>OY856410.1:1423153255-1423380255 GCA_963693085.1 Alisma plantago-aquatica | reverse complement strand
TGTCACCCAGGTATGCACAACTATCACCTACACAAGGCACAAACAAGAAACAAGAGCTAAGTTACAAAACAAGTATGCAAAAGTAAACAAAGAATAAACAATACCAATGATGAGGGCATTAGGAAGAGCAAAGCTATGTTTAGAGCAAAGTCTCAAACCGACGCGGGTTGACTCCCACTATCACTAAGTTTAGATCCTTTAGCTAGGCTTGTTGTTCTTTCCACCGTAATGTGTCAACACCCAAGGTGTCCTCCTTCTCATCCAAAGTGACCCTCTCTAAAGATTATACCACACGATCTTCATCCTAGGGGACATGCAAATTTTTGTAGCTATTACTTGACATCCAATTCTCATGGAAGTCAGCATCATCCCTATTCCAAGTTGTCGCAGAGGTCCTCATAAATTATGCTCTACCTTTCCTGAACGGAGAACATGAATATATCTTATATTTTTCTTTATATAAGAGGTTGTCATGATGTTATATTTCACTTTGATCCCTGCATCTACTATGCATAATAAGGGCTTCCCTAGGATTATGTAGTTTTTCCCATCCTTAGGCTTTATGTCTAACATAAGCAAAATTTTTGGATAACCTATACTTCATTTCTTGTCCACATCCACCCTTAGGTTTTTTATCATACCTATAGATATCTTGATGGATCCTGTGACGTCCCCAGATTTTGATTTCTCCAAACCCTATTGGGAATGAGATGTCAGAATCTGAAAACATCATCCAATCATATCAGAGAGCGATGCGGAAGCATAATATGCATACATGAACATACAACCATAGGCATACACCATAACATTTCTCAGCATTCAATATGTACTTTACAAATGAATTATTTTTACAACTTACATTTACATAGTTTGAAGAAAATTCTATAAGTCTATGAACATGTATGCTAACAGGATCTTAACACAATAGGTACAACCTAGACAATTGCTCACTTCCTTTCTTTTATCCCATGCTAGCTCTGAACCTAAAACATACGTGAAACAACGAATCAACATAAAGTTGGTATGTGGTTGAAAGATACTATACTATGCTGGCATATTTAAAATACTTGAAAAAAAAGAAAGAAAAATGAAAGCATTATTTAAGGCAGAAAATCAGGTAAACCCAAGTTATTAACCATATTTCAATGGACATGTATTACTATGGTGGACTTAGCACAAACATAAATTATTGGGCCCTATCCCCGCGTACCTTGTACCATTAGGGATCTCCCCGCGTACCTTGTACCATTAGGGAGGTGCTAGTCAAAATTAATACTTTCCCTCTCTAATAGGGAGATTAATGAACCATCAGTAACTACATTCCATTTTCTTTCTTTAGTGTTCTTATTGTTTAAGGCGGAAATGACAATACATATAGATCTACATCCAACAATGTATTTCAAGTACAAACAAGCAAGTACATATATTTAACATCCAGCAAATCTAGTCATATAATTATATCCATGTACATGAGTTCAGAGATTTCTAACCATCTTGGATCATCTAGAACTGTGTCCATGACCTGATTAAAACAAGACCACATACCATCATCAGATTCTCATCATCTTACATCTCATCTTAACCCTAATCATATCCATTTTAGGGTTTTCTTAACTCATTAGGATATTCTCATCATTACTTGCATTCTTGTCTTAGAATTATCTTAATGATGTCATTTTCTAGATTATGGCTCATTATCTGAACATTAGGTTCCATATTAGGGTTTTGGTCAAATCTAGATCAATCTGATGTAAGAGAGGGTTTCCAATATTTTTGGTCTGATTTATATGTCATTATTAAGGTCTGGTATGAATTTCATAATTTTCTGTTACTTTCCCTATTTTCTACAATTAATATAAGGATTAAACATGTAATTAGGTAATAATGAGAAAAGGCCTTAAATTACTCAATAATATCAAGATAGGAGTCCACATTTAGTTTCTAGATTATATCAGGGTTCAAATTTATTTTTATCAGATTTAATCTCAACCATTTTCTAATTATACCATTTAAATGAAGCATTCTCAACTAATTTAAATATCATAGATATTACTATCTCAAAAGACTGATATAAGGATCCTATAATAAAGTAGGCATTTTTTCTAAGTACGTGTATATTTTTAGGGTATTTATAGGCCAAGGGAGCTATTTATAATGCAATTTCTAAGATATGTACATATACTGGATTTTTGAGTGAATTATTACCTTTAGGCGAATCAAGTGCTGCCACGTGGCTCGTTTGGACTCCTTGAGCCCACTTTAGCCGACCGGTTCGGTAGAATTGGACCCGAATCAGTCTGGGTTGACGGTCAAGAGGGACCGATCTTCTTCTTTCTTTTCTCTCGCCAACCCTCTCTTTCTCATCTGGTCCTGCGCGATGCACAGAGGACGCCGCCACAAAGCAGGGCTCCAACATGCGGTTACTGAGGATGGAAGCCCTCTCAAATCTTGCAGGCGTCGAGGAGGATCTGGCGGGCTCCCGAGACTCTGGGTGGAGGTGCTCCATTGGAACTCACAGCCAGGCCTGTGACGGATGGAGGCGCCGCAGAAAGGGGGTTTTCGGAAGGGGAAAAGGCGGCATCCTTTGGCACCGAGGAAGGGAGGATGGTGGTTCAAGAGGAGCAACTGGCTTCAGGATCAAAGGGGGTCCAACTTCAGAGTCCATGGCGGTGTCATTCTTTGAGCAGCAGGGAGGCAAGAAACCCTGAGACCTTGACCTCCAACACCATTCACCATGTCACAAAGATTGCAGGTCATCCGTAAATCTGAAGTGTTCGAAATCTCACTGCCGAGAGGAAGTCAGAGCCACCGGAGTTGACAGACTCCATGTTAGCAGCATGAACACCATAGAGGAAGATAGAAATACTGGAAGGGAGTTTTGAAACCCATCGTCGAAGGTTCATCATCCTCATTGAACCTGGTGGTTTGATCCACACGGCTCGCAGGTAGCTTAATCCACTCTTAGTATAGGACACTGAAGATACTGAGATCGTTTTCCCCATAACCTGCATCTATGGTAAGGTGGAACAAGATGAAGGCCCTTACCCCAAAAAGATGACGCTTTGAGGTTTCTTTCTCTCCTTCACCTCCAGCCACCATCTGTGTAAAGCTTTGGAGAATTCTAATGTGTGTGTGTCAGGGGGTCTGGTCTCTCTTCAATGAATCGTTTACTAGGATTAGGGGTTCTGGTTCTGAATTCATGCCACACTATACACAACTTATTCCAAAGGCTGTTCAACAGTCCCAATATTATAGGATCTAATCCTCCAACTGCAAGAAGTGGAGCTCGCAGATTACTGGGCAAAAGAGATCAAGGAAAACGTGGCCCTACTCGACCAGGGTTAGATCCCTTTCTAATTGGATTGACGAGTCATTATATATGTGAGCCTTCACTTACAAATTTGCCACCAAGAGAAGGGACGTGTGACATGCCACTAATGTGGGTGAATGAAATCAAACTAATTCTTATTTATTTTAACCCTTAGTCATTAATGAAACAACCAATGATCAAAATCTCTCAAAAGATTTTTTTTTAAATGCCAAGAGATGTTAACACAAGCTTCATAATGACTAGAATTATGTGTGACCAATATTGGATTCAAAACCATCGATAATGGAACCAATAATATAAATCTAAGTGGGTTCATTCCAAAGATCGCTTATCTCAATAGATGCCCTAGATAAATATTATGGTTCATGTGATGGTATTAGAGTCATACTTTTGGGCCAATGAAATTTGTGCTAGAGAACATGTCACCTCAACTTGGGATTAACCAATTAGGAGTGTTCATGGACCTAAAATATTGTATTGGGTACCAAAACCTTAAAATTCGGGGTCATCACAGATCCATTGGCTAAAAATATAACACAATCGGAGGGTTTCATTCCTTCTAGGCGGAGCTTGAAAAACAAGCTATATGGAATGATACTCATAGTGGAGCTCACATCAAGTAGTGTGTGCTTCACGAATTGATAGTTTGATGTAACAAGGAATGAGGTGGACACCATGATTATTCCTCTGGCTGGGGTAGGGGTAGCCAAAAATGAAGTTGACTTGCTCTATTGCTACAATCCTCTTAGGTGGTATCATCATCATCTTTGCCTTCCCAGTGCAAGAAACTTTAAAGGATGACATGAGGGATGTGATGTTTTCCTTTCCTTTCTTTAAGGCATTCAGAAATTTCGTGTCATGTCCATGCTCTTCTTGGAGGAAGGGGTCTTCTAAAGCATCATAGAAATATTGGTCACTTGCATCAATGTCTTCTACAACAAGTTGTGGTACTTGGGACATCATGGGGATATTATTTAACAACTATGGTAGAGCCTATGATGTTACCAACTCCAAGAGGGGTGGGATAGTATATTCTTCCTTTTCAAATAAATATGGAACACATAGGGATGTATCCTAAAGAAAAAGTGGTATAGTAGGAATCATTCTCTCAACATAAAGTGGGACACCTAGCATCATCTTCACAAGTAATCGTGTGGGACTTGGTGGCATTAACTCACAGGATGATGGTGTAGCAAGAACTTTGGTGCAGTTGGCACACTCAAGCAAGAATGGAATAGTAGAATTTTCGACGCTCTTAGAATCTCCAGAAGAGTTTTACAATAATGTCTTTCCATCATTCTCCTTGGAAACTTTATCCTCCCTCTCCATGAATTCTTCAATAGATTTCTTGCCCCATATGAAAGATACCATACTCACTTTCTCATGGGAAGGAGGGGGAGCTTTTAAAGATCATGGTGGTGGTGGAGGTGGTCTTTCGTGAGGCAGATTAGGATTTTGGAGGTTGTAAGTTGGTTGTTGTGGAGGTTGTTGTTATGGTTGTTTTGGAGGGGTTTGATATTGGGGAGGGAGTTTTTGGTAGGAATGTGGTGGAGGTGGAGGATATTAGTAGTTGTAGTTGTGTTGTGGGGGTGAGGGAGCATATGGATGAGGAGGACCTTGGTATTATTGCAAGTTTGTGACTTGCCCTTATGGTGGAACATAGGCACCTTAAGGAGTACTCATAGAATCACTATCACTATTTGGGTTGGCCATGGTTTGGAAAGTGAGTCTTCCCTCCTTATGGCGGGCAAGTGAACGATAGATCTAATCAAGCCTTTGCTCAAGGATCTAATTTAGATAGACTGATGTAGAAGGATTGCATAAGCTGCCAGATGGGTACTTCATGGTGAGGGCAGTCTCTAAGCAGCTTTTGGAACCTCTCCCGTGTCTCATGGAATGGCTGATTCTCCTTCTAGTCGAAAGAAGTGATGTACCTCCTTATTTGTGTCTATTTGGAAACAAGATAGAACTTCTTTAGAAACTCATTCTTGATGGCTATCCAAGTGACCAACTTTGACTTTGACATGTACCATTCTTTAGTGTTTTCCTTGCGCAAGAAGGGAAGCAAGGTCCTCCTAATAGAGTCATCAGTCGTAGTGGGGTGCAGAAGTTGGAACACATCTCCAAGAAGGCATGGAAGTAGTGATATGGGCTCTCATTCTCCGACCCATAGAAGGTGGGTAAGAGTTCAAGGAGGGTTGTTGTAATGGAAAATTGTTGACCCAACATTTGGTCAACTAGGGTGGCAATGGGAGATGTGTATTTTGCCAGGGTGAAGTACTCATGGAGGGGTTTGGGTGGTGGTGGTAGTATGCCCTCTTCATCACGAGATTGACCATCAAACTCAGTTTCTTGATTTTATCTGTGCTAATGTAGACGTCTGTTTCTACCTATCTCGGGATCAAGTGGAACCAAGTCAGTAAAAGTCGAGCATCACCCAAGCATGCACAACTATCACATGCACAAGGGACAAACAAGCAACAAGAGATAAGTTAGAAGACACATATGCAAAAGTAAACAAATAATAAAGAATACCAATGATGAGGGTAGTAGGAAGAGCAATGCTATGTTTTAAGCAAAGTCTTAAACCGATGTGGGTTTCCTCCCACTATCACTAAGTTTATATCCTTCATTTAGGCTTGTTATTCTTTCCACCATAATGTGTCCACACCCAAGGTGCCCTCCTTCTCATCCAAAGTGACCCTCCCAAAGATTTTACCACTTGATCTTCATCCCAACAGACATGCAAAGTTCTGTAGCTATTACTTTCCATCCAATTCTCATGAAAGTCAGTATAGTCCAAGTTGTTGTAGAGGTCCTCATCAATTATGTTCTACCTTTCCTTAGTAATGAACATGAACATATCTAGATTTTTCTTCATATAAGAGAATGATGTCGGCTCACATTTTGATCTTCATATCTGTTGTGCATAAGAAGGGACTCCCTAGGATGATCTACTTCTTCCCGTCCTTTGGCTTTATGTCCATCACAAGAAAATATGTTTGATAATCTGAAACATCCCATATCGAACAAAACATGATTGCATACTAACCAGCTGATTACCAAAAATCATGGGAAATTAAAACCAATTTACAAAAAGCACCATAAGATGAGACATGTTGCATTTGAGCCAACACTTTCTTTTCATGACATATTTTCAAGGTGCTACAACATAATTTCCCATCATCTTGTTACATGAAATAACTGTTCCACATGCTGATTTATTACATCAAGGTATAGAAGCCATATACCACATATCAATCATCTTATTAGAAACATCGAAAAACTCTCCCGAAGACCTGAGTGTACAGGGACGACACATAGGACTCTACTGCTAGACACTATCTATTCCACCAGGTACGATACCTCTACATATCATCTCAGCCACATGATCTTCATCTCGCTAGGCACGTCCACCTAAAAATGTTATTTAACAAACGGGGTGAGACACACAGTCTGAGTGAGAAACATAACCCTCTCCCAACTTTATTATTGTCATAGATAACTGAGTAGATAGATCAATTTAAATAATAGGTAAAAACTAACCAGTTATGCAAGAAGGAATATGAAGAACATTTATATGAAAAACTTATATAAAGATCATATAAGAACATTACAAGGCCTCATCCAATGTTTCATATTTTCCCTAAGCAAAGATACTATACAGCTTGATTATGAATTATTATGCCCTGTGGAAGTGAGCCGTACTGCTCAAATCCAACCTTCGGTTGCAAAACCCAAAGCCAGTGCCATACAAGGTCAATGGAAGATCCGAAATCCATGACCTCTACCCTCGTGGTCAGTGCATGAGAACCAAAGCAGGACCGTAGTCTCTTGCTTAAGTGACCTCAGCCATAGGGTCAACTCCACAGGCTACCCTTTCTCTAGCCCACCTTGGTATAGGTTACGATGCAGAATATCTTGAGCCACGAGCCTATTCACCATGCTCTCGAGCCATGAACATATTCATGCTCTATCACACTGAGCCATGGGCCTGTTCACCATGCTCTATCACACTGAGCTATGGGCCTGTTCACCATGATCTTATACACATCTTGAGTCTACAACCACAGTTGCACTATAATCCTCCTATTTTCAGCTAGGAGAAACCCCACATATTCAACAATATGCATTTTGGGTTAACCCGTAGGAGAACCGTTTCACCATCACCAGCTCCATACGATTATGGATCTATGTCCAGGGAAAACTACATGAAAGTTCATCTGTATTTAGTTAATGCATTTTAAGTGGATTTTTGGGGCAACCAAGTTGTATTAAACAACCATATATAAAACATAAACAACATTAAATTTCATTATCTTGTGTCACACTATTACTGTTATTCTCAATACCCTCAACAATCGTCATATTTCCATGGGATATCAATCCCTCAATTCATCACATAATGCTACTACCTTTCAAGGCTTCATCATCATGGGATATCAATCCCTCATATCATAATGCCACTGCCTCTCAAGGCTTCATCATCATACATCATCATGGGATAGCAATCCCTCATATCACAACTAGAGGATAACACCTTAATCAGGCACTCAGCCTTAATCAGGTCACCATACCTTTCTCATCATATGGTGATACATGTTATCTTATCAACAAGGCACATCATCATTACTCAGATATTGCGCATATACCAAGTGCTACTGTAATGCCCGGGCCCACTGCCCAAGGCTCTAGTAGAGTTTCAGGAATGACGACTGGCCCCACAGACCACCACTAGCCTTAACTGTGTACTTTGTCCACACTGACGCGCAAGCCGAGGTCAACTTCCCGACTGGTCACCCATCCTAGTACTACTCCAAGTTGAGCACGCTTAACTATGGAGTTCTTTAGTAATGGGCTCCTGGAAAAGGAGGTGCACCTTGGTGATATGGGTAGTCCAATCATTCCTTTTAAGATCATGTTATCTGAGACCTCAAATCCTGGGATGTTACAATCTCCCCCACTTAGACTCTTGACGTCCTCGTCAAGGCTCAACTATATGGCCTCATAATCTGACCCCATTTCAGTGCAGACCCACAATGACCCATGGACACCCAGCTCCCGTCCACGGCTACCAATGTAAGGATGGCTCCATCTCGTCTCTACGGATAGCCCTTTCCAACTTGCCTGGACCGCACGGCTCAAGACTGGCATGCCACATGCCCATGTGGGCCCCACCTACTGGAGGGGTTATGGCTCTGATACCATTTGTAATGCCCGGGCCCACTGCCCAAGGCTCTAGTAGAGTTTCAAGAATGACGACTGGCCCCACATACCACCACTAGCCTTAACTGTGTACTTTGTCCACACTGACGCACAAGACGAGGTCAACTTCCCGACTGGTCACCCATCCTAGTACTACTTCAAGTTGAGCACGCTTAACAATGGAGTTCTTTAGTAATGGGCTCCCGGAAAAGGAGGTGCACCTTGGTGATATGGGTAGTCCAATCATTCCTTTTAAGATCATGTTATCTGAGACCTCAAATCCTGGGATGTTACAGCTACACAAAGCACATGATCATATATTCACCATAGCTCTTACTTGGCTATGAATTAAATTGATAATACATGCATGGTTAGGGAGCATAGCAAAAGAGATAACTGGATCACCACATACAAATCTTTAAAGAACATATCATGTCTTTAAGATTAAGGTTATAGGTTTGGAACAATCATCCCTTATTATGAACACATGAAGCATAATTTTATAGATGGTGTATTAAACAATACACATTACTGTCACCATACCATGGGTATCCACCATACCCTATATCTCATGTCATCATGCACGCCATTCTTTAGGATTCATCTTTATGGATCATATAACTATGATCTACCATCAAGCATTATCGAAGGTTCACCTACCATCAACCGTAGATAACCACCATACTAATGTTCACAACCTATTCATCATGTCTTATCATTATGATCAAAGATATGGGCTCAAGGTAGCAAGATAACATACTATCATATAAGGCTCAAGATAACTTTTTAGGTTTATCGGGTTAGGGCACAACCCTTCACTAGAGGTATCACCTACCCTCACCCAAAACCCGACAATGACCAACAAACCCTCACTAAAGAGTGTCGGGTTGGGTACCGACCCTCACCCAAGGATATCAGGTAGAGCACAATCCTTCAACAAAAGGGATATCGGGCACCAACAACCCTAAATACCATGCCTCTAGGCATATCGTGCAAGAACACCTCCAAAGGCCATATCACCCAGACATACCTTAGGCCATCACTGTCAAGCGACCACCTTATAAGATATCAAACAACTCATGGATCTAAGCATGTCAGATTCCATGTTCAACCAACACATATCACTTCCTCTTGGGTTAGGCAACCTCACAACTGTGTCAGCCAAGGACCTCATAGCACCAAAACCACCAAGGTGCTCTCTAGGTCATCCCCGCCAGGATTGACTTCCTTCTTGCCCCATCTATGTTCACCTCTATCAACAAGATATAGGTGTAACAACTTGTGACGTCCCCAGATTTTCTAAAACTTAATCTGATGTGTGACGTCCAAATTGAAACCTCACCTCAGTGAGAACTCCAATTTAAACACCACACACTAGGCTAAGAAGAAGAAAATCAGAGGAAGTTAGAAGGAAACAATCAGTAGCACATGCACATGAACAATAATAAAACCGTACAACATATGTTCACCATTCAACATATAATTAGATAATGAATTGTTACAACATTTGATATTACATATTGAACAACAAATTCTACATATACATGTACTACCACTAAACAACAGTATCTTAAGACAACATGTCCACCTATACATCAGCTCACCACACAACTCTCACTATCCTGGTTCTTCAAGAACATAAGCATAACCTATACAAAAGATTACATGTGGTACACGTCAACATAATATTCAAGAATATTGTACTGAGTACGCCTACGTGTCTTTCATATACCTCTCATCATATCTTGGCAATAAGATAAAACTAATACTTGGAAATAATAGAAGAAATATAAGAAAAGCGTATACTTGCACAAAGATATTCATTAGAAAAAGAGAACACATATTTTAAGCACATTTTCCATTATATATCCATGCATTTTCCACCTGAGGGAATAATGCATCATTTCTACTACCAAAGAGAATGAGATGTAAGGCCTTATGATCTACTACCAAAGAGTTAGATCATTGTACAATGTGATCTGCTACCAAAGCGAATGATCACTTTCCAGCACTATGCTACCAAAGAGAATTAGTGCTTTCATATAATGGAACATATATATTATGTTTGATGTGTTCATAACCATAAGTATGGAAAGATCAAGCAACATAGCATACAAGAATAATCATTTCAACCAATACCGTATGTCAAGTATTTACTACCATATAACACAAGCATATTGTATAATAAGCCAAGTAAGAGATAATGTCGTACCTTCCAAAGAGATATATCATTCTAATAACATATTCCTCATGTCATCTATATATCCCAGGTCAAACCCTGATAAAGATAAGATCACATACAATCATTAGGTTCTCATCATCATTAACCCTATTTATATCCATTTTAGGGTTTGCCTTATCTCTTTAGTGTATTTCCATATCACTTGTATTCTTGTCTTATATTTATCTTACTGATTTTATATTCCAGATTATAGTTCATCAATTGGATATACTCATGTGTCACATTATTATGCGAACATATTTAATATTATGTCACTTTCATTACCCATATCAGGGTTACATCACATGTATTAAGGGTGCTCTTCATATAATATGAATTTCATGTATAAAACTGATCTCAGATTTACATATTATCTTCCAGTTATTGATATGAGGGTTTTCTATAAATTTCATCATTTATTGAGCATGTATGTATTTATTGCATTTCACTTAGGGTAATTATCCCTAATTAGCCATATTAATCAAATTATATGCTTTCATGCATCAACATGACCATATCTAACATCATATGCATTCTAAACATGATTTATGATTTATTGGTATTTTCTCATAATTTTAGGCCATCGTTTGATATTTATTATTCATAAAACAAGTGTAAAGAATCTTATATGACATCACTATTATTCATGCATCGAAAGACTGATACGATAGTTCCAAGTTGTTATTCACATTTTTCTGAACATTTTGGTATATTACATGCATTTTTCTGATAAGTGTGCTAATTACCGTGAATTATACAAGATCTAGACATTTACTGAATTATTACCTTTTTCTGGCCAATCAAGTGTCGCCACGTGGCCTATGAGAGGCATAGCTCCTTCTTCCCTGGTCTGCACTGAATCGGGTTCTACTGGGTTTTCCTTGGTTCAGTTAGGTTGGTCCGGTTCAAGGGATTTGGCTGGTTTAGGGTTTCTCACCTAGCCCTTCTCCTTTCTCACGATCCACGTGAAGCGACACCCTCCGCTTGTTCTCTGCCATACGGGTATGTGCTGCCCTGTCTCACAGCCACCTCCATAGATGCTCATCCAGTGAGCTATCGGCAATCCTCCCGTACTCCTCAAGTCAGACCTAATCCATCCTGTATGTCAGCCACTCTCTCCATCCAGGCCGTCGGCCGTAAGGCTTTACTGGTGGGGACTCTGGACTCAGCCGCCGAGCTCCTCCATTTCCACAGGTCTCTCTGTCACGCAATGCCACCGCAGAGCTCCTCCATTCTGCTCATTGTTGGGCCGGGTGGTCTGACCTCTCTCTCTCCCTTTCTCGCGTGCCATGAGACCCTGTTCTTTAGGGTGCAAGCCGTTGGTCTTGGCGCTTGATTCCAACACCGCTGGTGGCTAGATCTCTGGAAAGGAATCATGGAAGCTCCTCCTCGCTCCATCGCCGCTCCTTCACAGTGACACCGCAGAAGCTTTGCTCTGCCCTACAGATCCTTCACAGCAAGTACGCCGCCATGGGAAGGTCTTCGGTGAGCAAAAGGCTTTGCTCTCCTCCTCTGGCACTGGGTCTCTTCTCCAGTCACCTCTGTGTTCCTTCTCCAACACCCTGGAATCTATCCACCACCCTGATTTGAGCATGGCGATCTGTGAGTGTCCCTCTAGTAACCTTGTGCCTCCTCCAACTGTGCTTAGAGGTAAAGATGAGGGGGAAGACTACTGTTCATTCTCCCTATCCTCACACTCTTTCTCTCCAAAAGAGGGCTGTTAGATAGGACCTCACAACGTGAAATCATGCTTTCCCTTAACCTCCACGTTCCCATGTCGTGGGTGTCATTGCCGTTAACCAGTTGCAATTACTGCAATGAAAGTGACTCACCAACCGTCTGATTGCATCCTAGGGTCCATACAAAGCACAAAAGAGTTGATTCATAGCTCCTTCTGATATACATTCACACTATTGGCCACACCTTCCATCACTTAATAGGGTGCGTGATGCATGATTGTAGAAAACAACAAGTCAACTTTGTTCTAATGTCATCAATACACACCATATTTAATCAACTTTAAACCTTTGTAAGTCATTCTAGGAACATAAAAATATTGTGAAACCTATAGCCATAGATTTATCACTATCCATGCTACCTCCGTCTAATTTTTGGTACCAAGAATCATTTGTTTGACTGGTTAATTAAATACCTTAAAAGTATGAATCTTAATCATGATATCAACATTACCAAAATACTTACAACTGTCAAAGTAACTCAAACACATGGATCCAATTACCTCATTAGGTATTCAAATACTTCAAAAGTTCACTCCATCACATCCTACACACCTTAAAACAAATTTCGTCCTTGAAATTAAGCTAAAAATCTAATATTTCACATCATATATACCTTAAAAGAAATTTCATCCTCGAAATTAAGCCAGAAATCCACTTTATCACATCATATACATCTTAAAATAAATTTCATCCTCGAAATTTAGCCATTCATATACTCCAAGGAAAAACTAAGTGTCTTCATCGACATATATGGCACTATTCTAGGTGTAGCATATCAAAAAAACAAAAGCTCCAAAACTATACACAAACCACTACCAAGAGGATTTAAGAGCTTTTAGGGTTAAACCCTCACCATATAACATGTTTACCATGCTTCAGTTATGTCATGCAATATCATATATATATATGTGTATGTGTCTTGCATCATTATCTTTACCCATGCATTAGGGTTCCCACATCATATTAACATTTCCAAAGGAAAAACCACTTTAACCCATTTTATTAAGGTGTCATCAACATTTTATTGAGATAACTATTATAACATGTTCAACATTAACATATGCCTTTTAGGAGGAAGTTAACTATAGTTAACCCACTTTATCCATCTGGATCATATCAAGGTGTTTTAATCATTATATTGTGCTAGCTGTCAAACTATATTTTCCATCTTTGTTAAGCACTACGATTAACACCTCGTGTAACATGTTTCATTCCTACGATCTTATTTCATTTCTCATAATAACTGTAACATTTAGTAATGATTTCATCATAAGATTAGCCAACAAGTTTACATTATCATCATTATTCATTTACATGGTTAACCATATATTGATAAAGAGCTTTAAAACATCTCTAAGTTTTCCATCATGTTATATCCGGATATCACATCTCAAGGTCAAAACATGTTCTTAATTATATTATATCATGTTTGTGCTAAACAAACTGATGTGAGTGGATAATCTAATAGATATCAAAACTTCATCTAGTCCAACTGAGGTTCTCCTAACCCATATCATGAGGGTGGTGCCATGCTCAATCTCTTTGAGCTCACTCATTTCTATGAGTATCTCATATGCATATACTTTATCTTTTCTCTCTCTTAGTCCAGGGTTATTAGGTATGCCTCTTTGGTACTAGTTGATTGCTTTACTAGCTCTAGCCACATAAGCACAAACCAAAACATGGTATGCTATACTATTCATAGGTCCCTACCCATGAGTTATGCTTACCCAAAACTCTCTTATCAACATAACCACTAGATTCCTACAAGGAACCACCAACCCGAGCATGAGGCTTCAAAGAAAGTAAAGCATATACCTCCTCCAGGGTCTTGGGGCTCTCTTTCCCTCACCCATATGGTAGGTTCTCATATTCTTATTCACATATACACACATAACCAGCCTCTCTCTATCTCTAGGTTTTGGTCCTCCCAAGGACATCTAGGGTTCAATAAAACTATAGGAATCATACATAGAGCGACTCAAATCAATCACTCAGGAGTAGTTTAGTTTAGGACATATCATATCACATATCTCATAATTCTCATATCTTGGAGTTTAGGTTCTCTAACCTTCTCCCAATGGGCCTCACTCTCTCTGGAGTTAACCCTAAAACTAGTCCTAACACTAGAGGTCCTCCTTCGTAAAAGAGATTGAGGCTCATGCTGACTCACAACCTTGTCTCAACTTATCATATCTTATCATATAAAAGCCCAGTTACTTGCATCATCAAGCTTATCTCAAATCCTCAAATCTGAACTTAAGTCCTCAAAGACTAACATATATGATCATAAACTATCTTAGGTCATCTATATAAGACTTAAATCATATCATCTAAACTTATTTCATCTATTCCATGTATCAAATATATCTCAAAAAGGCTCTAGACATCTAATCTAGAACTACTCTCTCTTCTAGACTGATGTCATTCACTTTCACTTAAGTTGCATGACCACCTCCTACTCATACATGTATGGGGACACATTTTTATAATACATATATATAATAAAATATTATATAGTTTTTCTCCGATAAAACAAGCGTCAGAGAAAACTATCGAGGTTCGATTCGATTGGAATCAAAAACCAAATCTTAAAAATGAGTGTCCCACACATAGTAGAGAGTACAGTGTCATGAAAACAAGTGAAAAGGGTGAGAACATGGTGTATAGTAGTGTAGCTACTCTAGACAACGAGCATCATATGTCTAGGGTTTTTCTTCCCTTGGTGCACTCCATTTCCAAATAGTGCAACGTCCCATACCGCTGCACTACATGGAAAGAACAACATCTAAGGACCTACTACACAACAAGCACCAGTCTAGACCTAGTTCTCGGACATATAGGTGCTAACCTAGAGGCTAGGTCAGATCTTGTCTCTAAAAGATGACTAATCTAACCCTAAAAGATTATTATGTTCAAGGTTCTTTAGTTTTGAGTTGTATAATGAGCACATGCCAGGCTTTGCTATTGTTCATGCTCTGATACCACCTATGATGTCCCCAAAATTTCTAAAACTTAATCTGATGTGTGACGTCCAAATTGAAACCTCACCTCAGTTAGAACTCCAATTTAAACACCACACACTAGGCTAAGAAGAAGAAAAACAGAGGAAGTCAGAAGGAAATAATCAGTAGCACATGCACATGAACAATAATAAAACCGTACAACATATGTTCACCATTCAACATATAATTACATAATGAATTGTTACAACATTTGATATTACATATTGAATAGCAAATTCTACATATACATGTACTACCACTAAACAACAGGATCTTAAGACAACATGTCCACCTGTACATCAGCTCGCCACACAACTCTCACTATCCTGGTTCTTCAAGAACATAAGCATAACCTATACAAAAGATTACATGTGGTACACGTCAGCACAATATTCAAGAATATTGTACTGAGTATGCCTACATGTCTTTTATATACCTCTCATCATATCTTGGCAATAAGATAAAACTAATACTTGGCAATAACAGAAGAAATATAAGAAAAGCATATACTTGCACAAAGATATTCATTAGCAAAAGAGAACACATATTTTAAGCACATTTTCCATTATATATCCATGCATTTGCCACCTGAGGGAATAATGCATCATCTCTGCTACCAAAGAGAATGAGATGTAAGGCCTTATGATCTACTACCAAAGAGTTAGATCATTGTACAATGTGATCTGCTACCAAAGAGAATGATCACTTTCCATCACTATGCTACCAAAGAGAATTAGTGCTTTCATATAATGGAACATATATATTATGTTTGATGTTTTCATAACCATAAGTATGGAAAGCTCAAGCAACATAGCTTACAAGAATAATCATTTCAACCAATACCGTATGCCAAGTATTTACTACCATATAACACAAGCATATTGTATAATAAGACAAGTAAGAGGTAATGGCATACCTTCCAAAGAGATAGATCATTCTAATCACATATTCCTCATGTCATCTATATATCCCAGGTCAAACCTTGATAAAGATAGGATCACATACAATCATCAGGTTCTCATCATCATTAACCTTATTTATATCCATTTTAGGGTTTGCCTTATCTCTTTAGTGTATTTCCATATCACTTGCATTCTTGTCTTATATTTATCTTGCTGATTTTATATTCCAGATTATAGTTCATCAACTGGATATACTCATGTGTCACATTATTATGTGAACATATTTAACATTATGTCACTTTCATTACCCATATCAGGATTACATCACATGTATTAAGGGTGCTCTTCACATAATATGAATTTCATGTATAAAATTGATCTCAGATTTACATATTATCTTCCAGTTATTGATATGAGGGTTTTATGTAAATTTCATCATTTATTGAGCATGTATGTATTTATTGCATTTCACTTAGGGTAATTAGCCCTAATTAGCCATATTGATCAAATTATATGCTTTCATGCATCAACATGACCATATCTGACATCATATGTATTCTAAACATGATTTATGATTTACTGGTATTTTCTACTAATTTTAGGCCATCTTTTGATATTTATTATTCATAAAACAAGTGCAAAGCATCTTACATGACATCACTGTTATTAATGCATCAAAAGACTGATATGATGGTTCCAAGTTGTTATGCACATTTTTCTGAACATTTTGGTATATTGCATGCATTTTTCTGATAAGCGTGCTAATTACCGTGAATTATACAAGATCTAGACATTTACTGAATTATTACCATTTTGTGGCCAATCAAGTGTCACCACATGGCCTATGAGAGGCGTAGCTCCTTCTTCCCTAGTCTACGCTGATCCAAGTTCTACTGGGTTTTCCTTGGTTCAGCTAGGCTGGTCCGGTTCAAGGGATTTGGCTGGTTCAGGGTTTCTCCCCTAGCCCTTCTCCTTTCTCACGATCCACGCGAAGCGGCACCCTCCGCTCATTCTCTGCCAGAAGGGTATGTGCCGCCCTGTCTCACAACCACCTCCGTAGATGCTCATCCAACGAGCTATCGGCTATCCTCCCGTACTCCTCAAGTCAGACCTAATCCATCATGTGCGTCGACCTCTCTCTCCATCCAGGCCGTCGACCGCAAGGCTTCACTAGTGGGGACTCTGGACTCAGCCGCTGAGCTCCTCCATTTCCGTAGGTCTCTCTCTCACACAACACCACCGTAGAGCTCCTCCATTCTGCTCATTGTTGGGCCAGGCAGTCTGACCTCTCTCTCTCTCCCTTTCTCGCGTGCCATGAGACCCTGTTCTTTAGGGTGCAAGCCGCTGGTCTTGGGGCTTGATTCCAGCGCCGCTGGTGGCTGGATCTCCGGAAAGGAATCATGGAAGCTCCTCCTCGCCCCATCGCCACTCCTTCACAATGACGCCGTAGAAGCTTTGCTCCGCCCTACAGATCTTTCACATCAAGTCTGCCGCCATGGGAAGGTCTTCAGTGAGAAAAAGGCTTTGCTCTCCTCCTCTGGCACTGGGTCTCTTCTCCAACTGCCTCTGTGTTCCTTCTCCAACGCCCCAGAGTCCCTCCACCACCCTGATTTGAGCATGGCGATCTGTGAGCATCCCTCTTCTAACCTTGCGCCTCCTCCAGCTGTGCTCAGAGGTAAATACGAGGGGGAAGACTACTATTCTTTCTCCCTATCCTCACACTCTTTCTCTCCAAAAGAGGGCTGTTAGATAGGACCTCACAACGTGAAATCATGCTTGCCCTTAACCTCCAAGTTCCCATGTCGTGGGTGTCATTGCCACTGACCAGTTGCAACTGCTGCAAGGAAAGTGACTGGCCAACCATCTAATTGCATTCTAGGGTCCATGACAAAGCACAAAAGAGTCGATCCATAGTTCCTTCCGATATACTTTCACACTATTAGCCACACCTTCCATCACTTAATAGGGTGCGTGATGCATGATTGTAGAAAACACGTAGTAAACTTTGTTCTAATGTCATCAATACACAACATATTTAATCAACTTTAAACCTTTGTAAGTCATTCTAGGGACTTGAAAATATTGTGAAACCTATAGCCATATATTTATCACTATCTATGCTACCTCTGTCTAATTTTTGGTACCAAGAATCGTTTGTTTGACTGGTCAATTAAATACCTCAAAAGTATGAATCTTAATCATGATATCGACATTACCAAAATACTTACAACTGTCAAAGTAACTCAAACACATGGATCCAATTACCTCATTAGGTATTCAAATACTTCAAAAGTTCACTCCATCACATCCTACACACCTTAAAACAAATTTCGTCCTCAAAATTAAGCTAAAAATATAATCTTTCACATTATATATACCTTAAAAGAAATTTTGTCCTTGAAATTAAGCCAGAAATCCACTTTATCACACAACCTCTGCCCTACTTGGTTCACCCAAGCCTCACTAGTCCTTGTGTTACTCATGAAACCATATCGTCCAAACTCTCAACTTGTATCGCCCCAGGCCTACCGCCTAGGCTCAGACCGTATCGGCCAAGCATTCATCCTTAGTGTCACTCAAGTCATTAGATACATACACACTTATATCGGGTTAGGGTTGATGATATTGGGCAACATATCAAGGGACCATCCATAACGCCCAACCTCACATCTTTGTCATCCATGGAGCACTATCTTGGGCAACACACCATGACGCCCAAGAGATCATCACAACAAGAGCACCCCTATCTGTCAACTAGAGTTAGGGCAACCCTATCACCCAAGACTCCATGTCGCCCAAGATGCCATGTCGGGAAACTAGGGTTAGAGCATCCATATCTGCCAAGACACTATATTGTCCAAGCTAAGGTTAGGGCTTCATATCGGACAACTATCATATCGCCCACCATCATATCGGCCAAGAGCTAGAGCTCACCTCACAACTCAAGGAAGGAGGGGTGTTGCTCAAAACTCAACATCAAAGCATGTGTACTCATGTCACCCAAGGTATCCAAGAGGGTATATTGGCCAACCTAGGGCTAAGGAGACCCTATCGGCCAGACTAACATGTCGCCCAACCATATAGAGCATAGGCTCATCTCTCAACAACCAAGTGAGAGAGGGGTATTGCCCAAGGACTCACTATTGTACATCTTTGGATTAAAGGATCCTAAGCTCACCTCTCAACAGCAAAGTGAGAGAGGGGTATTTCTCACAATCCAACAACCAAAGAACAACCTATCAGGCAAGACTCTATTTCGAGTAAGGCCCCATATCGGGTAAGCACCATATCGGGTGGGTCATCTTCAACCTCAAGATACCCTTCACCAACTTGCACAAGGAAAACAAGATAAGGAAAATAATAAAACGTGACCATTTCCATTAGAATAGATCTCAAGTTCCACATACACAACTATCATAGAGAGGGCTATCGATTTAAAGACAAGAATCAATGTATGCACATATGGAGAATGAACATAATAAAGATGATTAAGAGTTATGTAACTCTCCTTAAGAGGATCTCCATGAAAGGCATCAAGATTCCTAGTCCAAGCATCAAACCCACGTTCCTCACCATGAAGATCATCCATCCCAGGCTCTAAACTTGCCTTCGGCTCCATCATCATCACCTCAAGAAATAAAAGATGATGATGAAGAAGAAGCCATGGTTATGATTAGCTCAAGAAGAAGTAAAGAGGGAGAGAACCACGGATTTGCCTACTCTCATAAAGGGCCCATCCATGGCCAAGAGGGGAGGAAGGAGGTGAAGAAGAAAGTACCAGGAAAAGCTAGTAAAGAAGCATGACTCACCAAGGTCGGATCTTAAGCAAGAAATCTCCATGGGCAAGGAACTCGGCCTCCCAAGCTCCATGGGGGTTTCCTTAAGCTCCCAAAGCTCCCAAGCTAGTCTCATACAGGAAGGGGAAAGAGGTGTCTGAAAAGGATCACTTGGGTAAGGAGGAAGGGACTTATATACACCAAGGAAGAGAGAGGTAGCTAAGGAAAGGTGTCATAACCACATAAACTTAGATGCCACTTGCTCATGATCTTAACACCACTTGTTGTCACCCAAGCTCCACATGCACGGCCTGGTGATACACTCCAGGTAGTGTATCATGCAGCTGGGCACCCTTCATGGGCGACACACCCCTTCAACCGATACATACTCCAAGCTCTACCCGATACACTAAAGGACAAGATAGAACATGTGACATATAAGGCATAAAAACTATATAGAGATGTCACTCCTTAACTATCATCCAAACAAGGCACCCCAACTTCCGTCCACATCCTAGATGATGCCAAATAGAAGGGAGGAGACTCTAGAGCTGATAAATTGCATATTGGCCCTTCAATTTGGGTAATTTGCAATTTACACCAAAACTAGCACATAAAGCACAAACATCATCCGACCAAGATCAAACTTGGAGCATAGGCCCTCCTCAAGGCGCCCCATGACATAATTCTCTTTCCAATGATGCTAGAGAACTAAAGGAATGCTTTACATATGAAATATTACAATATGACCCCTTACTTTGGGTAAGTTGCACTTTGGTCCAAAACAAGAAAACATTGCTTAAACATCATCCAAACGGGACCAAACTGGAAACATAAGCTTGTCACATGATATCAAAACTTCTTGAGGGATTAGATTAAGGTTCTATGCACCTTTATTAAGCAAAGAAAATAGGGTTAGCCCAAAACATGGGTCAGGGTCCTTACAAGTCATAAACCCCTTACAAGGATTTTGTCCCCAAAATCCCGAGCAAAAAGAAGATGGGTGTTACTCATGCATTGCATCATACAACTCCATAAAAGCTCCTGGGTGTGACATCCCACCATCACAAAGATAGCGAAACACCATGCAAAAATGTGTGGAACCATCATAAACATCGTATTACCAAAAATACGGGTTAATTAAAACCGATTGCGGAAAGTAGATAAGAAATGCTATTACAACCAAATTCACATTCTGCAAAGAAACATATTATATAAATATACACAAACTTGATACATGTACATAGCTCATAGGATCTAGCTGTCCCATAAGAACAAGAGTTCACCACCTATTTATGTACATAACAGAGTTAGACAGGTCAACAACAGGATAAGAAAGCCATATCAACTATACAACGTGAAACCTTGTCAAAACACCTCCAAGGACCTGAGAGTACATGGATGACTCTAGGAATCTACTACAAAACACCCAAAAATAGTAGCATATCCATCTCTTGCCTTCTACAGTTCTTCTTGCTGCTCAGCTGCAACACCACGATCACCACCACATCTAGCACGTCCAACTAAAAAGGTTTTAAATCAACGAGGTGAGACACACAGTCCCAGTGAGAAACATAACCCCTACCAAAACTATAAAACCTCAGAAGAGCTATAATAGATAAAGCAGGTAACTAATATAAGCAAATAATATATGCAACATACAAACCAGAACTACCTCTATAACATCTTACCAGGATATCTACGAGGCATATAAAAAACAATATATGGAACATGATTGACAAGACAAGTCTTATAGGATCTTACCATAACATCTAAAGAACATGTAATTAGCCGCAAGATATAACTAGGGCAACTATACAAACAAGGCATCAACCAATGTTTTGTGTTTGCCCTAAGCAAATATACTATATGGCTGGATTATGATTTATTATGCCCTGAGGTAGTGAGATGTACCACTCAAATCCAACCTTCAGTTGTGAAACCCAAAGCCGGTGCCATACAAGGTCAATGGAAGAGACAGACTCCACGACCTCATCCTCTTCATGGTCAGTGCATGATATCCAAAGTAGGACTGCAGTCTCTTGCTTAAGTGACCTCAGTCACATGGTCATCTCTCGTAGGCTACCCTTTCCTCTAGCCTTCCTCAGTATAGGTCTCGGTGCTAGCATACCTTGAGCCACAGGCCTATTCACCGTGCTCCTAAGCCATGATCGCATTCATGCTCTAACATACTGAGCCATGGGCCTGTTCACCATGATCTAACCACACTGAGCCACAAGCCTGAAACTGTGCTCTAATCCTGAGTGATGGGCCTGTTCACCATGCTCTACATGCAATACTACTTAGGGCATAGGCACAGTACCCCTCATATTCAAAAATATGTGTTGTAGGTTATCCCTTAGGAGAACCTATTTCACCATCACCAAACTCCTGACGATGATGGATCTATGGCCAGGGCAAACTACATGAAAGATTCATCTGTAATTAATTAACATATTTTAAGTGGATTGCAAGATTCAACCAAGTTATGTAACATGTAAATTATAACACTAGTAAACAACATAGATCTCATTATCATGTGTTACATTGTCACTCTTGTTCTCAAAGCCGTCAACATCATCCTCATCCAACATTACATGTTACCACTTGGCCTCTTGCCAATCATCAAGATCCATCTCAAGGATCAACATCACAGGGACTCAATCCCATCATCAAGGCACACATTGCCATTCCATGGGTAACACCCATCATATATCACTGGGTTCATCATAACCCTTGATGTTCCATATCATATCACTATCATACCATCACCATGGCTATTACCTAATTTCATATCCATACACATGGAACCTGCGTGGTTAGCATAATCATAGAGAAACAATGGTACTTGTACAAGGAACATCTTTAACTCATTACTTTATTATGAGAGTTTTAACTTATGCAACATAGATGAACAAGCCTATGCATAATCATTCACATATATCTATCAAAGCAAGCATTAGGGTTACCAAAAGAACATGGGATGCAACCCTAATCCTAGGTATATCGGGTAAGGGATAACCCTCACCAAAAGCATCACAACCCTCACTAGAGATATATCAGGTAAGGGACAACCCTCACCAAAGGTTATCACAGCCCTTACCAAAATAGTTAACATCACAAAACACCAACATGGATATCGGCTATAACCATGTATCAGGCTAACATCTATCTTGGCCAACGTCCAACTGTGTACAAACCGATAACAAGCACACTCAAGGAACATCACATAATGGGCTCATAGCTAACACTCTTCCTGGGTTTTCACCCATGGCTATCTGATATCGTCTAGCTAACTGATCCCAACAGGTCGATAACAGGCAACACACTCCCATAATGGCTAACAGCTCACGTGGTTAACCACATCCCGATAACGCCCTAAGGCCGATAACGGGCTAACACACTTGCACACTTCTCATAGCAGGTCGATACCGGGCAAGAACATAGAGGGCCGATACCACCCAACCACACACACATCAGGGTCAATATTGTGCAAGGGACAACAAGGTGCATAACACCCATAACGGGCTATCCATGTGATATGTTGATATCGCTCAAAGGACAAAGCCAACACAATGTCACCTTACTATCCCGATAACGGCCATGAGAAATATCGGTCATCCAAGTCTATCGGGCAAGGCAACATCTTGGGTAAAGACTCATACCGGTCAAAGGGGTCAACAAGACACCCATCTAACATATCGTCCAAGCTCAACCTTAGGAGAGGGATATCGGGTTTCACCTCCCCACAAAACGATATCGGGCATCAAGGGATATCATGTTACACAACCTATCGGGTTGTTCATCTTCAACCTCAAGACAACCACCCAACCCTAAAAGATCAAGAGTGTTGGCTCACCTCTCAACACCTAAGGGAGAGGGGTCTTGCACAAACTCTATCATATATCGGGCAGCAAGGTAGATCATCACCATATCGGCCAACCAATCAACTACTAGGTTAACACTCAACCAAAGGCTCACTCTTTCAAATCCATGGTGAGAGAGAGGGGTGTTGCTCAAGCAACTAGAATGTAGACTCATCTCTCAACAAATAAGGGATAGAGGGGTTTTGCCAACAAAACTAGAGCTTAAGATCACCTCTCAAGACCAAAGAGAGAAAGGGGTTTTTCACTAAGAACACGCCATAACACACCATTGAATTAGGAGACCCTAGGCTCACCTCTCAACAACTAAGAGAGAGGGGTTTTTCCCAAGGAACCCTAATCCAAGGTTCGGCCAACAAGGTCCATGGTACATCTAGGGAAACAACATGACCATTAATGCAAGAAACAAATCTAGTAAGATAACATGGACGATCAAGATAGCATATAACAAAGCAACATGGTAAGGAAGTAGTACAGTTAGGGTTAGGAGTTATGTAACCCGCCTTAACCACACTCCTCAAGCTTAAAAGCTCCAAGCTCCACGCTCCAAGCACCAAGGCACCACCTTCGGCCACCATAAGGAGAGAAGAGAAGCTCACAACCACCATGGCCGAAAGACAACCAAGAAGGAGAAGGTGCCAAGGAAAGAGAGAAAAAGATACTCACCAAAAGAGAAGGAAAGGAGCAAGGACACTCTAGGGTTTCAGCCACCACTAGAGGAAGAAGTAGACTAGAGCTATGGCTGCCAAGGATGTCGCCCTCCAAGCTCAACCAAAGGATATTGACCACCAAGAGAGAAGGGAAACAACTAAGGAAACTAAAGGAGTTACAAGCTAGCAAAGGAGCGGGTATATATACAAGGGGGTCAAGTGGGCATCCACTAGAGGGATGCTCCACATGTGCTCACCCAGACCACCACGTGTCCAAGATATGCCACCTTGCTAGAAAAGAGCAACAAGTGTCACCAAGGGTGACACAAACGATGCTAGGTCAAGAAGGGTGTGTATCGCCCAACATGGTACCATGGCCGATACACCACTTCCCGACACACTCTTGGCTGATACACCCTTGCCCAACACACTCTTGGCCGATACACCCTTTCCCAATACACCAAGAAAGGAGGTGACACCAAGCTCAAACAAGACCCAAGAAAGCCCAACAACAAGCCTAAGCTTCAACAAGATCAAATGAGGCCCAAAGCAACTCAAGCAAGGCGCACAACCCATCCTCTCAACTCTAAAGGATGCAAGGAGAGAGAAAGACATCTCTCAAGGTGACAAACTTGCACACCAACCCTAAAACTTGGGTAAATTGCAAGTTGCACCTCAACATCTCAACAAAGCACAAACACGCTCTATCCACAACTCAGGTGATTAGCAAACATCTAAACACAAGGTTTAGGCAAAGCAAATAGGGTAAGACCAAAACGGAGGTCAAGGTCCTTACACTGGATGTCATAGATCTATGACCAATGTACTTGCTCTTCTTCTAGAGCCAACACACGGTTTCCTATACTGGTCACAGGCTCAACCCTCCGTCTCATCATCCTTTGTCTGATAACACTCTTTATATATTGGAACATCACATGAAACTTGTATCACTTAGGTATCCATTCATTTACTAATATATCGCCTTCCTTGTTACGCTTCTGTTGTGCTAAGATCAACACTTAAGCTTCACATAACTTGTATCACTATCCTTCTGCTATATACATTCCAACTATTCCTTCTCCTTCTACAAAGGATGTCTCTAATCCAAGGGAGATCTATCTCAGAAGGGATTGTCATAAGATAAACACATGAATACACATAACAAAACTCATAAAGCACTTCACTATGTCTTGCTTAAGATGTAACATAAAGGAGCTATCGAGTAACCAAGGAACTAAACATCTTGATTAGCAACAACAGAGCAAGATACAACACACCATCTTGGATGCAAGGCTGCCACAACTTCATATTGGTTCCCAAGGGCACAACACATGTCAACACGGTTGTAACATGTATGCATTATTCTCAACTGGTCTGGATAGGGATTACAAACCTTTTTCATCTGTCTCTAACCGATGCACATCCTGCCTGAACCTTCCTTTACTCGAGACTTAGCTAGGAGTATTCCAAGGAATCAGGCTTAACTTGATGAACTTTTCCCAAGATGATCTTACCGTGGTTCTTTTCCTTGGGTGCATACCTTCTGATGTCATGTTTATGTGGAGCATAAACCCCTAACAGGTGATAGCCATACTATAAGCACTTAGACAGGTCGAACTAAAGCCAACTTCTCCATATGAGACCACTTCACACCTTTCTAAGGATATCCATTCCCAGGGTTATCTTGATCCTCGATATGTCAAGTGGAAAGAGATTTGCTTGACTGTCATGTCCAGGAAAAGAAAGGATATGAGAAGGATATACTTCATCCAGTACAACTAGGTCATCCAACAAGGTGCTTGACAACAGGCTATCTCTCTCCTAACTAACAAGAAGGAAACATCTACCAAACATACTACAGGCGTTAAAAGGGGGGGGGGGTACACCCTATACCAGATTAATTAGGGCAGATAAGAGGCAAGAAGAAGACAAAGCGGAAAGGAGTGACTCCATCCGACCTGCCAACACACACTGTTCTGTCCAACTCATGTCACGAGGTCTAACTATTGCCTTATGCTTTCTGGTCAAACCATCCGGTCCTCACTTGCTTATCCTCATCAGCATTCCTCTAGGATGCTGAACTGCTACCTCAAGGGTCACCACATAGGTCCAGACTCCAAAGCAAGCTTCAAGCTTATGGGTTCTAGGTCAAGGATGATCTGTCAATACAGTTCACCACCATACCTTCATGATCCAGGTATCTTGACTCTTAATTCCCCCTTACCAGAAGACATGTTCTCACCTACTCGTATTCTTGGATTCCTTACTTTGGTATCCATCTCTTAATCCAAAACATATCACTTCTGGTATCGCATCCACAATCTACTGTCGTCACCAGATCAAAATGTGTCAGGAGGATCCTACCGTCCTCATCTATCACAGGCATCTCCATCTTGGAACTAAAGTCCAAGATCAACTAATACTTTTCAAAGTATCCAACCAGCGATCTCTCCAAAAGCATACATATCAAAGGACACAAGGTCCACTTGACTGTCATTCCCTCAGAAGGAAGGAACACAAGGGAACAAACTCCTCCTATCACCCCATCAACATCTATGGTTTCATATCAAGGGGGAGGAAATTATCACTTTCTTTGATCCTTACATGAGTTTTCAACTGTTTATGCATCATTAAACTTTGTTCCATTTGGTTTTATCTTGCTTCTTCTTGGTTTCCTTGCAATTAACACAGGAATCATCAAGACAATTATGTGTTATTACTCTTTTTCTCTTGTTGTCATTTCATCATATTCATGATTAATTCCTAATTGTATCGTGCTTCCACTTTCTTTTTGTGAAAAAGAGCGTTACTCTCAACATATTCTTTATTGAACATGGATCATCTCCCTTGTTCCCTTTTACTTATCGCAAATTTTACACTTTATACTTTCCCATTTTTGCTTACATTCATTGATTCGTCTGAGATTATCTCAGGTTCCATCTTATTTACTCATCACTTGTTCTTCTCTTTCTTCCAACCTTATCTTTGCTCTCAGGCATTTTCTTCATCTTGTGTAAGTTTTATACTTTAACTCACCTTATTATCACTTATTAATCTGTCTTTTACTTGATGTATCTCTTGAGATTATGGTTCCAAGAACTTATCTCGTCACATTATTATATGGATTTGGGTTTCATATAACTGTTACTTCCACTTTTTATTACCAAGCATCCAGGTATTAAGGGGATATGGTGCATTCATTTATCTCTTTTATAACATGATGAAGGTATTAGCGTCATATTTCCTGATTTGTTATGCTCTTTAGATTGCTCTAGAATGACTACTTGATTAGAGTAATCAAAGAGGAAACAATCTAATGCTCCATACTTACCTTTGTCTTCAATATTTGAATACCTGGCTAGGGTATCAAGTACTAAGGTTAGGTAGTATGCACCATATTTTATGTCATGGTCCAACCTTAGACACCATCGTAATCCTAGTCCTAGTGTCCCTGTAGACTCAGCAAACCTAGAGCTCTGATACCAAACACTTGAAACATCCCATCTCGAACAAAACATGATTACATACTAACTAGCGGATTACCAAAAATCACGGGAAATGAAAACCAATTTACAACAAGCACCATAAGATGAGACTTGTTGCATCTGAGCCAACACTTTCTTTTCATAACATATTTTCAAGGTGCTACAACATAATTTCCCATCATCTCGTTACATGAAATAACTGTTCCACATGCTGATTTATTCCATCAAGGTACAGAAGCCAAAAACCACATATCGATCATCTTATCAGAAACATAAAAAAACTCTCCTGAAGACCTGAGTGTACATGGATGTCACATAGGACTCTACTGCTAGACACTATCTATTCCACCAGGTATGATACCTCTGCATATCATCTCAGCCACATGATCTTCATCTCGCCAGGTACGTCCACCTAAAAATGTTATTTAACTAGCGGGGTGAGACACACAGTCCCAATGAGAAACATAACCCTTTACCAACTTTATTATTGTCATAGATAACTGAGCAGATAGATCAATTTAAACAACATGTAATAACTAACCCGTTATGCAAGAAGGAATATGAAGAACATGTATATGAAAAACTTATTGATGCGATGATTTTGAGTCGCATTTATAGACTTGTTTTACATGTGTTTTATGTGGTTATTAGTCACTTTTGTGGTTAGTATCACATAATTCACTTACTTTAGTCTATAATCTCATTCTGTATCAAATCTCTCATATTTTATCTTTGTGAGTATAAACGATTATAATAATGGGTTTTAGCATAGCTAATTTGGTTTTGTCTTGCAATTTTAGGAAAAATGAGTATACACAGCTGTCGATACCATTGACCTGTGTCGATGGTATCGACACAGTCACATTGAGACAGCCGCAAGGAGCCAAGATGAGTCGATACTATCGACATTGAAGTTGATGGTATCGAGATACCTTTAGCGAGCTAAAAATCATTCGGTCGATACTATCAACATAAAAGTCGATACTATCGACGTTCTACAGCTTTAGTGTCAGAAAGGTGACAAAACCGACGCTTAAAGGTGTCGATACCATCTACCCGTGTCGATGGTATCGAGTCTGCATCAGGCAGAGCATCAGAGAACAAAGAAAACTTGTCGATACCCTGGCAGGTCGATACCATCGACCCACATCAATGGTATCGACGCCGTCAGATGAGGTTTTGTTCCAGATCGGCTCGAATCCAACAGTGGGGATAGTTTCGACGATCTAATTTGGTGTTTATACCTAATGACGGTGGCCAGGAGCTATCCATCACGTCATTATCCACTACACCAGTCCCGAGGAGGTGGAGAAGAAAACGGAGCCCAGAAGCACGCCCCGACCGTTCTGAGAGCTGAAGAAGACATTTTCCACCGCCGGAAGGCTGTAGATCACGTATTCTACGTCAAGGAACACCCATATCTTCTCCGTTCAGGGGTTTACATCACTTCATCCACATTTTCTCCATGTTTTCCCTTTCTTCCATCATGTCTTGCTTTGAGATGAACATGGAGGGCTAATCCCCTTTGTCTTTAGGACCGGGAGTAGCCCGGGTAATCGTTGTATGACATTTTTATCATAGTAATTCATATTTTGTCTCTTAAATCCGTGGTATGATTTCATTTTATCCATTATATCATTATGCTTGATCACCCTAATGATAATCTAATGCCTTTACTTGCTTTGAAAGAAGAATTAACGGTTGAAAATAGATGAAATTCACATTAATTAATAAATCCCTTGAATAAGGTGATGTACGGTTAATGGTTGAAACCCAGAGTTTGGTCTACATGCACCTAGTTTAGGGTATAGGTTACTACGACCGTGGAACCGACCTAGATTTAGGTAGTGAATTGTATCACGACAATGAACAATTCTGACTACATGCCACTACTCGGAATGAGAGACGAGTGTGATTAACTATATAGAAATAAATACAACGAGAACCCGCAGTGAAACCGCAATCCTAAAGATTCCCATCTAAATTGATTAAACTCAACATTTAATCGATTGCTTTGTTTTCCTTTATTTTTCTTTTATTTTTCAATCAACTCTAAAAACCTTTTAATCGGTCTAGCTGATCGTGAGTAGTTAGTAAGTAGTCTACTGATAGTTCAGTGTCCCTGTGTTCGACTCAGGCCTCACAAAGGCCTGTATTACTCTGACGCGTGCACTTGCGTTATTCACACGGTAAAATCATGTCAAGTTTTTGGCGCCATTGTCGGGGACACGACAATTGTCGACACTATGAGTGCTGCAAGTGGCCACTCTAGGCCACTTTTTATTTTATTATTAATTTGAAATTCATCATTTATCCTTCATATTTAGCAATCGTCTAGCACTGTACTGAATCAAATTTATTACCCTGTAGGTACTAGTGCATGGTGAGGACGCGTAGCACAGACTACACACTACCATCACCAGAGATTCCACCGTTGGGATCCGACGATAAGGAAAACAACACTCAAGATCATCCTGAAGATATATATTCAGACTCCGAAGTAGAAGCCATGGCAGAAGAACATACAATATGGGAGAAGATTAAGGCATCTTTTGCATCTACATCGAAAGGGTCGATCACGAGGCAGGCTATCAACATTCCCAGTTATAAGATCGATCCAGGCCTAATAAATTTGGTCAAATCAAATGCATTTCACGGGCTTAAAAATGAAGATCCGGTGACTCACATTATCCAGTTCGTGGAGAACTGTGATATGATCAAAATCGACAGGTTTCCACAAGAGACACTCTATTTGAAATTATTTCCTAGCTCTCTAGCGGGAAATACCCGAGAATGGCTACATAACTTAGACGATGAGTATGTTGAATCGTGGGATCATATGGTCGAAGTGTTCTTTGAGAGATTCTTTCCGCCCGAGAAGACTAATGATATTGTAAGAAAGATCCACAACTTCAGCCAGAAAGCTGGGGAGACGTATTCTGAGACTTGGGAACGTTTTCAGATAATGCTGAGGAGGTTCCCACACCATGGGTTGGACAAGGAGAAATAGGTTAAGATTTTCTATTTTGCTCTTTTTGAGCATGATAGAAGCAACCTGGATTCAGCAGGTTCGGGGTTCTTCTTGAACAACACGGGCACTAGGTGTTGGGAGATTTTGAAGAATATGGCCAAAAAGCAGTCCTGGGGTGATAGAGATGCACCCGAACAGGTTCGAGTTGTAGGAGAGTCAAAGGCCATCAAGGAAATGAATGAGAAGATGGACCTTTTAGCTAAGAAATTGCTAGTAAAGGAAGACACAGAATCTGATGATGAGGCACAAGTCAAATATATGCGCTAGCAATCGGGGTACAAAAACAATGATTATTCTTGGAGGAAAGATAAAAAGTTTTCATGGAAGGACCCAAACAATATCCTGCAGGACCCCGATGCCAAACTACAACCGTCAGCAGAGGACAAGAGCAATGAGTTGTTAAATCAAGTAATCAAGCAGAATCAGGAACTCATGAGCACGTTTGGCCAGCAGATCAAGCAACAAGGAGAATTTATGAATCAATTTGGGCAAACGTTACAAAGTCATGCGGCTCAGATGAGAACTATGGAGACATCGTTAGCGCAGATGGAAGCTGAGATAGCAATTATGAAAAATCCAACACAACAAGGTTTTCCCAGAAATATAAATGTTCCAGGAGGAAATCAACAAACCAAGGCAATTCTGTTGCGGAGTGGAAAGAAGATTTTAAACCCCAGGGCCGATGAACTGAGCACACCCCATCCAGAAACCACATGTGAGGTCACATATGAGGTTACAATCACAGAGCCGATAGAGGATGCGGTAGAGGAAGCCACACCAGAACCTATTGCTGAGGAAGAAACTCAAACGAGGACACCATATGTGCCGCCACATCAGAGGGCAAAGACTGTCCTAGTGCCGTATCCAAACAGTTTGAAGGCAAAGAAAGTGGACGCTCAGTTCAAGAAGTTCCTAGATAGCTTTAGGAAACTTTCTGTCAACATTCCACTATTAGAAGAAATAGAGCATATACCCTCTTATGGCAAGTTTCTAAAAGATATAATCACAAAGAAGAGGAAGATTCCTGATACTGAGGTGGTGGTTCTTAAGGAGCAGGTGAGCGCCTTCATTTTGGGCACATTGCCACCAAAAAGACAAGATCCGGGCTGCTTCAATATTTCATGTTACATCAGTAAGGTGAAATTCCGCGAAGCATTGTGTGACTCCGGGGCAAGTATCAATTTAATGTCTCTTTCTACTTTCAAGAAGCTGGGACTTAAAGAATCGAGACAAAGCAACATGACGATTCAATTAGCGAACAATTCTGTGGTTAAGCCATATGGTATTTGCGAGGATGTTTTGGTTAAAGTCGACAGGTTTGTATTTCCAGTAGATTTTATGGTAATGGAAATGCTAGATGAACAAGGAAATGAGCTACTCCTTGGAAGACCTTTCCAAGCTACTGCAGATATGATACTCGAAATGGGATGAGGCCGCCTGACATTGGGAATCACAGATGACTGATTTAAAATGGTTATGCCCACAAGTACAACACAGTCAAAGGCAAAGGAGCAGTGTCGCATGGTGAAACATTTTGATCAGAACATTTCTCTTTGTCTAGGAAAGCCATTTCTAGATATGGCTCATGTAATGACCAAGGTAGATAAGGGGATACTGGCTGTAGACATTATGGAACAGACCAAAGTTGTTTCTCTTTGCAGAGCTGTGGGTTTTCCAAATGATGAAGAGGAGGAAATTCCACTATCTACTGAAGATGATGCAATAGCAAGTTCTGTCCTTGACGCATATCCAGAACTGCCCCTTGAAGCTTGCCTTGTCAACATAATGCATGACTAAATAAGAAGCAAGTCGTTACAAGAATGTGTCAAGATGCTTCAAGTGCTTCTGTGCTATTATGCCAATTATTATGAAGATCTTGGGCCACTCCCACCACCGCTGCAATCATCATTGATCAATCCACCAGAGCTAGAACTAAAGCCACTGCCTCCACATTTGAAGTATGCATTCTTAGCCGATGGTGAAAGACTACCCGTGATTGTCTCGGCATATATGAGTGTCGATGAAGAGGATCAATTGATGATCATGCTGAAGAACCACCGTGGTGCATTCGGGTGGTCAGTTGCAGATATTAAGGGGATTTCCCCTACACTTTTCCAGTACAAGATCCGGCTCGAGGAAGGAGCCGAAACTGTAATCCAGCCACAGCGCAGACTCAATCCAAGCATGATGGAGGTTGTCAAGAAGGAGGTGATCAAGCTCCTTTCTACATGCATCATCTATGCTATATCCGATTCGACGTGGGTAAGCCCCACACAGGTAGTCCCTAAAAAGGGGGGAATCACTATTACTCATAACTTGTTAAATGAACTGGTCATGACCCGATTGGTAACCGGGTGGCGTGTGTGCATTGAATACCGTCGATTGAACTCTGCTACATTAAAAGATCATTTTCCACTTCCGTTCATCAATCAAATCTTAGAGCGACTAGCGGGTCGATCTCATTTTTGTTTTTTAGATGGCTACTCCGGCTACAATCAGATCTCTATTGATCCTAAGGACCAAGAAAAGTCTACTTTCACTTGTCCTTATAGAACATTTGCATACCGCCGTATGCCTTTTGGCTTGTGCGATGCACCAGCAACCTTTCAGCGCTGCATGCTTGCCATTTTGTCTGATATAGTTGAGCGCTGTTTAGAGGTCTTCATAGATGATTTTTCCATCTATAGTGCGTCATTTGATGAGTGCTTGTATAATTTGGATAAAGTTTTACAACGATGTGAGGACACACATTTAGTTCTCAACTGGGAAAAAATACCATATTATGGTTAGTGAAGGAATTGTGCTTGGACATAAAGTGTCTAGCAAGGGGATGGAGGTGGATCTAGTTAAGATTGAGGTTATTTCAAAATTACCCCCGCCTAATTCGGTTAAAGGGGTAAGGAGTTTTCTCAATAATGCAGGATTTTATTGTCGCTTTATCAAAGATTTCTCGGAAATCGCTAAACCATTGTCTGAACTACTTGAGAAAGATGCGATGTTTGACTTTAATGAAAAGTGTTTGCATGCTTTTAATGTACTCAAGGAGAAATTAATTTCTACACCGTTTGTTCAAATGCCGGATTAGACAAAGCCTTTTGAGCTAATGTGCGATGCTTCAGATTTTTCGGTAGGGGCTATTCTCGTGCAACATTTTAAAAACAAACCCGCTATGATTTTCTATGCATCCAAGACTTTAAACGAAGCACAACTTAACTAAACCACAACTGAAAAGGAACTTCTCACCGTCGTTTTTGCATTCAAAAAATTTCAGCAATACTTAGTAGGGTCAAAAGTTGTGGTATGGACAGACCACACCGTCATAAAATATTTGATGGAAAAGAAAGATGCCAAAGCAAGATTGATTAGGTGGATCTTATTTTTACAAGAATTTGACATTGAAATTAAAGATAAGGCGGGACTTGAGAATGTGGTTGTGGACCACTTGTCTAGGTTAGAACGGGTAGATGAGAAGGACATTAATATACCCATCATCGAGACATTCCCTGATGAGCAAATCCTTTCTGTAAAATCCAAGGATCCATGGTTTTCATATATTGTTAATTATCTTGCCTATAAAATAATCCCAGATGATTGGACTTATCAAGAGAAAAAGAAAATTTTCCATTCCTTGAGATATTATTTCTGGGATGATCCCATTTTGTTGAAGCAATGCAGGGACGACGTTTTGCGCAGGTGTGTACCAGAGATAGAATATGACAGTGTACTTAGTCATTATCATACACTACCAACTGGTGGTCATCATGTAAGCTCCAGAACGGTGGCCAAGGTGCTAGAGAGTGGTCTTTATTGGCCTACACTCTTCCGGGATGCCTACGACTATGTGCGAAGATGTGATTCCTGTCAAAGGGCAGGTAATATTTCTAAGCGGCAAGAGATGCCCCTCAACGTGTTTCAAGAAGTTGAGGTATTTGATCTTTGGTGCATCGATTTTATGGGACCCTTTGTGTCCTCGAACTCTAATTTGTACATTTTACTTGCTGTTGATTATGTATCGAAGTGGGTAGAGGCAATACCCACACGGACTAACGACACTGCTGTAGTGTGCAAGTTTGTAAAAGATCACATTTTCTACAGATTTGGTGTGCCAAGGATGATTATTAGCGATGGAGGCACCCATTTCAAGAATCAAAAGTTTGCTAGATTATTAAGAAAGTACAGGGTAAAGCATAATGTTGGTACCCCGTACCACCCGCAGACACAAGGGCAGGTAGAAGTGTCAAATAGAGAAATCAAAAAATTTTGGAGCACACCGTGTCTTCGACAAGGAAGAATTGGAGTACTTTTCTACCAGATGCTTTATGGGCGTATAGGACTGCATTTAAGACACCTATAGGCACTACGCCTTTTAGGTTGGCTTATGGGCGGGCCTGCCATTTACCGATAGAGCTGGAACACAAGGCGCAATGGGCACTAAGTAAGCTTAATTTGACTTATGATGAGGCAGGGAAGAAGCGCATGCTAGAGCTGAAAGAGTTGGATGAGCTGCGGATGAATGCCTATGAAAACTCGCGGATTTACAAGGAGAGAACAAAACTAATTCACGATCGACACATTCAACCGCATGTCTTCAAAAAGGGAGATCGTGTGTTATTGTTCAACTCGAGGTTGAAGTTGCATCCCGGGAAATTGAAATTCCGGTGGAGTGGACCTTTTATTGTGGAGGAGGTACGACCACATGGTGCCATCTTGGTACATGATGGAGAGATGACATTTCTAGTTAATGGACAAAGGTTGAAGCTTTATTTTGGTGAGGACTACATGAGGAAAGTGCATGAGGTCAAACTCATAGCACTTAAGGATGCAAGATGAGCTTGAGTTTGTCTAGCCTAAGACGTTAAAGAAGGGCGCTTGTTGGGAGGCAACCCAACCATTGGTAGTTTCTTCATTTTCCTTCGCATTTAGAAGTTAGTTTGGTTTAATTTTGTTTTTAGTGTAAAAATGATACCTTGATCATTTGTTCAGTGTGCAGGACTGAGGCAGAGTCGATACTATCGACCATTGTGTCGATGGTAGCAACATGGGTACAGGGAACTGGCTACAGAAATTTTTCTGAGTCAATACCATCGACGGCCTCGTCGATGGTATCAACATACCAATAGTGATGCTGAAGAAAAAGATGCCACGGGGTCGATAGTATCGACTAGGATGTTGATACTCATGAGATACCTAAAGATTTATAGAAGATTTTGTCTCAGTGAAGTTGATACCATCGACGAACCCATTGATGGTATCGACACAACAATAGCAAGGAAGCGGCGCCCAAGCCTTGCGAGGGTAATTGATCCATGCATAATCGATACCATTGACTCCCATCGATGGTATCGATGCGACACGTCACCGATCCACGAGAAGAAATCAACGACAGCCACTAAATCAAGGTAGTCGATCTGTGGGTTGGGTCGATACCATCGACCCCCGTCGATAGTATCAACGAGTCATCGATCCGGGCCCCCACATTAAGAAATCGAAAACCGTCAATACTAGTGAAGAAACAGATTGTGCTACAGGTGTTGATACCATCGACACCCCCGTCGATGGTATCGATGGAGCGACAGCAGCGACAGAATCAGTTATAAAAGGAAGGATTGTTTCTCAAATCTCTTCACACCTTCAAAGCTTCTTCCTTCCACTTGTGCTTTGAGCATTGTTGAGCGACCGGAGGCCTTCGTCGAGCATCCAAGGATCGGGATATTTTCTCCGAGCTCTGCACCGAGTGGAGATCGTCTTCTCTGACCTTCACTGAGCTCTGTTTCTTATTCCCCTCTCTCTCTGTGATGATGGTGCGTACGGAAGGAGTGTCTTCTTCAAGGGCGGTCCCGATGGAGATCCCGACATTTGTACCTCCACCACCTAGATCCATTCCCCATCTGAGGATTGTTCATCCTTCAGCGGAAGTACAGAAGATATACGAGGAGTTGCTCAAGCAGAAAATCAAGCCAACCTGATACGTCGATCGGACCATGATCCTCGACCTTGGGTTTGAGGCCAATCTCGCTTATGTCCTTCAAGGGCAAGCGCAACATATGACCAGGAGGTCTGACGAGGTCCAGTTTCACACCGAGGGCCACCCCTTTTTCGGCGAGTGGCCGACCTACAAGGAGTTAGTGGTAGAGTTTATGGCATCGCTAGATATATGCGTCGTGCCTAACGACCTCATCGCCACCGATCGGGAATGGATAAAGGGCCACGTTTCTTTCCGGCTCTACAACAATAATTACAATCTCACCCTCCAACAGTTCAATGCAATTTACAACTGGTACCATTATCCAAATCAGCACAGGAGGCCGGACAACCGGACGGATTATGACGAGATCTTCGCCCAGCTGGTGACCACGCCTCCAGGCAAGTCTGTCAGCTATCATAATGCAACTGTCACTGATTTCAAGCATCCCTTTGTGCGGATTCTACATCGCATGCTCTACACTATGCTCTTTTCTTGAGGCGACCTTTCTCTCAGTAAATTTCAAGAGACAGACTTGTTCTTTTTGTATAAGTTGCTGAAACGGGAAGAGTGCAACTGGGGCGCGTTTTTCTTAACGTGTGTGCTAGCCGTGTGGAGGAGTACAAGGAAAGCTCCTATCCATTTTGGGGGGCTTATCACACCACTTGCTCTGTATCTTGGGTTGGATTTTTCCCAACTCACTCCACTGGCCAACAGGAATAAAGTCAACCTACACCATCTACACCGATCCAACCTTCTTACGCTCCGTGATGGCATGGCTTATGCACAATGACATGTCAACCAGGAGTACCAGGAGTGTGCACTTCCCGATCCTGTCTTCAACATCCAGGAAGCTCAACACTTTCGGTGGCGCATCATCACCATCGATGACTCCGATGAAGAAGATGTCGGTAATGACGACGACAATGCCGACATCGACGAGCAAGAAGAGGAAGAGGAGACCTTCACTCCAATTCATTCACGAGTGGCACCGCAGAAGCATCCACGCTTCCACCTGGGTGCATCATCATCTTCACAGCCTCCGCCACCTCAACCCTCTCAACAAAGAGAGGATGTTTACTCTATGCAGGGGATGTACTCAATGCTGCAGGAGATTCAGCAGACGCAACAACGGCACACTGCGTCATTTGCTGATATTCAGGAGACTACAAATTGGCTCTATGTTAATTAGCAAGCTATCTTTGAGAACGAGTGTCAGTTGTTCACCAATCAATAACAGGTTTATGATCGGTTGGGAAGGATTGAGCAGCAGCATAAGTCGTTCTGTGATAATTATTGGAGCCAGAACTGCTTCGGGGGATATCCTCAACCTCCGCCCATGCCCCCATATGATCCAAATTTCTAGGGGCAGTATCCGTCATGGGATCCCACCACCCCGCAGTACCCTCCACCACCTGAGCAATGATTGGTATCACTGTTCCACCTTTTAAGATTGTTTTTTACTATGAGGCCATAGTCAAATTCAAGCTTAGGGGGGAGATGGAACAACTTCTATCTTTTATTTTTAGTTTTTATCATTCATTGCCTTTTCTGTTGTTCTAGCAATTTTCTTTGTTTTTAGGATCCACATTCTATCTAGTGTAATCGTGGATGTTTATGCAAATGTGTCATCTCTTTGTTTGCCAAATGGGAGTCAGGGGTCAATTTGAAAAATTTTAATACAATTGTGAGCTTGCTTTGTTTGAATTTGAGCATATGGCTTATGGAAATAATTGGGTTTGTCAACTTTAAAACATAAGATCACAACTGTACATGCCTATGATTCAAGAAAAGTGGACGGAATTGGACGTGGGGCCTAAGCTGACCAAATGGTAATGAGACCTTAATTTGAAATAAGAGAGGGAAACCTCTTAATTGTTACATAGGTCAGTAAGGAGGGACATATAATATTTTCCAATGGTTCAGGAAATTAATCTTGTGATTTATCCACCTCATTGTTTTCACACTCCACCATAAGAATTGGAAGCACATTACGATTTTCATCTTTTGATTGCATAGCAGTTAGGTAGGATGGAATTTTAGTTCGATTTTGCATAAAAAGTGGAAAATGAAAAAATTGTAGATGAATCATGCATGCACACATTCTTGAGTGCATGTCATCACAGTTGCATAACTAATCTCATGTAGTTGCATTTTGACATATCTTTACACATATAGGACAATATGTGCCTTATTTCTTCTGAAAGAATAAGAGAACCAGGTAACTCACTCTATACGCTCTGAAATTAAGTTGGAATGACTCAAGGATAACAGTTAAGTGAAAATAAGCCCAAAAGAAAAAAAAGAAGAATTTTTTTTTGAAAAATTTTGTACATTTTGCAGTAGCCAATTTGAGAGAAAGAAGGGCTTGGAAAAAAGAAGAACAAAAAAAACAAGGCTGATTTTAGAGGGAGAAAAGAGCTTGTCTCACCCGTATAATAAGAAGAATAAGCACATAAGGTAGTTTGTAGATATTCTATCTCGCATGAGATGGGATAGTAGGAACATGCATCATTCCACCCAAAATGTAGGCACTAGGGCATTTTCATTTGCATATGCAGCATTTAGGTCATTATTGTTATTCGTGCATGTTAAAATTGTATTGTGCTTCCATTTCTTCCACATCTACCTATTCCATCCACCCGTTGCTCAAATTGGTAGGCCACCATGATTATCTCCTCACTCATTAATATCAGGAGAGCTGCTTCCATTTAGATGGTAGTTAGGAAATGAGCAACGTAGATAGAAGATCACAAAGATGCACCAAGCCTGAACCGGAGGATTTTATTATGTTAACTACCTTATGTGATAGTGTTCATCAATCTTGGGGTAGACATCTCTTATGGATGATCATTTTCGCCTTGAGGGTAATTATCATTCTGTGGTTAGTGAGGGCCGGAATGTGAATGTCTGGCGGGGATCATATGGCAAGGTCTATTGTGATAATCTATTCCTTAGTTGACCCTCACAATTTTATTCTATAGTTCTGCTACTCGAGGACGAGCAATGTTTAAGCTTAGGGGAGTTTGATGCGATGATTTTGAGTCGCATTTATAGACTTGTTTTACATGTGTTTTATGTGATTACTAGTCACTTTTGAAGTTAGTATCACATAATTCACTTACTTTAGTCTATAATCTCATTTTGTATCAAATCTCTCATATTTTATCTTTGTGAGTATAAACGATTATAATAATGGGTTTTAGCTTAGCTGATTTGGTTTTGTCTTGCAATTTCACGAAAAACGAGTATACACAGCTATCGATACCATCGACCTGTGTCGATGGTATCGACACAGTCACAGTGAGACAACCGCAAGGAGCCAAGATGAGTCGATACTATCGACATTGAAGTCGATGGCATCGAGATACCTTCAGAGAGCCAACAATCAGTCGGTCGATACTATCGACAATAAAATCGATACTATCGACATTCTACAGCTTCAGTGTCGGAAAGGTGACAAAACCGACGCTTAAAGGTGTCGATACCATCGACCTGTGTCAATGGTATCGAGTCTGCATCAAGCGGAGCATCAGAGAACAAAGAAAACTTGTCGATACCCTGGCGGGTCGATACCATCGACCTGCGTCGATGGTATCGACACCGTCAGATTAGTTTTTGTTCTAGATCGGCCCGAATCCAACGGTGGTGATATTTTTGACGATCTAATTTGGTGTTTATACCTAATGACGACGGCCAGGAGCTATCCATCATGTCATTTGCCGCTGCACAAGTCCCGAGGAGGTGGAGAAGCAAACGGAGGCCAGAAGCATGCCCCAACCATTCTGAGAGCTAAAGAAGACGTTTTCCACCGCCAGAAGGCTGTAGATCGCGTATTCTACATCAAGGAATGCCCGGATCTTCTCCGTTCAGGGGTTTACATCACTTCATCCACGTTTTCTCCATGTTTTCCCTTTCTTCCATCATGTCTTGCTTTGAGATGAACATGCAGGGTTAATCCCCTTTGTCTTTAGGATCGAGAGTAGCCCGGGTAATCGTTGTATGGCATTTTTATCATAGTAATTCATATTTTGTCTCTTAAATACGTGGTATGATTTCATTTTCTCCATTATATCATTATGCTTGATCACCCTAATGATAATCTAATGCCTTTAATTGCTTTGAAAGAAGAATTAACGGTTGAAAATGGATGAAATTCACATTAATTAATAAATCCCTTGAACAAGGTGATGTATGGTTAATGGTGGAAACCCAGAGTTTGGTCTACATGCACCTAGTTTAGGGTATAGGTTACTATGACCGTGGAACTGACCTAGATTTAGGTAGTGAATTGTATCACGACAGTGAACAATTCTGACTACAGGCCACTACCCGGAATGAGAGACGAGTGTGATTAACTATATATAAATAAATACAATGAGAACCTGCGGTGAAACCACAATCCTAAAGATTCCCATCGAAATGGATTAAACTCAACATTTAATCGATTGCTTTATTTTCCTTTATTTTTCTTTTAGTTTTCAATCAAATCTAAAAACCTTTTAATCGGTCTAGCTGATCGTGAGTAGTTAGTAAGTAGTCTACCGATAGTTCAGTGTCCCTGTGTTTGACTCAGGCCTCACAAAGGCCTGTATTACTCTGACGCGTGCACTTGCGTTATTCACATGGTAAATTTGTGTCACTTATACAAAGATCATAGAAGATCATTACAAGGCCTCATCCAATGTTTCATATTTTCCCTAAGCAAAGATACTATACAGATTGATTACAAATTATTATACCCTATGGAAGTGAGCCGTACTGCTCAAATCCAACCTTCGGTTGTGAAACCCAAAGCTGGTGCCATACAAGGTCAATTGAAGATCCCGAATCCACGACCTCTACCCTTGTGGTCAGTGCGCGAGAACCAAAGTAGGACTGCAGTCTCTTACTTAAGTGACCTCAGTCACAGGGTCAGCTCCGGAGGCTACCCTTTCTCTATCCCACCTTGGTACAGGTTATGGTGCTAGTATATCTTGAGCCATGTGCCTATTCACCATTCTCCCGAGCCATGAACACATTCATACTCTATCACACTAAGCCATGGGCCTATTCACCATGCTCTATCACACTGAGCCATGGGCCTATTCACCATGCTCTTATACACATATTGAGTCTACAACTATAGTTGCAATCTCATCCTCCTATTTTCAGCTAGGAGAAACCCCACATATTCAACAATATGCACCCCGGGTTAACCCGCAGGAGAACCCATTTCACCATCACCAGCTCCTGACGATGATGGATCTATGGCCATGACAAACTACATGAAAGTTCATCTATATTTAGTTAATGCATTTTAAGTGGATTGTTGGGGCAACCAAGTTTTATTAAACAACCATATATAAAACATAAACAACATTAAATTCCATTATCTTGTGTCACACTATTACTATTATTCTCAATGCCCTCAACAATCATCATATTGCCATGGGATATCAATCCCTCAGTTCATCACATAATGCTATTGCCTCTCAAGGCTTCATCATCATGGGATATCAATCCCTCATATCATAATGCCACTACCTCTCAAGGATTCATCATCATACATCATCATGGGATAGCAATCCCTCATATCACAACTAGAGGATAACACCTCAATCAGGCACTCAACCTTTATCAGGTCACCAGACCTTTCTCATCATATGGTGATACATGTTATCTTATCAACAAGGCACATCATCATTACTAATATAGTGTGCATATACCAAGTGCTACACAAAGCACATGATCATATAATCACCATAGATCTTACCTGGCTATGAATTCAATTGATAATACCTGCATGGTTAGGGAGCATAGCAAAAGAGATTACTGGATCACCACATACAAATCTTTAAAGAACATATCATGTCATTAAGATTAAGGTTTATAGGTTTGGAACAATCATCCCTTATTATGAACACATGAAGCATAATTTTATAGATGGTGTATTAAACAATACACATTACTGTCACCATACCATGGGTATCCACCATACCCTATATCTCGTGTCATCTTGCACACCATTCTTAAGGATTCATCTTTAGGGATCATACAACCATGATATACCATAAAGAATTATTGAAGGTTCACCTACCATCAACCATAGGTAACCACCATATTAATGTTCACAACATATTCATCATGTCTTATCATCATGATCAAAGATATGGGCTCAAGGTAGCAAGATAACATACTATCATATAAGGCTCAAGATAACTTTTTAGGTTTATCGGATTAGGGCACAACCCTTCACTAGAGGTATCCCCTACCCTCACGCAAAAACTGGTAACGACCAACAAACCCTCACTAAAGAGTGTCGGGTAGGGTACCAACCCTCACCCAAGGATATTAGGTAGAGCACAATCCTTCAACAAAAGGGATATCGGGCACCAACAACCATAAGCACCATGCCTCCAGGCATATCGTGCAAGAACACCTCCAAAGGCCATATCGCCCAGACATACCTTAGGCCATCACTGTCAAGAGACCACCTTATAAGATATCAAACAACTCATGGATCTAAGCATGTCAGATTCCATATTCAACCAACACATCTCACTTCCTCTTGGGTTAGGCAACCTCACAATTGTGTCGGCCAAGGACCTCATTGCACCAAAACCACCAAGGTGCTCTCTAGGTCATCCCTACCAGGATTGAATTCCTTCTTGCCCCATCTATTTTCACCTCTATCAATAAGATATAGGTGTAAGAACCTCTTCCCTACTTTTTTCACCCAAGCCTCACTAGTCCTTGTGTTACTCATGACACCACATCATCCAAACTCTCAACTTGTATCACCCCAGGCCTACCACCCAGGCTCAGACTGTATCAACCAAGCATTCATCCTTAGTGTCACCCAAGTCATCAGATACATACAAACTTATATCGGGTTAGGGTTGATGATATCGGGCAACATATCAAGGGACCATCCATAACGTCCAACCTCATATCTTTGTCATCCATGGAGCACTATCTTGGGAAACACACCATGATGACCAAGAGATCATCAAAACAAGAGCACCCCTATCGGTCAACTAGAGTTAGGGAAACCCTATCGCCCAAGACTCCATGTCACCCAAGATGCCATGTCGAGCAACTAGGGTTAGAGTATCCATATCGTCCATGACACTATATTGTCCAAGCTAAGGTTAGGGCTTCATATCGGCCAACTATCATATCGCCCATCATCATATCGACCAAGAGATAGTGCTCACCTCACAACTCAAGGAAGGAGGGGTGTTTCTCAAAACTCAACATCAAAGCATGTCTACTCATGTTTCCCAAGGTATCCAAGAGGGTATATCGGCCAACCTAGGGTTAAGGAGACCCTATCGGCCAGACTAACATGTCACCCAACCATATAGAGCACAGGCTCACCTCTCAACAACCAAGTGAGAGAGGGGTATTGCCTAAGGACTCACTATCGTACATCTTTGGATTAAAGGATCCTAAGATCACCTCTCAATAGCAAAGTGAGGGAGGGGTATTGCTCACAATCCATCAACCAAAGCACAACCTATCGGGTAAGACGATATATCGAGTAAGGCCCCATATCAGGTAAGCACCATACTGGGTGGGTCATCTTCAACCTTAAGGCATCCTTCACCAACTTACACAAAGAAAACAAGATAAGGACAATAATAAAACGTGACCATTTCCATTAGAATAGATCTCAAGTTCCACATACACAACTATATATCATAGAGAAGGGTATCGATTTAAAGACAAGAATCAATGTATGCAGATATGGAGGGTGAACATAATAAAGATGGTTAAGAGTTATGTAGCCGACCTTAAGAGGATCTCCATGAAAGGCATCAAGCTTCCTGGTCAAAGCATCAAACGCACATTCCTCACCATGAAGATCATCCATCCCAGGCTATAAACTTGCCTTCGACTCCATCATCATCACCTCAAGAAACAAAAAATGAAGAAGAAGAAGAAGCCATGGTTATTCTTAGCTCAAGAAGAAGTAAAGAGGGAGAGAACCATGGCCTTGCCTACTCTCATCAAGGGTCGATCCATGGCCGAGAGGGGAGGAAGGAGGTGAAGAAGAAAGCATAAGGAAAAGCTAGTAAAGAAGCATGACTCACCAAGGTTGGATCTTGAGCAAGAAATCTCCATGGGGGTTTCATTAAGCTCCCAAAGCTCCCAAGCTCGTCTCATACAGGAAGGGGAATGAGGTGGCCAAAACAGATCACTTGGGTAAGGAGGAAGGGAGTTATATACACTAAGGAAGAGAGAGGTAGCAAAGGAAAGGTGTCATAACCACATAAACTTAGATGCCACTTGCTCATGATCTTAACGCCACTTGTTGTCACCCAAGCTCCACATGCACGGCCTGGTGATACACTCTAGGTAGTGTATCATGCAGCTGGGCACCCTTCATGGGCGACACCCCCCTAAACCAATACATACTCCCAGCTCTACCCGATACACTAAAGGACAAGATAGCACATGTGACATATAAGACATAAAAACTATATAGAGATGTCACTCCTTAACTATCATCCAAAAAAGGTGCCCCAACTTCCATCCACGTCCTAGATGATGCCAAACAGAAGGGAGGATACTCTAGAGCTGATAAATTGCATATTGACCCTTCAATTTGGTTAATTTGCAATTTACAACAAAACTAGCACATAAAGCACAAGCATCATCTGACCAAGCTCAATCTTAGAGCATAGGCACTCCTCAAGGCACCCCACAACATCATTCTCTTTCCAATGATGCTAGAGAACTAAAGGCATGCTTTACATGTGAAATATTGCAATATAACCCCTTACTTTGGATAAATTGAACTTTGGTCCAAAACAAGCAAACATTGCTCAAACAACATCCAAATAGGACCAAACTGGAAACATAAGCTTGTCACATGATATAAAAAACTTCTTGAGGGATTAGATTAAGGTTCTAAGAACCTTTCTTAAGCAAAGCAAATAGGGTTAGTGCAAAACATGGGTCAGGGTCCTTACATAATCGGTACTCCATTTCTTATCCACATCTACCCTTAGATTTTCTATCATACACATAGGTGTGATAACCCATATTTTAGGGCTCTGATAACCAATATAGTACTTTAAGACCATGTGTGTCATTTAGATGATTGATCCCAAATTAAGAAATGATTATTTAATTACTAGCTCATTCACCCCAAAATAACTAGTTATGCAATTAATGATTACCAGACAAAGTTGAGTTCAATTATGATGAATAACTTTTATTAGTGAGCTTGGGTACTTATGAGGCTAAAAGTTCTAATTAGTAGTCACACCAAACTCAAGTAGCCAATTAATGAGCCTTGAGGTATGTTAGTATCATAACACATGTTTATGGACATGTAGGATCAAGATTTGATGATTATTCGAATTGAATTCAAGGTTTGTACACCAAATTATAAGGTTCTTTGAAGAATTTATTTGCATGACCAATAATGCATTTTGAATCTCAAACTTTGATATAAGATACTTTAGTAAGTCAAAAATTTCAGGATGTTTAGATATTGCTACTAAGAAATATGATTGTTTGAAGTTGAGGACATTAATGAAATATATGTGGTGTAACCTTAGTCTTTTACTTATTTGGTATATTATCTGTGACAACTTGAGTCACGCTGGCCTACCCCTTTGTTTAGGAGTGCCCACAGCCTGTCAAGATGGTAGGATCCCAGCCACCACCACAGAGGATCAGACAACTATTTACTCATCTTCAACCCCCAATAGATACGGGATGAAGGAGGACCAGGCAACCAAGCGCTCCCAAGCGCCTACCACAGAAACCTCCGATAAATGTGAGTTTCTAGTCGGGGAGTTAGACTCAGTTCACCTAGATCATGTAACCATGCATCTTTCTAGCTGCATCGTTGGACTTAACCTGGGGCGAGATGCAGATAGACCCGTCATAGCCCCTCAACAGCGGCCAAACCAGATACCCCACGCTCCCCACTCCTCCTCCCTCTCTACTCACAGAAGCAGAAGAAATGAAACAGAGGACCGAAGCGGAGAGGACAACTTTGGGGGAAATAAGTCCAAGATCTTGGGGATGATAATGACTATCTTTGTTGTGAGAATCCCCAGATTGTACTCCTGATCTCATCCTGATTGGAGTCGATGGAGGTTCCTGGAGGGGATGGTTTGTGGCTTCTCGCTGTTTCCTCGTGGTGCTCTCGAGATCCTAAAGATTAGGTATGAGTGTCCATCTCTTCGAGTGAATGAGAAAGGGGTGCTTTTGTGGATGCCCAACCTGGCCTAGCGAGCGCCACCATTACCTACACCTACTAGACCGAGCAAGACCAAACGGTCATCAAACATCCGCAATGCTCCTGACGACCACCTACAAGCTCGTAGGAGATCACCGGATCTTCCCGATGCCTCATATGGGAAAGGCAAGTGTGAGGTAGCAGATCCCCAATCTACATCCCCCTCCTCTGTCATGGATCCAAGCTGGAGGTTTGTCTATCCATGGATCTCTCTTCAAGCGGTGAGACTAGCCGTCCTCGTGGGCTCGTAGGTGCTGACATTGGAGGAAGGTGAGGCCATGAAAGGCGTGATGTATCACTGAAGCTGATGGCGGCACTATGATCTGAGAAGCATGACATTGTCTCTGCTGATCCCCCGTCAAAGATCCAATCCTGCGAGTGGCGGCGCTGACGGAACGGACACTGAGCGGAAATCGAGTCCCTCTTGGGAAATATCACGTGAGAAAGGGGGAAGGCCAGACCAGGTCCATTAGCTCAAATAGGCCGGATCCTCAGTAGGCCAAGCAAAGGAGCCACGCCAGCCTCATGGCCACGTGTCGGTACACTATAGGCCCAACAAGGTAAATATCTCACAAATTTTCCAGATCTTACAAAATTCATAGTAATTAGTACATTTATTTGAAAAATACATATAATATACCAAAATTCTCAAAAAAATGAGTAGAATACAGTAGAATGATAATATTAGGCTTTTGATTCTTAAAACACTATGACATCATGTAAGATGCTTTATGCTTATTTCATAGATAATAAATATCAAACTATGATATAAAGTTATGATAAAATGTCAGTAAAACCATATTCATACTTATAATCCATCTGATGTCAGTAATTATGATGTTGATGCACAAAATCTTATAATTTTCTCAATATGGCTATTTAGGGCTAATATCCCTAAATAAAATGTAATAAATACATACATGCTCAATAAATAATGAAAATTACAGAACACCCTAATATCAGTAACTGAAAGATAATATGTGAATCTGAGATCAGTATAAAAATATCAAATACAAGTTTAGATCAGTTTGAACCAAGGTTGGCCTAAACCCTAATTTGGACCTAAAATATCATTAATAATGATGAACATTGTATTAATGATGATTAATTGTTATTAATCAGGTGACGACCAGAGATGTAGATGATCCAAAATATAAATAGGAATCTCTGAACTCAGGTATGTGGATTTTATTAAGTATAAGACTAGTTTTCATGAATGCATAATGATATGATGTACTTTGGATGCTTGTGTTTGCATATAAATTCTTGGATGTGTATTAGTAGTACATGCTCCGCAAAACATTAAAGAACACAAAAAAAAGAATATATATGGTTTGTAGCTAATGAGTGGATATATTCTCTCTCTCTCTCCCTCAATCCTCTCTCTCTTACTCTAAATATAAGGTCGACACTCGGTCCCCATAGCCCAAGGGGCGGGGAAAAATGAAGTGCGACATCTCTCTCTCTCCCCTCTAAATATAAGGTCGGCACTCGGTCCCCATAGCCCAAGGGGTGGGGAAAAATGAAGTGCGACACCACTTAGTAGTAAAAATACATCAAAAGGCATATAAAATATGTGTTTACCTGATTATCGCTTTAAACAATGTTTTCTTTTACTCTTTCTTTCTCTAGATTATTTCAATTATGCAAGCATATTAGTATGTATCTTTCTACCCACGTGCACAACACCTTGTGTTGATTCGTTGTTTCACGTATGTTTTAGGTTTAGAGATAGCGTGGGATAAAAGATGTGAAGTGAGCACTGTTCAGGTTGTACCTATTGTGTAGATCCTAGTTAAGCATACATGTTCTTAGACTGTAGAATTTCCATTCAATATGTAATTGTAAATCCTGTTGTAATAACTCACTTGGTAATATATACATGTTGAATGTTGAGAAATTTTTATGGTGTATGTTATGGTTTAATGTTCATGTATGTGTATTATGCTTCTGCATCGCTCTCTGATATAATTGCTAACATTTTCGGATTTTGTCTTCTCATCTCCATGGGGTTTTGAGAAGGTGAAAATCTGGGGACGTTACAGTTGGTATCAGAGCATGAACAATAGCTACACCTAGCAATTTCTCACCATGAAACATAAAACTAAATTTCACCTCTCACTTTAAATATTAGAAACTTAGTAAGTTGTTCTATAGGAATAAGGTTTGACTTAGCCTCTAAGTTAGAACCTAGATGTTCGAGAACTAGGTTTAGACAAGTGTGAGAAACCCTTTACATATAGAGCTCATATGTATTGGGTAGCTATACTAATCTACACCATGTTCTCACCATTTCACTAGGTGGCATGACACTAGACTATCTACTGTGTGTGGGACACTCGATTTTGCTGATTTGGTTTGTTTTCCAATCGGCTCGAGCCTCGATAGTTTTCTCTGACGTCTTCTTTTTCAGAGGAAAACTATATAATATTTTATTAAATATATGTAAATATAAAATGTGTCCCTCACACTGGAGAGTAGTTAGTGTTCATGCAATCTAAGTGAAAGGGAGTGACATCAGTCTAGAAGAGAGAATAGATCTAGATTAGATGTCTAGAGCCTCATAAGGTTATGTGATAGATAAATAGACAAAAGAAAGATGAAGGAAATAAGTATATAGAATCTTACCTAAGTTGATCTATGATGGTACAAGTTTCCTTAATAAGATTTGAGTTATATATGAACCGAATCCAATCTTGGAGGATCTATGCTAAGTCGTGATGATGAAAGTACATTCCATTTGCCTACTTAAGATAAGGTAAGTTAAGATAGAGATGAGTATGCATGAGCCTCAAGCTCTTATACAAGGAGGATGTCTAGTGGTAGGATGAGATATGTGGTGAACTCTAGAGGGAGTAAGACCCACAGGGAGAAGGTCATAGGACCTAGCCTCCAATATATGAGATATGTGTTAAAAAAAATGTGTCCTACACTAGATTACTCTTGAGTGTTGAGTCCTTATGCATGATTCAAATCTATATGTGAGAATTGGGTAAAAGAAAAGGATGGGTAGATGACCCATATGATAAAGTCAATCCTTTGGCTGAGTTAGGTCCTAGCTTGAGTGACATATTTTGTGAATTTCATCATTAGTTGCAAGCGAGGTAATATATGAACTCGAGTTATGAGAGTATGATGCTTTGTGCAAAAGATACTCAACATACTTTTTTTTGATACTCCTTCTTAATATACGATGATAGAAATCTCACTTGATCTATATAGATGATTTATATATGAGGAGTCACTCGTATAAGCTTGATCTATTCTATATTTCCCCCCCTATATCATATATGTAGTACCCAAGATTGAAATCATGAAAAGTTTGACTTTAAAATATTCTCTTCCCCTTCATATGAAACATGAAAGATATGATGCTGAGATCATGGGATAAACTTAGTATATTCTCTTTTTCCCTTCACATAATACATGCAAGACATAAAAATTTGAAATCATGAACTTGATATAAAGATATTTTTGGATCATATGGTATATGATCAGAAATATAGTTCGTAACTTTGATCCTTCTCAATGTATGCTTCTAAGTTGAGTATGAATATCACACCATAGGGTGAAACCCTAATGGTCAAACATGTTACGTAAGCCCTTCTTAAGTAGAAAAATTCTAATATCAAGGATGAAGATAAATCTCCTCTAATGCTGAAATACTAGTATGATGTTGATCATAAACCACACTAATGTTGTTAAGCCTGATAATTCTGGTAAATGATGGCATGAAACTTGACATCACCATATGATTAATTGGGTGAAGCATGAATCCTTGAGTAGTACCTTCTTAACTTCATATGTATGGATAAAACTCTTATCCTTGAAGGACTAGGAGGATGCAAATCCTAAAATATAAGAATGTCATTTGATGACTAAGACACTAAGTGATGCTACAATTCCTTAAAACAATGATGTTTCCACCTATATAAGGTGGGATAGGTACACCCTTTATGCTCTAAGTCCTAGGATAACAACCTAGGGTGCTTGCAATATTATGACACACTTGTAAGTGGTGACTTAGAGAATGTGGAGACTCCTTGATATCACCTTAATTTTGAGACTAGTTGAATTTTGAGGACGAAATTCTAAATAAGGTGGGGTGAATGTGATAACCCATACTTTAGGGCTCTGATAACCAATATAGTATTTTAAGACCATGTGTGTCATTTAGATGATTGATCCCAAATTGAGAAATGGTTATTTAATTACTAGCTCTTTCACCCCAAAATAACTAGTTATGCAATTGATGATTACCAGGCCAAGTTTAGTTCAATTATGATGAATAACTTTTATTAGTGAGCTTGGGTACTTATGAGGCTAAAAGTTCTAATTAGTAGTCACACCAAACTCAAGTAGCCAATTAATGAGCCTTGAGGTATGTTAGTATCATAACACATGTTTATGGACATGTAGGATTAAGATTTGATGATTATTCAAATTGAATTCAAGGTTTGTACACCAAATTATAAGGTTCTTTAAAGAATTTATTTGCATGACCAATAATGAATTTTGAATCTCAAACTTTGATATAAGATACTTTAGTAAGTCAAAAATTTCAGGATGTTTAGATATTGCATAACTAGTTTGAAGTTGAGGACATTAATGAAATATATGTGGTGTAACCTTAGTCTTTTACTTATTTTGTATATTATCCGTGACAACTTGAGTCACGCTGGCCTACCCCTTTGTTTAGGCATGCCCACAGCCTGTCGAGATGGTAGGATCCCAGCCACCACCACAGAGGATCAGACGGCTATTTACTCATCTTCAACCCCCAATAGATACGGGATGAAGGAGGACCAGGCAACCAAGCGCTCCCAAGCACCTACCACAGAAACCTCTGATAAATGTGAGTTTCTAGTTGGGGAGTTAGACTCAGTTCACCTAGATCACGTAACCATGCGCCTTTCTAGCTGCATCGTTGGACATAACCTGGGGCGAGATGCAGATAGACCCATCATAGCCCCTCAACAGTGGCCAAACCAGAGACCCCGCGCTCCCCACTCCTCGTCCCTCTCTACTCACAGAAGTAGAAGAAATGAAACAGAGGGCCGAAGCAGAGAGGACAAATTTGGGGGAAATAAGTTTGTCACATGATCCATCGGCTAGTAAAGCAAATAGGGTTATCACATAAGCTTGTCACATGATATCAAAACTTCTTGAGGGATTAGATTAAGGTTCTAAGCACCTTTCTTAAGCAAAGCAAATAGGGTTAGCGCAAAACATGGGTTAGGGTCCTTACATAATCGATAAATTATTTCTTATCCACATCTACCCTTAGATTTTGTATCATACACATAGGTGTCTTTCTAGATCCATCAGCTAATAGTATAACACAATAGGCATGTTTTTCATTCCTTCTAGGCAAAGCTTAACTAACAAGCTACATGAAATGATATTCACATTGGAGCCCAAATCAAGTAGTGTGTGCTCCACAAATTGATAGTTTATGTAAAAAGGAATGAGGGGACACTAGGATCATTCCTCTGTCTGGGGAAGGGGTAGCCAAGAATGAAGTTGACTTGCTCTATTGATACAATCCTATTGGGTGGTATCATCATCATCTTTGCTTTCCCAGTGCAAGATGCTTTAAAGGAAGACATGAGGGATGTGATGCTTGCCTTTCCTTGCTTTAAGGCATTCATATAATTATGTGCCATGTTCTTCTTGGAGGAAGGGGTCTTCTAAAACATCATATACATATAGACCATTTGCATTAATGTCTACTACAGTAAGTTGTGGGCCTTAGAGCAGCATGGGAATATTTTTACACTCATAGGGTGGAGCCCATGTTGTTACCAACTCTAAGAGAAGTGGGACAATAGATTCCTCCTTTTCAAACAAAGACAAAACACACATGGATGTGTCCCCAAGCAAAAGTGGTATAGTAGGAATCATTCTCGCAATAGAAAGTGGGACACCTAGCATCATCTTCTCAAGTAATGGTGCAAGACTTGGTGGAATTTTCTCATAGGAAGATGTTGTAGAAAGAACTTTGGTGCACTTGGAACTCTCAAGAAAAAAATAGAATAGCATAATTTTTTATGCTCTTAGCATCTCCACAAGAGTTTTCCAAAAATGTCTTTCCATCATGATCCTTGGCCATTTTCTACTCCCTTTCCATGAATTCTTCAATAGATTTATTTCACCATATGACGAATATCATACTCATTTGTTCATGAGGAGGAGGGGGAGCTTGTGAGGATGATGGTGGTGGAGATGGTCTTTGATGAGGCAAATTAGGATTTTGGAGGATGTAAGTTGGTTGTTTTGGAGGTTTTTTGGAGGTGGTTGTTGTGGCTGTTGTGAAGGGGGTTGATATTGGGGAGGGGGTTGTTGGTAGGAATGTGATGGAGATGGAGGATATTGGTAGTTGTAGTTGGGCTGGGAGTGGGGGAGCATATGGATAAGGAGGTTCTTGGTATTGTTCCTAGGTTGTGACCTGATCTTGTGGTGGAACATAGGCAGCTTTAGGAGTGCTCATAGAACCAATATCATTGTCTAGGTTGGCCACGGTTTGGGAAGGGAGTCTTCCCTCCTCACAACATGCAATTGAAAGAGAGATCTAATCAAGCCCTTATTGTGCTAATTTAGATAGACAGTTGTAGAAGGATTACACAAGATGCCATATGGGTACTTCATGGTGAGGGTAGTCTCTAAGAAGCTTTTGGAACCTCTCCCACATCTCATGGAATGGCTCATTCTCCTTTTGGGTGAAATAAGCAATGTACCTCCTCATTTTTATCAACTAGGATATAGTATAGAAATTCTTTAGGAACTCATTTTTGAAGGCTACCCAAGTGACCAACTCCGGCTTTGACATGTACCATTATTTATCCTTTTCCTTGAGTGAGAAGGAGAATGAGGTCCTCCAGACAGAGTCATCAGTCATAGTGGGGGTACAAAAGGTGGAACACGTCTCCAAGAAGGCATGGATGTGGTCATATGGGTTCTCATTCCCTAACTCATAGAACGTGGGTAAGATTCTGAGGAGGGTTGGTGGAATGGAGAATTGTTGACTTGACATTTGGTCAACTAGGGTGGCAAGGAGACACGTACAGTTTCTGGGGTGAAGTACTCATTGGAGAGATTTAGGTGGCGGTGGCGGTATGCCCTCTTCATAATGGGGTTGACCATCCATCTTAGTTGTGTGATGTTGTCTGCAGTGATGTTGACGTCTCCTTATTCCTATCTCGGGATCAAGTAGAACCAAGTCAGTAGAAGTCGACCAACACCTAATCATGCATAGCTATCACCTATAGAAGGCACAATCAAGCAACGAGAGCTAAGCTAGAAGACAAGTATGCAAAATAAAACAAATAATAAAGAATAGCAATGATAAGGGAATTAGGAAGAGCAAAGCTACGTTTAGAGAAAAGTCTCAAATCGACATGGGTTGCCTCCGACCATCGCTAAGCTTAGATCCTTCATCCAGGCTTTTTGGTCTTTCCACAATCATGTGTCCACACCTAAGGTGTCATCCTCATCCAAAGTGGGGGAGCATATGGATAACAAGGTCCTTAGTATTGTAGTAAGGTTGTGACTTTCCCTTGTGGGGAGCATAGTCACTTTGAGGAGTGCTCATAGAACCACTATCATTGTTCAGTTTGTCCATGATTTGGGAAGGGAGTCTTCCCTCCTCACGGCGGGCAAGTGAAATAGAGATATGATCAAGTCTTTCCTTAAGGAGGTTAATTGTTTTCCCATGGGATGGCACATCTCTCTTTACTTCATCTAGATTCCATAGTCTCCTAATAACTTCTTCTTCAAACCTCAAACTATTTATTGGTCCTTAGTGCGGCTTTGGTTGTCCTTGTCCATCTTCTCCTTGCTTCCAAAAGAAGTTTAAATGATTTCTCCATTATAGAGTGTAGGTGTTAGACATGGGCCCTTGGTGTTTGTGTTTGCCAAAAGCATGTAGAGATTTCACCTCATCATTAATTAAATAAATGGCCATAGTGGATTGGCTAGTAGAGATTCCAACTTTATTCTTCATTAAATTCAACATATTAGTGATAATCTTCATAATTTGGGGGTTTGTACCATTCCTAGCTGGATAGGAGGATGAAGAGGAGGAGTCCAGTTCCAAGCGCAATGTACTCCCATGCTAGAAGCCCGTGACGTGAATTATCATCCAGATGCTTGAAGTGAGGCCCATAATCTTTTGGGGGCTTGGCCATGAAGGTTCCACCACAAGAGGAGTCAACAATGTTTGACCTAATTTAGATAAAATGGTGTAGAAGGGATTGCACAAACTATCATATGGGTACTTTATGGTGAGGGTAGTCTCTAAACAGCTTTAGGAACCTCTCCCGAATATCTTGGAATGGATCATTCTCCTTCACAGTGAAATAAGTGATGTACTTTCTCATTTGTGTAACTTGGAAATATGATAAGACTTCTTTAGGAGCTCATTCTTGAAGGCTACCCAAGTGACCAACTCCAACTTTGACATGTACCATTCTTTAGCCTTTTCCTTGAGTGAGAAGGGGAACAAGGTCCTCCTAATAGAGTCAACAATCGTAGTGAGGGTGTGGAAGGTGGAACACGTCTCCAAGAAGGCATTCACATGGTGATATGGATTCTCATTCTCCAACCCATAAAAGGTGGGTAAGAGTCTAAGGACGACTAGTAGAATGGAGAATTGGTGACCTAGCATTTGGTCAACTAGGGTGGCAATGGGAGATGTGTAGTTTCTCATCGTGAAATACTCATGAAGGGGTTTGTGTGGTGGTTGTAGTATGCCCTCTTCATCATGGGGATCACCACATCTCAGTTTCTTGATGTTTTCTATGCTGATGTTAGCGTCTCCTTCTACCTATCTCAAGATCAAGTGGAATCAAGTCAATAGAAACTGAGCATCACCCAAGCATGCATAGTTGTCATCTACACAAGGCACAAACAAGAAACAAGAGCTAAGTTGGAAGAAAAGTATGCAAAAGTAAAAAAAAATAAAGAATAGCAATGATGAGGGCACTATGAAGAGAAAAGCTACACTAACTAGCTAGCTTGAATGCCTCAATCCCAGAAATGGCACCCGAAAGCTTGGTGTGCCTCCCTTGGAGATTCTTTGAGACTACACCTAACCAATTGAGTTTGATTAGATGCAACCACAATGCTCACTAGAGATACACTTGGGATCTTTTGAATTTATAATGGGCCCTATACAAACACATCCACATAGACTAGAATATATCATCTATAAGAGATGGGATCATATTATAATATATGTGAGTGGAAATTAAGGGGTTGATCCATGGGGAGAGAGGGGGCATTAGAGCTAAGTTAGATTAAGCTATGTTCCTAAAGAAGATATTAGGGTTTTTAGGGTTTGAGGTTAATTTTGGTGTGATTACACTAGAGTTTCATGCAAGAAAGCAAGAAAGGAAGTAAAACAAGAAAAACCCTATTTTAACCCTAAAAAATTTAATTCTAGCTAACAAACAAAGACAACTAAGTAATCAAAAGCAAGAGAGTAAGACTAAGCGACACTAGATAAGCAAGTTAGACACCAAAGAAATTAAGGAGCTAGGTTAGCACTAATTAGCAAGATTAACACTACAAGCTCAATAGAGCCCTAAATACTCTAGCAAGACCTAACTATCCAAAACAATGCAATGGACTAACACAGAAATTAAAGTGATTAACTAAACTAGAATGAACTGGATAATAGAGAAATTTAGGTTTTAATGCAAGTTATAGTGAGGTCGGCCGCTTGGGGATGTCACTAGGGTTCCAGTTGGGGATGATATAGCATGCAAACCTAACCATTCATTCTAGATTGACAAACCAAACAACTAGCCAAATGCAATGGAGTCACCTTAAACTATTAGTCGGTCATGTATAGAATAGGGTGTGTGAAGGGGAGCTACACCCTTGCACACCCTATCTAGCCTTACAAGGCTCAATTGAACTAAGGTTTAGGTGGGATTTCAATAGGATTTGACTAACCTAGGTTTCATGGAGTGGGAATCCTTAGTATGATTGGGAGCCAGAGGTAGGAATGGGGAGTAGAGGTGAGGGTATTTCACCTCACATTACTCACCATCTAGCTTTTAGAAAACTCCTTTGAAATTACACTAAACACTCCTACACTAGCTACTTAGATCTCACACCTAGGAGTAAGAGAAGAGATATATGTGTGGGAAGATGAGGTGCTAGCTAGGGATCTACTAGTTGAACCTAGGAGAAAATCCCCAAATAACCTCACATATGCTATCTTCTCTTAGATCTAGGAGGTTTCAAGAATAACACATCAAGAAAATTATGTTTTCAAGCACAAACCACAAGAACAAACATGGGAAAGAAGATAGAAGTATAAAGAAATCATCATAGAATGAAGATATAGAGTTTACAAGTTATATTATCCCAACATGGTATCAAAGTAACATTTTTACCCCAAACATCCCACCACAAAGGGCTTATCTAGACATAAAATAAGAAAAAGAAGAGAAAGAAGGAGTATAGGAGTAGGGGGCCATAGAACATGGTGAAGACTCCTCCTTCTTCACCTCCTAGATATTGGAGCTTGCACTTCTTCTCCCAAGATGGATGGATGGCATGGAATGGTGGTGGATGATAGTCAAAATCCTAGAAAACTAGGGTTTTGAGTTAGAGGAAGGTGGAAATGAGGTGGAGGTAGGTGGGAGTAGGTGGGAGCTCCTTCAATGCTCAAAGGAGGTAGAAATGAATGCTATGAGGGTGTAACCTCATGCTACAGTCGCACCTAGGTATATGTAGGTGTTCAGGAAGCACGAGGTTATGTGGGGGATATGGTGTAGAAAAATGTAGGATTTTGGTGGTAGCATCGTCATGCTGGGCAACATGGGCGTGGTGACTAGGAGGTAGCACATAATGTGTTGAGAGGGAATGGCCATACTGAGGAAGTGGAATATCATAGGCTGAAAGTGGGTAATGGAGGTTGGTAGCATGGCCAAGCTGGGCAGCACGACCACGGTGAGGGTTAGGTAGAATAGTCATGTTGGGTAAAATGGTTGTGGTGGGTGAATTGGGGACTTGGTTGTTATGCTTGGAATGTTTGTTCTGCCTCTGGCCAGCGTGGTCGTTATGGCTGGCACAGACGTGCTGGGGTTTTCTTGGCACAACCATTCTATTTGGCATGACCTTTAACTATAGTTGTTGTAGCTTGTTGAATTCTTTAATCTCTCTATGATTTTTGCTTGACCAGAACAATTGTTCTTTGGTACGATGGTTGTGCTGGGGTCTTCAGTTGCACTTTGCACTTCAACTTTGCTAATCCATGGATTTCTTTGCTTGACTTGACTCTTGGCCACTAGGGGTAGGTTGAGGGATCCTTTGAACTCACTGTGGGCCTCTCAAAGGGTAGAGAAACCCTAAGATCATACTCTCTCTCTGTCTTCCATCCAAGAGTCGCTCCAAGTACATGAAAAGAACGTCGATAAGTGCATTTGATAGAAATATGCATATTTCACAAACTAACATGTAATATAATATATTTATATGTGATTGAAGTGCAATAAGACACAAGATGGATCCCTAAATTAGGGTTGCATCACCACACCAAACTTAAAACATGTACTCAAGTATGCTCCAACTTAATCTCTATTCAGTTCTTTTCAACAAACAAGAATTATAAATGCATTGAACATATGATTATTGATTAAATGGGAATAATGGTGACTATGTACATGTATCCCACCTCTATCCACTCCACTTCCACAAACCAATCATGATCAAAGAATTGAGCATACAAACTTCACATATAGGGCATAGAATACACAATCAATACATATCACTTTCATGATGCTCCAGGTAGACCATTCATGGTGGTGATAATCAAAGATGACTAGGAGTGTTGTTTCACTTCCATACATTCACTTTCATACTTCAACCACACTATGTGACCCACATGGTTGAGAAAAAGAGTAAAGTGAGTTATGTTTGATGTCCCCTAGCTCAATGGGCATGCAAATAGAAGAAAGGGTTGTGATAAGAGGTTGGAGTGCTAATACATAGGGACACTCATCTTTTCTTTATTTATATGCAATTACATAGGAGCATCTTTATTTTCTTTTTGCATTTTTTTTAATTTTTCTTTGCCCTTGGTTTATCTAGGACACATGATGGTGAGAGAAAAGTGGGGATACATAGATATTGCCATCCCAAACTTCTGGAGATGGCCAATGTTGAATATGTTCTCTTTGACATCCTTTCTTGAGATGGGGAGATAAGAAGATGATAGAAGAAATGTTGCATCAAAGATGGGGTTACTAGTGTGGGTTTCAACATAAGATCTCCTGCATGAAAATTACTCCAACACTTCATCAAATAATGCCACACTATATGAGTGACTAATATGAAATTCACACTTTTATCATGAGATTCGAAAAACCATGAGCGTTTGTGGCTTGCTTAAATCATAATTCAACCAAATAATTTACAATCAGGAGAGAAGTAATTTACATGTAGAAAGTCAACAATTAACATATGTATCATTGATAGTTTTATTAATATCAGACGGGGTCGAAGGATGTCTGCTCCGCTAGGGTTTTCTCATGGTGGCGGCGCATCGCGTGGAAGAGGAGGACGAGCAAGCGGCAGGGAGGGCCATGGACACGGTCCGCCGGAGGACAATGACTACCAGCAAGACCAGCCCCGTGCTGTGATTGTGACTGGCAGCACCATTGAGGAGGAAGTCTCACCAAATCAGACCACACAAAGCTTTAAAGACGCCATGCTAGGGAGGAAGGTCTCTAACATCGTTCCCATGGTCTCTCCTGACACCCTAACGGCGGTTGATATTGCCATTGACAAGAGCGGAGCTCTGCCGGCCATCACAATCAACCCCGCCTCCCTTCCACCACTACTTGAGCCGTGGAAGCACACCATTATTGTCAAGCTCCTTGGCAGAAACATCGGCTTCCACACCTTACTCAATCCACTATATGTGCTCTGGTCGCCGACTGATACGTTCTGGGCCATCAACCTTGAAAAAGGCTACTATATCATACAACTCGACAATCAAGAAGACTTCATCAAGGCCATGACGGGAGGGCCCTGGGTCATCTTCGGGGACTACCTCTCTGTTCAATCTTGGTCACCAAACTTCCGGCCATCTGACCTAATCCCACGCAAGTTAGTCGCCTGGCTACGTGTGGCCGACCTACCCGTCTTCCTTTATCAAAATCAACTCTTATCCTGTATTGACGATCTCGTGGGGAAAACAATCAAGATCGATTCAACCACCATGACAGGAGACCGTGGTAAGTTTGTGCAGCTAGGTGTGGAGGTGGAAACCACTGTGCCACTGCTACCGGCTATCGTCCTCAACAACGTCCACTATCAACTCGAATATGAAAACCTTCCATCCCTCTGTATGCGCTGCGACGGGGTGGGTCACGTAGATAAAGACTGCACGTTCATCAAACCGTTCGTTCCCCAAGGGCCCTCAGCTTCCACCACTGTGCCTATCACGCCCATCACCTATACTGACGCAATTCATGCGTCGAAACCCACGCGACGCATGCAAGCTAAGAAAGACATATCTTCATCTGCTAAGAACCCCACGGCTCCCAAGCCGATAAAACCGATGGGAGAAGGTACAAGCACTGCTAAGAACGTAGACATAACTACCACTGGAACTGGCACTGGGGAAGATGACTTTGGCTGGGAAACAGTTGTGAGCCGCAAGAACAAAAAAAAAGAACCCCACTGCAAAACAACATAGCTCGACAAAACCCGGCACTGAGAACATCTCAGCCGTGACCCTCCTCGACAATCAAGTCTCAGAGGGCAGGCAGGCTATCCCAAACAGCGATGACATCTTCTGCTTTCAGGGTGCCCCACCCCCTGCAAATCTCGATTAACCCACCGATGACTTTCAGTGGGGGAACAATGTGAGCGGACATGGTGTTATCCTTCGTAATAGAAGGGTAATCTATCAAAATGAAATGGTCAGTCCTGGATGGGAGAGGAAAAAAGGAAAGCTAGCCCAAATGGTTGAGAATCTGAGTACTTCACAACCCAAGAGGCAGTTGAAATTTGTGGATGAGAATGAAGTCATGGAGGACACAGCTGACACCAATGATGGAGTTGCTGCAGGCTCAGACGGCAGCAGGCAGGTATTAGGCCTTTGCGCGACTATCCATTAAAAGAACCTTTTATCCCCATATCTAAGTTATACAGAATGGTGAATGTTCTCTGTTGGAACATCCGAGGAGCCCGTTCTAAGGACAAACTTTGTCTTCTCTCTAAATACAAGCGTCTTCATAAACTGCACATCATGGTCTTAATTGAAACTAGGTGCAGTGGTAACTCGGCCAATACAATTATTAACAAGCTCGGGTACAATGCATCCCATAGAGTCGAGGCCATTGGTTTCTCCGGGGGCATCTGGGTCCTATGGAATGATGCTAGCTGTGTTGTTGACATAATCTTCAATCACCACCAGTTCATTCATTGCAAGATCAATGGATCATGGCATATGAACTTCATCTATGGTAGCCCCAACCCAACCAAGCATCGTCTGCTGCGGCAGAGGCTTCTGGAGATCGCCCCCACTGTCCCCGATGCCTGGGCATTAGTGGGAGATTTCAATACAATGTTGGATACATTTGAGCAGAGAGGTGGAAGGTGCTTCGACCACCGTAACAATGCCCTTTTTAAAGACCTGATGATTAACTATGGGTTGTCTGAGACCCATATGGAAGGTCACTTCTACACCTTCAAAAAATGAAACCTCCTCGAGAAGCTCGATCGTGTCATCGCCAATGATGAATGCCTATCAACCGACGGGGGATACAAATCCATCGTGCTGCCACGACTGTATTCGGACCATAACCCTATACTCTTATCCAGCTCAAGCCATCGACACAAACATAAAGCTGTCTTTAAAACTAAAGCCAGTTGGGTGGCCAACACAGAATTCTGCGAGCAAATCCTGCCGAAATGGAACAACACCCTACCTTTCACTGCGACATTATCCCAATTTCAAAATGCAGCCCTCAAATGGGAGAAATCCAATACTCATCAGACACACAAAGAAAAATCCAAGTTGCTCGCCCAAATTAATCGCTGTCAGGTAATTACCACCTTCAACCCTAGTATTGCTAACGACCTACTTTCTGTTTCATTGCAAGAGAAATACAACCAGCTGCTTGTCCATGAGGAACATGACTGGCATCAGAAGTCCCATATCCAGAGGTTGCAATATGGGGATGCCAACACCAAATTCTTTCAATCATATATCAAAGCCCGGTGACACTTCACGAAGATTCACAGATTACGCAATGACCAGGGAGAATGGGTGGATGATACAACCGCCCTCAAACATCTCATCCGGGATTTCTTCGTTGAGCTTATGATCACGAACGCAAAACTGATAGTTCTACCAGGACGTCATGTTGATTATGTGGGCCAATTCTACCGCATCTCACCTCAAGGTCTAAACTTCATTGCCTGAACGCCGAGCCCAAAGGAGATCCTTGATACGATACACCTTATGCCACCTTCAAAAGCGCCAGGTCCAGACGGCGTCTACATGGAATTTATACAATCTCACTGGAGTAGAGTCAGTTCCTCTGTCATTAGAACAGTGCAGCATGCCTTCAACACTGGACACATTGACAAGGGGCTTGCAGACTCGTTTATGGTCCTCATCCCGAAGACAAGGCAACCCCAGCGATGTTCCGATTTGCGCCCGATCTCACTCAACAACAACTGCTTTAAGTTAATCTCAAAGATCATTGTTGAACGTCTCAAGCCTCATCTCAACAGATGGATCTCGATAACCCAAACAAGCTTTATTCTGGGTAGGAAAATCATGAATAATATCCTTTTAGTCCAAGAGGTCATTCACTCTATGAAGAACAAAACTGGGCAGAAAAAATGGGTGTGTATCAAGCTTGACTTAGCTAAAGCATTTGATAGAATGCACTGGTCATTTATCCAAGACACCTTAACCAAGTTGGAACTTCCAGACATCACGGTTAAGCTGATTTCGAACATTATATCAACTAGAAACACCTCTATTCTTTGGTAAGGTATACCTCTTGAAGCCTTCAAGTCTACCCAAGGCGTACGCCAAGGAGACCCTCTAAGCCCATACCTATTCGTCCTCTGTATGGAACGCCTCTCGTTGGCCATTAGCCAAGCTATGCAAGAAGCTACATGGAAACCCATTGTTCTATCTTGCAAAGGGATACCGCTCTCCCACATCATGTTTGCGGATGACATCCTTCTCATGGCAGAAGCAGATGTTAAGCAAGCAGATAATATCCTGTAGATTCTGCATGACTTCACTACTGTCTCCGGCCAGGTCGTCTCCAAAAGCAAATCCAGATGTTTCTTTTCAGCCAATACCACAAGAGCAGAGAAGAGTGCCTTCTGAAACGCTTGGGAATTGAACACATAGACGATCTGGGCCGCTACCTTGGCATACCAATCCTCCATCACCGTATCAACAAAGCTACCCACCAACAGATCAGTACGACCATCAAGGATCGCATGATGACTTGGTCCGCCTATCATCTCTCACTAGCAGGCAGAATTACACTTGCCAAATCAACGCTGCAAGCAATCCCCTCATATGCTATGTAGACGGTCCATTTGTCTCCTAAGCTATGTGATGCTATCAATCGACAAGTTAAGAATTTTGTTTGGTCCGGTGGGAGAGAACATCACAAACTCTCACTGGTCTCCTGGTCAAAGATCACATCACCAAAGGCTGAGGGTGGGCTGGGTATCAAAGATGCTCGGGACCAAAATGTTTCACTTATGATGAAGAACGTCTGGAAATTCATCAATCGGGGCTCGGCCCTTTGGGTTCAGGTGATGAGGGACAAATATATATCCGATGATCGTATCAGCAAAAAACCGTGCTCCTCGGCTTGGGCCTTCATCGTGAGGAATATTGAAAGCCTCACGGCGTCGTGCAGTAGGATCATCCACTCGGGCTCCGACACTAATGTCTGGTCAGATAGATGGATTCTCGGCAAATCTGTTATTGAATATGACCCATCATGGAGAATACTCGACGAACTCATTGATCTTAAAGTCAGTTCAATGAGGCTAGACGACGGGGAGTGGGACTTGAGCTTTGCCTGCTCCTTCCTCCCTCTGGTGGTCTGGCACTTAATCAAATTCATACCTACCCCTGTTACCTCTCCTACATCGGATACATGGGCATGGCCTCAAGAAGACGATGGTAACTTCTCAATCAAATCCGCTTATGCAATCACCCAGATTGGCAAGTCTATAGCAGTCCAGGGTGAGTGGACCAGCATTTGGAAGATGCGACTGCCGCAACGCATCTGTATCTTTCTCTGGCTTCTCCAGCACCGAGCTCTCCTCACCAACATGGAGAAGCTACGCAGGCATTTGATCAATGATAGTACATGTCCATTGTGCAACAATAGCCCAGAGTCCCTCCTACACTGCCTCAGGGATTGCAGGCACGCCTGGGGAATTTGGGATGGCCTTCCAGTCCCAGATCACTTCAATGATCTCGACGAAGATTCCTGGATCAAAGCCGTCATCAAACCAGCTAGTAACCCAGAGCACTTTGTTCATCTGACAGTCACGTGCTGGCATATATGGCACGCTCTCAATGACAAAGTACATAACAACCGCCGGCCTAATGTGCAGTCAAGCATTGCATTCATCAAAGAAAGGACAACTTCGATATGTAGGATACCATCTCTAGGAACTCGAAGCAAGCTGAGAATCCAACTGGCCCATGTGATGGTCAGCCACCATGAAGTGATCATCTTTGCGGACGCTGCCTTTCATACTGCCTCCTGAAAAGTAGCCATCAGTCTTCATGCAGTGGACAGCTCCGGACAGTGTTTCCATGGAGAGGGTATCCCGCTTCACTCGGTCTCGGTACTAGAGGCAGAGACACAAGCTCTTCTCACTGCAGGAAAATTTTGCAAGGATAGGAAAATTAATAATGCCCTCCTTCTCTCAGACTCCAAGCAGGCGGTCACCTTGCTAAATAAGGACTCTTCGGCCTCGTCACTGCTCCTTCCCCACTGGAGACAATTCCAACACCTCAAGTCCACTTTCAACCAGCTACTAGTGCTATATGTACCTAGGAGACTAAATAGTGTGGCTGATGGCATTGCAAAACACACTATTAATAATTTTGTTCCCTACAATTTCATTTCTAATAAGCCTCACTGGCTTAATGTAGACATCAATGTCAACTTAAACCTTATTTGGCCTGCGCTAGAGAGTGGGATGAATTAATATTCTCTAGTTCTACAAAAAAAAGATCATTTATAAATAGAAGATAAGAATGTAGCATGCATCTATCATATGGCAAGAATTTCAGTTCAGCAATTAGAGATAAAATCAAAACATTATCTTGGACAAGAAGTTCCAAATTTGGGCAAACTTGGACAAGAAGGTGCCAAATTGCATTCAACCACATCTAAACCTACTTTTAGGATATAAAAATCACAAAATGAGCAATCGTTCATAAAACACAGAAGAACAACCAAAATGTACAAGAAATGCAATGCATGAGAAGGAATGGCAAAAAAAAATTAAGCATTAAGGAAACATGCATGAAATTTAACTACATGGTATGCATCAAAGTATGGATGGACAAGTATAGGAGTTAGTTATACTATTTGATCATCTTGGTAAAAATTTAGAATGAGGTACATAGAGAAAAATTTGGTAAAGGAAAGGCTTACCACCCTACCACCCCAAACTTTTAAGCCATGTTCTCCTCAGTATGAAATAGAAGTTTAGAATAGTAGGGAGAGGGTATAGAGTCGTGGTAGACAATCACCAATATATGGATAGATCAACATATAAATAGGAAAGAAAGGCAGGGCCACCGCGACCTATCTATGCAAAATGGTCATTTTGGCTTGCCAACAACATTGTCGTGCTATTCATAACAGTCACTCTAGACTCTTCCTATAGCTTTTTCAGTAATCTTCAACTTTTCTTTTCAAACTTGATCTTCCTTGTTGTTGTATCCTCCGTGAATCACCTTTCCTCCATTGTACCTACTCTAACATGACTCACAAATAGAAAAACTATCAAGTACGGTATGTGTGTGTATCTCTTGGAAAAAACCAAAGTGTAACAAAACAAAGAGGGTTTTGAGAAAAAGAGTCTAAAACCAATGTTGGTTGACTCCCACTAGCACAAAGTCTAGATCCTTGAACAAAACTTTTGGTTCTTTCCACCATCATGTGTCCACACCCAAGGTGTCCTCCTTCTCATCCAAAGTGACCTTATTCAAAGATTTTACCACATGATCTTCATCCCAGGGGACATGCAAAGTTCTGCAGCTATTACACTAGTACATAACCGGCCTTTAGTGTTAGTTATTTAAGGCCTTTCGTGTCGGTTTCTAAGCGAAACCTATGTGGGCGACGCTAAAAGCCCAGCCGTTACGCGTCGGTTCAAAAACCGATGCCAAAACCCTTCGCGCGCCACCGAAAACGCGCCCACAGGGCACTATCGGCGTCGGTTATTAGATAAGAAACCGACGCCATATACCTTCGCGCCACAGAAGGGCGCCATCTTGGGCATTATCAACGTCGGTTATTAGATAAGAAACCGACGTCATATAACTCCCAACACGACCGTGATGGCCAGCACGGCCGTGGTGTGTGGTCCGCTGCCATGGCCGTGCTGGCCAACACGACCATGGTGTTAACGAAATATATGTCGGTTACTATTAGAAACTGACACTGTAACGATGTGGCGTCAGTTTTATACAAATAACCGACGCCTATTTTTTGTTTTTTTTTCTGTCAGTCTGCAGACCTGCTGTATGGCTGGTCGCAGGATGAGAAACCTGCAGTTCAGTCTGAACTGCAAGTTTTACGACATCCATTGATATCAGCCAACAACAGGCCACAAACCTGCAAAATTAACAACAAAAATATTCACACATTTAGCAATGCAACCTGCAGTTCCATTTGATTTTCACACATTTAGAAACATTCATGTAGCTAGCAATCTGTAGTTCCATTCATTTTCACATTCACACATGTAGAAACATTCATATAGCAACCAACAGTTTCATTCATTTTCACTCAGACACATGTAGAAACATCCAGACATGTGGAAACATTCACACATATATTATAATTCAGAAATTCATTTACAAAATATCATTCTTTAGTCATTATTCGCTATCAACATCCCAATTATATCTTAAAACCCCCACTATTTGTATGGTTATTGCCCATTCTTCTCTTACTTCATTTAATTCTCCTGTCGTATAGGGAGCATGTACATCTGGTAAGGTCGTTGCTGTAGTGTGGTCAGTTTTAAACACCTGTAAAGAGAATGATGTATATATATAATTAATGAGCTATAAATAAGATTGGTATATTTCATATTATCTAATGAGACTATATAATACCTCAGCAATACAATCGATGTCCATTGCGGCATATTTGATAATCATGTGCATAAATCGCATCACATAGTATCCACATGCCCATCTGTTGTCTTGTGTAGCACACTATAAATTCAAACATACAAAATATTAAAAAATACAACTAATTAAGCACTGTTCACATAAATAATATATACATATATTGCAGTCGGGAACTTACTTTCACGTTCTTCCAAATTATGGGCTGGTTCTTTTTCGTGGGGACTTTTCCTCCAGCCTTTTTGAACTCATCAAAACCCCTACATGTTAATGTAACACAATACATTGCATAATTAAATAGTAATGTAATAACATATGTTAACGGATATGAAAATGAAATATTTCTCACCGGAATAATGCCATTTTCATTATGTGTCCATATTTTGTATTCAATTTACTCCCCTTAGGATCTAGATAATAGACAATGAACGTCTCGGGGACAATAACCAGTAACTCCCAATGCATACCACTAGAGGTAAAAAAGTTAAAAATTAATAACTCAAAATCCACAATAAAAATGTAATTTTCTTAAGTCCAAATTATAATAAGCAAAGTAAACTTACTCTACATTGAATGGAGCCATTATCACCGTCTTCTTATTTTGAGCAAAAATTGTAAAAGCCTCACAGCAGTATTGTTGATCTGACGGAGGGTCTTTAGCTACTAGACTAATCAATGATGGAATCAAAAATCCTACATGTTCGAATGCAAAATCTGCACATATCTTGTCTAAGTAGCTGCAAAATATGTATTAATTACGCATGCATTAATACATAAGAAACCAAATCACCAGATCCTACACAAGGTATATGGATGTATAAAGAATATCTCACCTTATCCATAGCACTATCACAGATGTGTTTAGCCAATCATATCGAAACAACTCCAAAATATCTTATATAAATAGTTTGCTTTTGTATGATTGACCTACAACATCTGAATATATAGAAATAGTTATAGGGCAATTTATATCATGTTCGCCTAACCATATTGCCATACCCCTACAGTTAGGACCTAACGGGACAGGTAGGTCCTGTGGAACCCAACTGGGTAATGTAGGAGGTGGAAGTGGAGGCCTAGATGTTGTGGGTGTCTTCTTTTTAACCTGTATATATATAATAATTTTAGATCAATTGACATCGTATACACACACTAACAATTTAATGTAATGTAAATTTACCATACAGTTTCAGTAAAGATGACATCCGCTTTTAGCCACAATATCGCTCTGCCTTTTGCCTCACCAAGCGTTTCACAATCTGGGTGGGCATATGGCAATGGAAGATCCATCCACTTGGGGAATATATGTACCGGGCTCACACGAATCCAACCAGCTAGTAATGGAGACCTGTGAAACATTTCCCCTGGTAGGGATGGGTAAGCCGACGCCTCTGCAATGACATATTCATTAACTTTTAGACGACATGGCTTCAACCCCTACAAATTTTTGTGTAAAGAATGTTATATACATATATACATATCATCTTTTTTTGAAACGACTACAATTTCATATATACATATCATCTTGAAAACATATCATCTTGAATTAAAAAACTAGTTACTATGTCATAAAAATACTTAAAGCGGATTTGCTAGGTGGTGGGTCTACATGATTACTCCCAACCTCTGCAGTAGGAGTAGAGCCTGCAGTAGGAGACACCATAGGTACTATCTGGTAAGTGGTAGTCTGAGATGCCTGCCACTTTTTCATTGCTTCTTCGAGTTTCCTATCAAATAGCTTATCTACCTATACATGGATAAAAGAAACGTCAAATTCTAATTATTGAATTCTCTTTTACAATAACATCTACAAGGAAAAAATATGTTACCTCTTCTTGTGAAAGTCCCACTTTTGGGACATGTTTGCACTGGGATGGCCCAAAAAAAGCTTTGATGCCCACACCATCGCCTGCAACCCTAACACGTCCAGGATGCTCTGGGTTACCCAGAGCAACTGTCAATTCATCCCTTGTGCCCTCAGGGATGAACTTGCCTTGTTTCCTCAGCTCGTATTGCTCCCGCTAATCACCACAACAAAAATTTATAATTAAGTAAACACCACAAATAATCAATATTCGAACGATTGCTGTAAGAGTTGTATTTTACCATTTTTGCAGCCGCCTCAGTAGTTGCGGGCTTCCTTATTTCTCCCTTCTTATTTTTCCTCCCAGCTATCCAGACATCATGGCGAGGCAGAGGTGTTCTACCTATAGTGGAGGACTCCTGAGTAGCAGCAGACTGAGCAGTAGCCTTAGACTGTAGTCTATGGCAAATGCCTACATACCCCTTTGGACCCATTGTGTGGTCATGCACATTCAGTGCACGCCTTGATCTTTGTGTCTCACTGAGGGCCTAGTTAGTATGCACATTAATGATTTGGTTAGTAACAGTAAATGTTAATCTTGAATAGGTGAATACAACATATATTAATGAGATTGGGACTGACGCCTAATACCTTGAATTCATTAGTTTGTCTTGAAGCAACAAACGCGTCCCATTCTTCTTTATCCATGAAGTTCCACTGTTCAGTGGTTGTCTTCTTCCTCTTGTCAGCTTCTTTTTTGTATTCTCAGGTGAGATTTGTCCTATAGTTCCTTAGGACTCTCCCATAACATTGCATCATGCATTTACGATGCAACTTTTCATCCAATTCAAATATACTCTGCAAAATATATATAATTGCTATTAACTAGTATCCAAAAAATTAGTAATCTACAAAATAGAATCGCAAATTAATAATAATCACGCATAAATCCTTCCATATTATGTCTTTCTTCTCCTTAGAAACTTTATGCCAAGAATCTATCTTACAACCACAATGGCTACGAGTAACATACCCAATATATGAAACAAACGAATTGCGATTCACACCAGATGCATTTCCTGCATTATCAAAATCCACAACAAGTTTGGGTCCATTTCCCTTTTGCACTATTAACTTCTTCATCATAGTGATGACCCTTCTCTTGTCAACTTTTTGGTGATGCTGATCAAGTGCCTCAAGTGCTTCAGATGGTACATGTGCATCATCAACCTCAAATTTGACAAAATAAACACATTTACAAGATATAACTATAAATGGACATATAGATATAAATATATGATATATTTTTGAAACTTACATTGTGAGGCGGTGCATTGATGTCCTCACCCTCACGGTAATCATCAGCACGGTCATCAAGAGAATGCTCAGCCATCTAAAAATTCACATTCACATTGTAAAGTTCACATTGTAAAGTAATTCAAATTGTAAAGTAATTCACATTGTAAAGTAATTCAAATTGTAAAGTTCACATTCACATTGTAAAGTTCACATCAGGAGATACTCAGTTTTGAACAACATATTAAATTTTTAGAATTTTTGGAAGACGTTTTGTATCACAACAGAACCTTGATCGGTCGAGTTTTGAGAGAGAAAAACTCGACCGACCAGATTTTTCTGAAAAAATAAAAAAGACTGAAAAATGTTTATAATTAATTATTCCAAGCACCTTAATGAGTATATAGGACTATATAATTAATTATTCCAAGCACCTTAATGAGTATATAGGACTCTATCACATTCACATTGTAAAGTTCACATATTCAGAAAAATAAAACATATAAAAAATATAAACATGCCTCTAATATTGCGATTTTTTATCAATTAACAATCCTTCATTGTGATCTCCGCGCACATACAAGTCATCATTAGCTTCAATATTTGCTGGTGTTGGCAACCCAACTAAGAATGGACTGGAGTCATCATACTTATCATAGTACTGTTCTTCATCTATAGGATCTTCAATGAACTGTCTTTTACCATGAAGAACAACCGACCATTTATCATTTGCACGATCATCGATATAAAATACTTGTTTTTCCTGTGATGCCAATATGAATGGTTCACCCTTCTCGCCAATCTTTTCAAAGTTCACTAAAGTGAAACCCAATTCATCCACTATAATTCCTTTGGTGTTATCAACCCAATTACATTTGAAGAGTAGAATTCTGAAATCTATGTAGTCAAACTCCCATATGTCTTCAATGACACCGTAATATGACATTTTAGCTTCACGTGGACTCTTATCCTTTGCACTTGCAAAAAACATAGTCGATGCTTGAAGGGTGACCCCACTGTTTTGGATGACACTCTTATCATCTTGGCGCTTTGTGTAATATGTGAATCCATTAATGTCATACCCTTCATAAGACATAACAGTCAATTTTGGTTTAAAGGCGAGGCATTTGATAGTTTCAGTAATATCATCTGGTGTTTGAGATAGTTGATGTAAGACTTTATTTTCAAACCACTTAATAAATGTCTTGTTATGCTCTCTAGCAAGCCACATTGTATTGGCTCGAGGATATTGTCTCTTGATGAAATTGGTATGTTCCTCGATATAAACGTTCACTTCGTCCATGTTGTGTAAAATATACAAGTGACCTTGTTCCAACTGCTCACGGCTGATTACTTTCACACGTGATCCCAAAATTCCTTTTCCAAATTTCTCGTCAATATTCTTGTCATTATCAGGAGTGTCATTACCACTGAGAAACTCATTGCAAAAATCCATAACCTCTCTCGCCACATAACCCTCGATAATACTCCCTTCAGGCCAATAACGGTTTCGAACATCACTTTTAAAAATGCTCATGTATCGTTCAAAGGGATACATCCAATGCAAGAAAACTGGTCCCAACATTTTCACTTCCCTAGTCAAGTGGACAACAAGATGTACCATGATATCAAAGAACGACGGAGGAAAATACATCTCAAGCTAACATAGGGTAACAACCACTTCTCTTTGCAATTTATCGAGAGTATCAGGGTCAATAACTTTGCTGCACAGACTGTTGAAAAAGAAACAAAGTCTGGTGATTGCAAACCTTACATGCTTCGGCAATATAGATCTAATTGCCACAGGCAATATTTGTTGCATTAGAGTGTGACAATCATGAGATTTAAGACCTATCAACTTCAGATCTTTCATTGATACCAATCTATGGATGTTGGATGAGTAACCCTGTGGCACCTTAACATTTACCAAACATTCACAAAAAGCTTTCTTCTCCTTTCTAGACAATGTGTAACAAGCGGGAGGTAAGTATGTTATCCGATTTCCCATTTCACGAAATTCTGTTAATTCTGACCTTATTCCCATTTCACGTAGGTCCAGTCTGGATTTTATCCCATCTTTAGTCTTACCTGGTATATTCAACAAAGTACCAATGACACTATCACGGACATTTTTCTCAACGTGCATGACATCGATACAATGCCTGACTGTCAAAGAACTCCAATAAGGAAGATCCCAAAATATTGACTTCTTCTTGAATAAAGATTTGTCACTCTGTGTGGCCATAGTACATTGTGATCTCTTACCAAATTCATTGACAAAGTCTTTTACTCTTTCATAAACAACCTCCCCTGGTATAGGTTTAGGTGCACTCCGTTCCTCATTCAATCCATTGAATGCTTTGCGCTTCCTACGATACAGATGAAATTTTGTAAGAAACCTTCGATGACCGAGATATACAGTCTTACCGCCATGTTATTGTCTTGTTGAATCAGTGTTCTCTTCACATATAGGACACGCTTTAGCTCATTTGACACTATATCCAGACAAATTCCCATATGCTGGAAAGTCATTAATAGTGCAAAACAACATAGTATGCAAACGAAATGTCTCTCTTCGTGAAGCATCATAGGTCATCACACCTTCACCCCAGAGTTTCTTTTAAGTCATCAATCAGAGGTTGAAGATAAACATCGATGTCATTTCCAGGTTGTTTAGGGCCCGATATCAACAATAACAACATTACATACTTATTTTTCATACAAAGCCAGGGAGGAAGATTGTATATAACAAGCATGACTGGCCAAGTGCTATGTTGGCTGCTCAATGTCCCGTACAGATTCATCCCATCTGTACAAAGCCCAAGTCTTAGATTCCTGACTTCTTCACCAAATTCAGGGTACAATAGATCAATCTTCTTCCACTGTGGGGAATCAGACGCATGTCGTAGGATCCCATCATTATTTTTCTTAACATCTACATGCCACCTCAAATTCTTCGCATCTATCAGATTGGAAAACAAGCTTTGAAACCGTGATATTATAGGTAGATACCACATCACCTTGGCAGGAGAACCAGTTTTGGACTCCCCCGAAGTCGTCAATTTATACCGTGACGCACCACATTTTGGACAATCTTTCAAAACCACATAGTCCTTTTGAAATAATACATAATCATTCGGGCATGCGTGTATCTTCTTGGAATCCATTCCCATTGGGCACAACAATTTCTTTACCTGGTATGTTGAGATTGGCAGCTCGTTTCCTTCAGGAAGTATTTCTTTCAACAAAGACAACAATGACGTGAAGCTTTTGTCGCTCCATCTATTGTTAGCTTTCAGCTTATACAATTTCAACACAGCGCTAAGCTTCGTAAACTTAGTACAACCTATGTATAATGATATCTCAGCATCATGCACAATGTTTCTAAAAATGGGGGGTGGATCGGTGTGCTCTACCCCACAACTATCCAGCATCACATCAACGATGTCTACTGGAACTGGTTCATTCACATCTACGTCATCGTAGGAAATTTATTCTTCGACACAAGCACTACTATCGACATCCACTGGTTTCGGGTTTGAAATCTCTCCATGCCAGTGCCATTCTGTATAGCCTTGTACAATCCTGTTGCACATGACATGACTTTTGATTTCGTCACCAGTGCTGACTTTCAAGTTGTTATCGCAATGCCTACATGGACAGTGGAACCTATCTCCAGGTTGTTTCCTATGTTCCTCGGCAAATCTAATATACTGGTCAAGACCAGAAATAAACTCTGGGGTGCAGCAATTGCGAATGGACAACCATGATCTATCAATTCTATGACCAAAGAGAAAACAAGTATATATTACAACAAGATTAGGGTCTAGGGTTAACAGATTAGAGTTTTTGCATGGTTAAAACTTTAGGCAAATAAATACATGTGTTGTCATTCTTATATATAATAAATGTGTACCATCTATCCCATTCTTGAACACCTAATCTCACTAGTAAGTGTATAATGTGTATTGGGTTTTTGAGAAAATTTTGGCAGCATTTCCCTACTGTTCTCTAAGTACATATGTACTTAGAGAACAAACGGGGAAATGCTACCCAAATTTTCTCTAAAACCCAATACACATTATACACTTACATCCTAAGTGAGATTAGGTGTTCAAGAACAGTCCCAAACCGGGGACTATCCAAGATTTACTCCTAATGAGTGAATCTTGGACGGGTTTCTAGGCCAAAAAATACATGTTCTATCATTCTTATATACAATAAATGTGTACCACCTATCCCATTCTTGAACACCTAATCTCACTAGTAAGTGTATAATGTGTATTGGGTTTTCAAGAAAATTTCGGCAGCATTTCCCCACTGTTCTCCAAGTACATATGTACTTAGAGAACAAACGGGGAAATGCTACTGAAATTTTCTTGAAAACCCAATACACATTATACACTTAAATCCTAAGTGAGATTAGGTGTTCAAGAACAGTCCCAAACCGGGGACTATCCAAGATTTACTCCTAATGAGTAAATCTTGGATGGGTTTCTAGGCTAATGAGTACATATCCACTACATGTATTTGCTCACTTACATTGCATCACTCACAATTACAACATTATTAAATAATAAATCAAGAATTCAATAGCTTCAAACATGCAATAATTCACAATTAGAGCGATAAGATTCACTTTGTACAAACATACATGGCATAATCCAGGCACAATAGCAGGTGTGGTCATTGAACCAATTCAACAATATAAGAATAATTTTAGAAGAGTAATAACCAACAGCAACCACGGTCGTGTGGGCTGGCACGACCGTGGCTGTGTTGGCCAACCACACGGCCGTGTTGGGTAGCACGGCCGTGTGGTCGGCCAACACAGCCACAGTCGTGCTAGCCCACACGGCCGTGGTTGCTGTTGGTAAGGAGAGTGAGAAGGAAGAAGAAGAAGAAGAAAGGAGGGCCTACTGTTGGTAGCAGCGTGGAGACGGAGGCGGCGGTGAGCACACCAGCGGTAGGAGACGGCACGAAGGCAGGCGAGAAGAGAAGGAGAGGCGCCGGTGTTGAGCAGAGAAGGAGAGGGCGTCGACGGTGAGCAGAGAAGGAGAGGTAGGCGGCGGCGGTGGTGAGCAGCTGCAGCAGCAGTAGGCAGTGGTGCGGAGGCAGGCGGCAGGCGACGCAGCAGCAGGAGGCGGTGACGCAGCAGCAGGTCGGGAATCATCAGAGCAAAATCGCACGATCTCAATGAAACAGAAGAGAAAGGGGGAAGAGTTCGCTGTGCGTGGGGGCTATTAAGTTACTAAACGAAGTCGGTTATTCATAACAACCGACACCTTTATAATTAGGTGTCAGTAATACAAAGACAACCGACGTCAATTGGACATTCCTTTACCCTAATTTTTTTGGCGGGGTCGGCGCACGCACCCTTATCAGCGTCAGTTATTCTAAGAAAACCGATGCCCATATTGTAACTTTTGGCACAAATTTTATCTTCATTCAACGTCAGTTATTAGGTAAAACACCGACATTGTATCTGATACTTTGGCGCAATTTTTTTTGCTCGAAAAATTGGATTTCATGGGCTACTTTAGGCGTCTGTTGTTTATTCTAGAATCGACGCTAAATAGAAAGCGATACCCGTGTCTAGCCACTCGTATACAATATATGTCGGTTAGTGTTGTAAACTAACGATGTAGGTTTTAGGCGTCGGCTCTTATTTAATAACTGCCGCATGGAAAGTGACTTCATAAGCCATTTCTGTAGTAGTGTTACATGCCATCCAATTCTCACAAAAGTCAGTATAGTCCAAGTTGTCACAAAGGTCCTCACTAATTATGTTTTGCCTTTCCTCAGTAGTGAACATGAATATATCTAGCTTTTTCTTCATATAAGAGATTGTCATGATGTTGGCTAGCACCTTGATCTTTGCATCTATCGTGCATAAGAAGGGATACCCTAGGATGATTAGTTCTTCCCATCCTTTAGTTTTATGTCCATCACAAGAAAATCTATTGGATAACTAGTACTCCATTTCTTGTCCACATCCATCCTTAGGTTTTCTATCATAGACATAGGTGTCTTGATGGATCCATCGGCTAATAGAACACAATCACAAGTTTCATTCCTTCTAGGAAGAGCTTGACAAATAAGTTATATGGAATGATGTTCACACTCAAGTGGGCTATCAAGTAGTGCGTGCTCCACAAATTGATAGTTTATGTAACTAGGAATGAGGGGGACACCGAGATATTTCCTCTATCTGGGGAAGGGGTAGCCAAGAATGAAGTTGAATTGCATTGTTGCTACAATCCTTTAATCATCATCTTTACCTTTGTAATGACCCTGACCTGGGTTATGAGGTAACCCTATTTGTTTTGGCTAAGTAAGTTGCTAATAAATTTAATATAATCTCCAAAGGTGTTTTTTTATCATGTGACACACTTATGTTCCAAGTTTGGTCCTGATTGAATGTTGTTTGAGCAATGTTCCTTTGTTTTGGACCAAAGTGCAATTTACCCAAGATGAGGGGTTATATTGCAATATGTCACATTTTGAATGTGCATTAAGTTCTTTATAATCATAAGAGAGAGAATGATGCTAAGTGGTGGCTGATGGAAAAGCCTAAATTCCAAGTTTGAACTTGTTTGAATAATGCTAGTACCTTGTGCACTAATTTTGGTACAAATTGTAATTTACCCAAAATGTGGGGTTGATATGCAAATTATCACATCTATTGTGTTAATTATTCCTATATGTATCATTTATAAGAGAGAGAAATAAGGATATTGTATGGACCCTGACCCTCATTTTGGGCTTACCCTGTTTGCTTTGGCGAAACATGACGTTTAGATGTTTGCTAATCACCTGAAGTTGTGATTTGGGTTTGTTTTTGCTTTGTTGAGAGGTTGAGGTGCAAATTGCAAATTACCCATGTTCTAGGGTTGATGTGCAAGTTTTTCACCTTGATAGATGTCTTTCTCTCTCCTTGCATCCTCTAAGGTTGATGGGATTGGTTGGGCTCTTTGCTTGAGTAGCCTAGGGCTTTGTTGAGCCTTGTTTGAGTTGTGTTGAGCCTTGTTGGAGCTTGTATCGGGCTGGACCTTGGTGTTTTGGCTAGAGGAGTGACTGGTTGTACCGGACAAGAGGTGTATCATCCATGGTGTGTTGGGTTGCCATGTTGGGAGACACACACACCCTCCACCTAGCCTCGTTTGTGTCACCATCTTTGGACAAGTGGTTGTTGCTTTGCTAAGTGGGTGGCAAGTCGTGGACATGTGGTTTTGGGGGTATTAGCATGTGGCATGACCCAAAGACAAGTGTGCAAGGATTGGGTGCCACTTTGCCTTGCTCTCTCCCTTCACCCCTTAATATATAAGCAACCCTTCTTGCTTGATAGCAGCTCCTTTAGTTCCCTTAGTTGCTTTCTTTCCTTTAGTGGACGAGCTAGGAGTGGAGAAGAGGGAGTGGTGGCTGATACAGCTGATGGTGGATGATACACCTTGCTGCCTTGCTCCTTTTGTTCTCTAGTCAGTGGCCGAAGGTGGTGCTTGGAGCTTTGGAGCTTGGAAGTGTGCTTGAGGCAGGTTACATAACTCCTAACCCTAACTATACTACTTCCTTACCATGTTGTTTTGTTATATACTATCTTGATCGGCCATGTTATCTTGCTAGATATATTTCTTGCTTTAATGGTCATGTTGTTGCCCTAGATGTACCATGGACCTTGTTGGCCGAACCTTGGATTAGGGTTCCTTGGAAAAAACCCCTCTCTCTTAGTTGTTGAGAGGTGAGCCTAGGGTCTCCTAATTTAATGGTATGTTGTGGCGTGTTCTTGGGGAAAAACCCCCTTTCTCTCTTTGGTCTTGAGAGGTGAGTTTTAGCTCTAGTTGTGTGGGAAAAACCCCTCTCTCACTTAGTTGTTGAGAGGTGAGTCTATACCCTAGTTGCTTGAACAACACCACTCTCTCTCACCATGGATTTGAAAGAGTGAACCTTTGGTTAGGTGTTGACCTAGTTGTTGGTTGGTTGGCCGATATGGTGATGACCCACCTTGCTGCCCGATATGTGATAGAGGTTGTGCAAGACCCCTCTCACTTAGTTGTTGAGAGGTTAGCCAATAGTCTTGATCTTTTAGGGTTTGGTGGTTGTCTTGAGGTTGAAAATGTCCAACCCGTTATGGCCTTTGTGCCCTTTCCCGATATTCCTAGGTTGAGTTTGGGCGATAGGCTTGATGGATGCCTTGTGGACCCTTGATCGAAATAGGTCTTTACCCAGGATGCTTGCTCAGACATTATGTATTTGGCCGATATGGTGTCTGCCCAAGATGAGGCTCTGCCCGGGACACAGAGTTAGTCGTTATGGCTAAGAGTGATATCGATATGTTGAGTTGATGCACGTTAAGGCGTTATGCATGGACGATATCAGCTAGGTTGGCTATGTTGCATGATATGTTTCTAAATTGTTGTCCCTTGCACGATATTGACCTTGCTATGTGCCTGCTCAGTATCAGCCTGCTATGTGCCTGCTCGGTATCGTCCTGCTATGTGCCTGCTCGGTATCGATCTTCTATGAGCAGTGTGCAAGTGTGTTGCCCATTATCGGCCTTAGGGCGTTAGCCCGTTATGAGTGTTAATCCGGGAAGGGTGTTAGCTGTTAACCATTGTGTTGGTCCCTTGGACGACGCAGGGTTGTGTGGGGTGTTTAGGTCTATTGGTTCCTTGCATGATATCCTTTTGGATGGTGCTTCCCGACACTCTGTTGTGACATGCTGCATGGTGTTTCCCGGTACAATGTTTCCCATCATGGGTGTTGCACATTAGGTTCTTGCCCGACATAACGTTGCGTTGCATGCTTGGGCGTCACAGGTTGAACGCTGCCCATTGCCAGTTGCTGGGTGTCAACCCCAGATACATGCTTAACCGATATAGTGCTAGGCGTCACACTCTTTGGTGAGAGACGTTGTGCCTTTGGTGAGGGCTATCCCTTATACGAGATACTTTTGGTGAAGGTTGTTCCTTACCCGATACACCTATAGTGAGGGTTGTACCTTGTGTTTGGTTGGTAACCATAATTCTTGTTATGTTTTGGTATAAGAGGTTGTTATGCTTGATATATATAAGAATTCTAGGCTTTGATACACTCATCCATTTTGCATGGTTGACTCTCATAATAAAGGAGTTGTAAATGTTCCTTGTACAAGTATCATTGCTCCTTTGTGATTTCACTAACAATGCAGGTAACAGTTGTATGATGAGGCCATGGTAATGGCATGATAGTAACATGATGTGGAACATCATGGGTTATGATGAATCCAGTATTATGTGATGGGTGTTACCCATGGAATGATATGGAATACCTTGATGATGGGATTGAGTCCCACTGATGTTGATCCTTGTGATGGATCTAGATGATTGGCAAGAGGCCAAGTGGTAACATGTGATGTTGTATCCTTGTGATGGATCAAGATGATGTTGATGACACTGAAGGCCTTAGTGACAATGTAACACAAGATAATGAGTTTTATGTTTAGTCATTCTTGTTATAGTTGCATGTTACATAACTTGGTTGAATCTTGCAATCCACTTTAAATGCATTAATTAATTACAGAAGAACCTTTCATGTAGTTTGTGTTGGCCATAGATCCATCATCATCAGTAGCTGGTGATGGTGAAATGGGTTCTCCTGCGGGTTAACTCGGAGCACATATTATTGAATATGTGGGGATTCTCCTAGCCCAAAATAGGAGGATTAGAGTGCAACTGCGGTTGTAGACTCAAGATGTGTATAGAGCATGGTGAACAGGCCCATGGCTCAATGTGATAGAGCATGGTGAATAGGCCCATGGCTCAGTTTGATGGAGCATGAATGTGTTCATGGCTCGGGAGCACGGTGAACAGGCACGTAGCTCATGATATACTAGCACCATGACCTGTACCTAGGTGGGCTAGAGGAAAGGGTAGCCTACAAGAGTTGACCCTATGACTGAGGTCACTTAAGCAAGAGATTGTGGTCCTACTTTAGATATCATGCACTGACCATAAAGAGGTTGAGGTCATGGAGCCTGGCTCTTCCATTGACCTTGTATGGCACCGACTTTGGGTTTCACAACCGAAGGTTGGATTTGAGTGGTACAACTCACTTCCTCAGGGCATAATAAATCATAATTTAGTCGTATAGTATATTTGATTAGGGCAAACACAGAACATTGGTTGATGCCTTTTTGTATAGTTGCCCTAGTTATATCTTGTAGCTAATTACATGTTCCTCAGATGTTATGATAAGATCCTATAAGAGTTGTCTTATCAATCATGTTCCATATATTATTTTTTTATATGCCTCTTAGATATCATGGTAAGATGTTATAGAGATAGTTCTGCTCAGTATGTTGCATATATGATCTGCTTATATCAGTTACCTGCTTTATCTGCTCTAGCTCTCCCGAGGTTTTATAGTTTCGGCGGGGGTTATGTTTCTCACTAGGACTGTGTGTCTCACCCCATTGATTTAAAACCTTTTTAGGTGAACGAGCTAGGTGTGGTGGTGGTCGTGAGGTTGCGGCCGAGCAGCAAGAAGAACAGTAGAAGGCAAGAGGTGGATATGCTGCTATTTTTGGGAGTTTTGTTGTAGAGTCCTAGAGTCATCCTTGTACTCTCAGGTCCTTGGAGGTGTTTTGATGAGGTTTCACGATGTATATTTGATGTGGCTTTCTTATCCTATTGTTGACCTAGCTAGGTCTGTTATGTACATAAATAGGTGGTGAACTCTTGTGCTTATGGGACAGCTAGATCCTATGAGCTTTGGATATATATCAAGTTTATGTATATTTGTATAACATGTTTCCTTAGAGGATGTGGATCGGGTTGTAATAGTTCCTTTCTTATTTGCTTTCCGCAATCAGTTTTAATTAACCCGTGTTTTTAGTAATACGATATTTATGACGGTTCTGCATGTTTTCGCGTGGTGTTTCACTATCTTTGTGATGGTAGGATGTCATAGTTAGTTTGGTATCAAAGCTCTAGGTTCGTTGAGTCTAGAGAGATCTAGGACTAGGTTTGTGTTTATTCTTGTGATTCTCTCCAGATTTTCTCATAATGACCTTCTTCCCCCAGTAGAAAATAAAGCTAAAAGATGTCTAGAAATCACGAAGAGCATGTTGATGAGAGCAGTGATGGTGCATCAATCGATGGAGCGAGTGTGCAGGAACATGAAGATCGGGTGCCTGAGGTCCCCCAAATTGACCCTGTCATTCTTGAGAACCCTGCTTATTAACACCTTATGGGACAGGTAATGGCAACGATGAATCTCATGGTGGAGAGATTACCTATGCCTCAGCCAAGAGCACCGATTCCCCATGGTGAATCTTTGGGTATTAGGAAGACCTTCGAGCGGCTTCACTGAGTTAGAGCTTCAGATTATGTAGGAACGGATGATCCAGCGGATGCAGATTGGTGGCTGACAGGTCTTGAGAAGGCTTTCTAGATCCTCTACATCCCCAAAGTAGACAAATTCAAGCACGTTGTCTACCTTCTGAAAGGTCACTGGTGGGCCATCGAGGAAGAGAAGCGACCCTGTGAGGTGATCTGGGACGTCTTCCGGCGGGAGTTTGTGAGTCGATGCTTCCCGAAGACGTATCTGGATGAGAAGATCTGTCATTTTGAGCATCTGTGCCAAGGTTCTCTAAACATCACCGAGTATGAAGCCAAGTTTATGGAGCTACTGAGGTTTTGTCCTCACATGGCGGTGATAGATGATGAGAGGATCAGACAATTTGAGAAAGGTTTGAGTGCCGAGTTGTCAACACCTGTTGTTTCTTTAGAAAACCGGGAACAGTTTGCCATGTTTGTGAAGTCTATCTGAAGGATCGAACATTCAGTTAAGGAAAAGAGAGAGACCATGACCAAGAAAAGGCCTGCTCAGTTTCAGAAATAGAGGTTTGACAACCACAACAAGTTGAGGTTTTCTGCACCTTCTGTGATGCAAGGTTCTAGTGCACCATCTCAGTGGTCACCAAGTAAAGGAAGAGGGTGTGGTTATTCTCCATCCAGAGCCTACAGTATAACTTCAGTAGCAGTGACAGGGCCATCTAGGCCACAATTAGAGACATGTAATGCTATCTTTGTGGGCAGACATGTCATATGAAGTCAAATTGCCCAAGGAGAGATGTCGAAGTGACACAACAACTGAGACATAATCAACAAGGTTCAGATAGATAGCAGTTTAGTGGTGCCCGAGGGTGAGGACGCGTTCAAGCGTCAAAAGCTAGATCGTCTGCTCAAGGAAGCAGAGGGTGTGGACATCATCAAGCAATGACTCGATTCTATGCTATGAGTCAGCCTGAGGCGATAGTCAACCTGCGAGTGGTGGCAGGTCAGATGGAGTTATTTCATTCTGATTTGTCTTCTTCTTGCTTTATATCTGTTATGGTTGACTCGGGTGCTACACAGTCTTTTATCACTCGTAGTATGCTTGATAGTTGTCTTTTACCTATTAGTTGTAAGAAGGATAGCTTGTTGTTAGAAACCCCTCTTGATGGTTCCTTGATGCTTCGAGAGGTGTGTCCATCTTGTGTTCTGTCTTTTTCAGGACACAACGTACAAGTGGATCTCATACAACTTGATATACATGGATTCAATGTAATCCTTGGAATGGATACCTTAGAGAGGTATAAGATTGTGCTGGACTATGGTTCCAAGCAAGCAGTGTTCTCTAATGATGGCGAGAAGTGGATCTTCCAGGGAGATAGGAAGATTCTTCTGACGTGTTTAGTATCACCTATGATGGTAGAGAAGTTGTTGTGGCAAGGTTGTAGAGCATTTTTGGCTCATGTTTTGGATACCAAGGCAGAAGATTCTAGCCTTAAGGATGTACCTATGGTCAAAGAGTTTGCATATGTGTTTCACAATGAGTTTCCCAGTGTTCCCCCACCTTGAGAGATTGATTTTGAGATCAATCTAGTTCTAGGGACACAACCAGTTGCTCAGACACCGTACAAGATGGTTCCAACTGAGATGGAAGAGCTAAAGAAGTAATTATAGGAGTTTTTGGATAAAGGTTTCATCAGACCGAGCACATCATCGTGGGGTGCTCCAGTTCTATTCGTGATGAAGAAGGATGGATCAATGCATCTGTGCATAGATTACCGGTAGTTGAACAAAGTTACGATCAAGCAGGCATCCTTTGTCGAGGATAGATGATCTGTTTGATCAGTTGTGTGGTGCTACAGTGTTCTCAAAGATCGATCTATAGTCTGGATATCATCAGCTCAGAATGAAGGATGAGGACATACCAAAGTCAGCTTTCAGGACGAGGTATGGTCACTTTGAGTTTGTGGTTATGCTGTTTGGGCTAACCAATGCACCTACTACTTTCATGGATCTGATGAATAGGGTGTTCTATCTGTTTTTAGATTAGTTTGTTGTGGTTTTCATAGATGACATCTTGATCTATAGTCGGGACAGTCAACATCATGAACAACATCTTTGACAAGCGTTGACTCTCCTTCGCCAACATCAGTTGTATGCCAAGTTCAGTAAATGTGAGTTCTGGCTGAAGGAAGTAAATTTCTTGGGTCATGTGATATCGGTGGAAGGAGTCAGAGTGGATCCCAAGAAGGTGGAGTCAGTTGTAGAATGGGAGCAACTGAAGACGTCGACTGAAGTTCGTAGTTTTCTGGGTTTAGTAGGATACTATTGGAGGTTTATAAAAGACTTCAGTGTGATCGTGTTGCCGTTAACAAAGTTGACTAAGAAGGATGTACATTTTGTTTGGGATGATCATTGTCAGCGAGCTTTTTTGAACTTGAAGGAGAAGCTGACTAGTGCTCTAGTGTTGGTGCTGCCAGAGATTGGGAAAGGCTATGTTGTTTTCTATGATTCTTCTAAGAAAGGCTTAGGTTGTGTGCTGATGTAGGAGGATCATGTGGTTTCTTTTGCTTGACAATAGCTTAAAAAACCTGAGGAGAGTTATCCGACACATGATTTGGAGCTGGCAGCGGTGGTCCATGCATTAAAGATTTGGAGACACTATCTTTATGGAGAGGTGTGTCCGATATTTACGGATCATAAGAACCTAAAGTATATCTTCTCGTAGAGTGAGCTGAACATGCGACAACATCGTTGGATGGAGATGATCAGTGATTATGATTGCACCATTGAGTATCACCCTGGTAAGGAGAATGTGGTAGTTGATGCACTCAGCAGGAAGTCTTCTTCTATGAAGAAGGTACATTTGAGTTCTTTGATATGCCATAGGAGAGATATGTTCGTCTCCTTGTGATAGATGAATGTACATTTGGAAGTCTCCTTGTTGGTAGTACTGTTGGCACAGATGCAAGTGAAGCCTACGTTGAGACATCACATCAAAGAAGCACAGTAGGCAGATACTGCAGTATAGTTGATCCGGACAGAGTTTGGCAGCGAGAAGCGGGATGGTTTCCATGAGTCCGAGGATGGACTAGTTTTTTATCATAACAGGATGATGGTTCCCCATGTTGATGATCTGAGGAAGTTAGTGCTTGAGGAAGCATACACATCGATGTATGCTATGCATCTAGGTGTCACCGATATGTATCATAATCTAAAGGAAATGTATTGGTGGCTTGGCTTGAAGAGAGATGTGGCTGAGTTTGTGGCTAAGTGTGTGATATGTCGACAAGTTAACACTGAGCATCAGAAGACCGCAGGTACTTGCAACCCATGCCGATTCTGCAGTGGAAATGGGATCATGTAACCATAGATTTTGTAGTTGGTCTTCTGAGGATAGCTAGAAATCATGATTCCATTTGGGTGGTAGTGGACAGATTGACGAAGTCTGCCCATTTCATACTGGTGAAAATGACATACACGACAGGGAATTTGGCTCATGTGTATGTGGATGAGATAGTGCGTTTTCACGGTTTGCCCGTGACGATAGTCTCTGACAGAGGTCCTCAGTTCACTAGTCATTTTTAGGAACAGTTGCACAAAGCGTTGGGAATGTAGTTGAGGTTCAGTACCGCCTTCCACCCACAGACAGATGGACAGTCTGAAAGGACTATTCATACTTAGGAGGATCTTCTCTGAGCTTGTATTTTATAGTTCCTAGGCTTTTGGGACATGCATCTCAGTTTGATAGAGTTTTCCTACAACAACAGTTACCAATGGAGTATCAACATGGCACCTTATGAGGCTTTATACGGCAGGAAGTGTAGATCTCCTTTATGTTGGTATGAGTATGGTGAGTATCGGCTTTTGGGTCCTAAGTTGGTGCAACAAACGATAGAAAAGATCAAGGTGATACAACAACAGTTGAAAGCAACACAGGATAGACAGAATTTGTATGCAGATAATCATGGATGACCTCTAGAGTTCTAGGTGGGAGACAAGGTGTATCTCAAGGTCTCTCCATGGAAAGGCATGTTGAGGTTTGGCTGAAAAGGCAAGTTGGCTCCCAGGTATATGGGGCCATATCCGGTGATAGCATGTGTTGGCAAAGTGGCTTACAAGTTAGAGCTACCGCCAGAGTTTGCACAAGTTGCATCCACTATTCCATGTTAGTATGCTGAAGAAAATTCATCCAGGAACAGAGATAGTGATATAGCCGATTGAGGTTGAGCTTGATGAAGATGTGACCTACGAAGAAGGTCCAGTGTTGATCCTTGACAGAAGAGTGAAGAAGCTGAAGAGGAAGGACCTGGTTCTTGTGAAGGTTCTTTGGCATCATCGTGGCATTGAGGAAGCCACGTGGGAGCTTGAGGAAGAGATGAGGAGGAAGTATCCCTTGCTTTTCTCTTTGGATTTCGAGGATGAAATCCTTTTGTAGGGGTTTATGGCTCGTAAGGACCCTGACCCTCATTTTGGGCTAACCCTGTTTTCTTTGGCTAAACATGACATTTAGATGTTTGCTAATCACCTGAAGTTGTGATTAGGGTTTGTTTGTGCTTTGTTGAGAGGATGAGGTGCAACTTGCAAATTACCCATGTTCTAGGGCTGATGTGTAAGTTTCTCACCTTGAGAGATGTCTTTCTCTCTCCTTGCATCCTCTAGGGTTGAGAGGATGGGTTGGGCTCTTTCCTTGTGTAGCCTAGGTCTTTATTGAGCCTTGTTTGAGTTGTGTTGAGCCTTGTTGGAGCTTGTATCGGGCTGGACCTTGGTGTGTCGGCTACAGGAGTGCCAAGTTGTACTAGGGAAGAGGTGTATCGGCCATGGTGTGTCAACTTGCCATGTTGGGCGACACACACACCCTCCACCTAGCTTCGTTTGTGTCACCATCTTTGGACAAGTGGCTGTTTCTTTGCTAAGTGGGTGGCAAGTCGTGGACATGTGGTTTTGGGGGTGTTAGCATGTGGCATGACCCGAGGACAAGTGTGCAAGGGTCGGGTGCCACTTTGCCTTGCTCTCTCCCTTCACCGCTTAATATATAAGAAACCCTTTTTGCTTGCTAGCAGCTCCTTTAGTTCCCTTAGTTTCTTTCTTTCCTTTGGTGGACGAGCTAGGAGTGGAGAAGAGGGAGTGGTGGCTGATACAGTTGATGGTGGATGATACACCTTGCTGCCTTGCTCCTTTTCTTCTCTAGTCAGTGGTCGAAGGTGGTACTTGGAGCTTTGGACCTTGGAAGTGTGCTTGAGGCGGGTTACATAACTCCTAACCCTAACTATACTACTACCTTACCATGTTGCTTTGTTATATACTATCTTGATTGGCCATGTTATCTTGCTAGATATGTTTATTTCTTTAATGGTCATGTTGTTTCCCTAGATGTACCATGGACCTTGTTAGCCGAACCTTGGGAAAAACCCCTCTCTCTTAGTTGTTGAGAGGTGAGCCTAGGGTCTCCTAATTTAATGGTATGTTGTGGCGTGTTCTTGGGGAAAAACCCCCTTTCTCTCTTTGGTCTTGAGAGGTGAGTTTTAGCTCCAGTTGTGTGGGTAAAACCCCTCTCTCACTTAGTTGTTGAGAGGTGAGTCTATACCCTAGTTGCTTGAACAACACCCCTCTCTCTCACCATGGATTTGAAAGAGTGAGCCTTTGGTTGGGTGTTGACCTAGTTGTTGGTTGGTTGGACGACATGGTGATGACCCACCTTGCTGCCCGATATGTGATAGAGGTTGTGAAAGACCCCTCTCACTTAGTTGTTGAGAGGTGAGCTAACACTCTTAATCTTTTAGGGTTTGGTGGTTGTCTTGAGGTTGAAAATGGCCAACCCATTATGGCCTTTGGGCCCTCGCCCGATATTCCTAGGTTGAGTTTGGGTGATAGGCCTGATGGATGCCTTGTGGACCCTTGATCAATATAGGTCTTTACCCAAGATGCTTGCTTGGACGTTATGTCTTTGGCCGATATGGTGTCTGCCCTGGATGAGGCTCTTCCCGGGACACAACGTTAGCCGTTATGGCTAAGAGTGATATCAATCTATTGAGTTGTTGCACGTTAAGGCGTTATACATGGACGGTATCGACTAGGTTGGCTATGTTGCACGATATGCTGCTAAACCATTATGGGTGTTATACACCTTGTTGTGCCCTGCATGATATCGACCCTGCTATGTACTCGGTATCGGCCTGCTATGTGCCTGCTCAGTATCAGCATGCTATGTGCCTACTCGCTATCGACCTGCTATGAGCAATGTGCAACTGTGCTGCCCGTTATCGGCCTTAGGGCGCTAGCCCGTTATGAGTGTTAATCTGGGAAGGGTGTTGGCTATTAACCATTGTGTTGGTCCCTTAGACGACATAGGGTTGTGTGGGGTGTTTAGGTCTGTTGGTTTCTTGCACAACATCATTTTGGATGGTGCTGCTTGACACTCTGTTGTGACGCACTGCATGGTGTTTCCCGGTACAACGTTTTCCGTCATGGGTGTTGTGCGTTAGGTTCTTTCCCGACATAACGTTGTGTTGCATGCTTGGGCATCACAAGAGTTGTAAATGTTCCTTATACAAGTATCATTTCTCCTTTGTGATTTCAATAACCATGCAGGTAACAGTTGTACGATGAGGCCATGGTAATGGCATGATAGTAACATGATGTGGGACATAATGGGTTATGATGAATCCAGTATTATGTGATGGGTGTTATCCATGGAATGGTATGGAATAACTTGATGATGGGATTGAATCCCAATGATGTTGATCCTTGTGATGGATCTAGATGATTGGCAAGAGGCCAAGTGGTAACATGTGATGTTGGATCCTTATGATGGATCAAGATGATGTTGATGGCACTGAAGGCCTTAGTGACAATGTAACACAAGATAATGAGTTTTATGTTTAGTTATTCTTGTTATAGTTGCATGTTAAATAACTTGGTTGAATCTTACAATCCACTTAAAATGCATTAATGAATTATAGAAGAACCTTTCATGTAGTTTGCCCTGGCCATAGATCCATCATCGTCAGTAGCTGGTGATGGTGAAATGGGTTCTCCTACAGGTTAACCCAGAGCGCATATTGTTGAATATATGGGGTTTCTCCTAGCCAAAAATAGGAGGATTAGAGTGCAACTTCGGTTGTAGACTCTAGATGTGTATAGAGCATGGTGAACAGGCACATGGCTCAGTGTGATAGAGCATGGTGAACATGCCCATGGCTTAGTGTGATGGAGCATGAATGCATTCATGGCTCGGGAGCACGATGAAAAGGCCCGTGGCTCAAGATATACTAGCGTCGTGACCTGTACCAATGTGGGCTAGAGGAAAGGGTAGCCTACGGGAGCTGACCCTATAACTGAGGTCACTTAAGAAAGATACTGCGGTCCTGCTTTGGATATCATGCACTGACCACGAAGAGGTTGGGGTCATGGAGTCTGACTCTTCCATTGACCTTGTATGGAACCGGCTTTGGGTTTTGCAACTGAAGGTTGGATTTGAGCGGTACAACTCACTTCCTCAGGGCATAATAAATCATAATTCAGCCGTATAGTATATTTGATTAGGGCAAACACGGAACATTGGTTGAGGCCTTGTTTGTATAGTTTCCTTAGTTATATCTTGCAGCTATTTACATGTTCCTCAGATGTTATGATAAGATCCTATAAGACTTGTCTTGTCAATCATGTTCCATATATTATTTGTTTATGTGCCTCTTAGATATCATGGTAAGATGTTATAGAGATAGTTCTGCTCAGTATGTTGCATATATGATCTTCTTATATCAGTTACCTGATTTACCTACTCTAGCTCTCCTAAGGTTTTATAGTTTCGGTGGGGGTTACGTTTCTCGCTGGGACTGTGTGTATCACCCCATTGGTTTAAAACCTTTTTAGGTGAACGAGCTAGGCGTGGTGGTGGTCGTGAGGTTGTGGCTGAGCAGGAAGAAGAATAGTAGAAGGAAAGAGGTGGATATGTTGTTGTTTTTGGGAGTTTTATTGTAGAGTCCTAGAGTCATCCCTGTACTCTCAGGTCCTTGGAGGTGTTTTGATGAGGTTTCACAATGTATAGTTGATGTGGCTTTCTTATCATGTTGTTGACCTGGCTAGGTCTGTTATGTACATAAACATGTGGTGAACTCTTGTTCTTATGGGACAACTAGATCCTATGAGCTTTGGATATGTATCAAATTTATGTATATTTGTATAGCATGTTTCCTTGCAGGATGTGGATCTGGTTGTAATAGTTCCTTTCTTATCTGCTTTTCGCAATCAGTTTTAATTAACCTGTGTTTTTGGTAACACGATATTTATGACGGTTCCACATGTTTTTGCTTGGTGTTTCACTATCTTTGTGATGGCGGGATGCAATAGAGACACTATGTTTGAATCAATTATGAGTGATGGTAATCTTGGTGATGAAATGACCAAGAAAAGGGTTGAATATGAAACCTTAACTTGAGTTGTATCAAGTTGAAAAGCTTATATATGAGTGCCTATCGACCAAGGAGCCATAGGAGGAGCCTCATATCAGTTTTTAGACTCTTGGAAAAGCCCATGATGTGCAAATAACCTCAAGGATGTGAAGGGTATCGATTTACAACTTCCTTAGAAAAGTTGTATCGAGTTGTGAATAAAGTGGTGATTTTGTTGATATATTTTATTCAAAGAGATAAGTAATGGACGAAATTTCATCCCTAGATTATCCTCAAGAGTTTTGTATGCCAAGATAAATATTAATGTAGGCATATACACATGTCAACCATGTATGGACATGTGGCACCTAGAAGCTCAAATTGATGACACCTCATTTTTACACTTCTTCATGAACAACAAGTATATATACCCCTTCTTTCACCCCTTTAGTGAACCTTTTCGAATCTTACCACCTTATTTCCTTAAGGTGTCGTGCATAGGGTCCTTGTATCATGCAGGAGTGAAGTGGTATCATGCATAGGGCCTTGGGTATCATCCATAGCAAGATCATATCGGCCAAGTAGGGTGATATCGGCCTAGTGAGGTGATATCGGCCACAATGAAGTGTTTTGATCACAAGTAAGGGGGATATCATACAAGGGTGGTGGCATATAATGCATGAGTGATGGAATATCATGTAAGAGCAGTAGGGTATCTTGAAAAGGTGCTAAGGAGCAAGAAGGAGCTCATACTTAACCCTAAGGTGAGCCCATGATCATCTTCAACCTTGGATTGAAGCATGATTTTAGGGTTATGATCTTCCTTTCTTTTCTTCTTCACCAATTGCTTATCCATGGTGATTCTTTGCATATAGAGGAGTTGTTAAGTTCATATTCAACTTTGGGAATGTGAAGCTTTAGATCTTGGAGCTTTGTAGTTGTTCTTGAGGCGGGTTATATAACTTGAACTCTTTCATGTTATTATTCATCACCTAAATTGCAATACTTAATGATCTACTTTTAATTCCAAAATTTTCTGAAATAGTTGATGACATTATGAGTTCTAGTAGTTTCTTAGACCTATTTCCATGAACTATAATAGTTAAAACAAAGGTCTAGAGATTGAAGAAGATGGTATCACCTTATAAAGTGATATCGGGTTCAAGCACACAAACAAGCACCTCTAACCCGATATGGTGATGCACCTACTTCACTAAAATGATATGGATATGATTTAATACTTTTTGCACAATATGGTGGTGTAGTATACACCTCTTGCATGATATGAGATCAAGCAAACACCTCAAAAACGTTGTTGGGTTAAACACACACCTCTTTGCCCGTTATGGTTTGAAGCGCACACACACCTCTAAAGTGATATGGTAAGCAAGCACACACCTCTTTGCCTAATATGGTGTGAAGCACACACACACCTCAAAAGTGATATGGAAGCATACATACACCTCAAACCCAAGATGGTAAGCATATATACACCTCAAGGGTGATATGGTAAGCATACATACACCTCAAACCCAAGATGGTAAGCATACATACACTTCAAGGGTGATATGGTAAGCATACATACACCTCAAACCCAAGATGGTAAGCACACATACACCTCAAGGCCAATATGGTGGGCAACCCAATACACTAGATGACAGGAGTGGCAAGGTGGTTAGTACCCTAGTACATGTGATGGCCAATACACTAAAGTAGGGTTGGCCAATACCTTCAAGTGAGTGGAGGATGTTACACTAATGAAGGGTGAAGTTGATACACCATATGAATGGTAAGGTTGTTACCTTGATGGGTAAGGGTATGAGGGACATGATGATGCCTAGCTCAATATACAACTAACTCAATACATGTGTTCAACTTAACATACATGATAGAGTTTATTTATCAATTTCATTATTGATGCATGTTATCTTAGTGAATGGCATGGAAACCCAAATTCAGCTCAGTTCCAAGGTTTTATACATATATTGAGTTTATATGATTTGTTGATAGTAGTCTTTATTCAGTGAATGTTTATGTCACATGAAATCCTTATGAGAGACATGTGATAAGTGAATGAGGTAAATGAAACCCTAAGGATAGGGTGTTCAATGAATTAAGCATTTTGATTACCATATTCTCAGTATGAGATGTGTGATGCTTAACAGTTCAGTTGTGGTAAATGTTATCAGGTGGTCTATGAAATGAATGGTTTATAGAGCTAAACTAAGATATGTAATGTGATGATTGAATTGTGAATGTAAAGAGTAAATTAGACATGTAGGTGTTGTTAATGCGTCGCTTAGCACTTACAATCACTAAGATAATTATCCTAGAGTTTAGTCCTTTTTCAACTTTCCGATTAAGGCTAGTATAGAAAGGGTCGATCCCACATGACAACTTTTTAAGATTGTTTCTTTTATCCCAATTATTTTGAAGAACTATTTTATTATTTTTTGTATTTTCAGATTTAGAACGGAAAGTAAAAGTCGAGTTTTGGGGTTGGAGATTAACACTAAGGAATGAAATGCAAGAATGAAAATGTACTTACAAGAATAAAAATGCACAAGGAAATTTTAAGATTATTATTAGTACAAGAAGAACTATATGAATGAAAAGACTAGGAATTAAAGAAAGCCAAAGTATGCGGTGATTAAATCAAGAGATGGAGATCGAGACGTTAGGGGTTTTCACCACCTTAGTCAAGGCAAAATAAACTAATCCCTAAAAACGACAGATTCGATGAAGGCAAGTGAATTAATAAAAATCCACTAAAGATAGACTCCACATGAGCCCATTGATCCCGGTGCTCATGCTTCTTAGTTCATCATCCTAAAAGAAGAAGATCCACGGTCATTTCAAAACTCCTATGCGATTGGGTTTGTTGTTCTAAATCTGAACTTCCACGGTCATATCTATCCAGATTAACTTTTGATCAAATCAATTAATTACTTTGATAGATCAATTAGTTATCAAATCCAAAATCCATCTAGAATCATTTTTTAAGAAAAGACAATAAAGCCATGGCTAAGGGGTTATTCTCCTTGCCTCGATAGAAAACTACTCACTCATGGAGAAGGGGGAGACGGAGGAAGAAAGTACTGAAGCCATAGTCTAGCCCAAAATCAGGAGGTTAATCCTTATGCTAGAGACAATAAAATGGCTTAGTTCTTAGTTCCTTGCTCCAGAATTAAAGAACGGAGAAAAGAAGACTAAGACTAAAGCAGAATGAAGAGACAAGAACCAAGTATGAAAGAACAATGTTTGAAATAAAATCTACTTTATTACAGAATAAGAAGATGATTACAAGAATAAATGCTTCAGAATCCCATACAAAGAGAAATCCAAGATGCCCAAAGAGGAGGAAGTGCCCTCCTTTTATAGGAGAAGGAGGGGGGGTATACATTAGGTTTAGGGCAAAAGAAATGGTCTCCGGTGGCTGCTAACGTTCTAGATCTAACCAATAGAGGAAACAATTGATTGCTTTGCATTTCTTTTGTATTAATTTCCCGCAACAGAAATTTCGAGTGTATTTTTGGGCTAGTCAAAAATTCATAAGCAGCCCGAAAATATATTTTTACTGTAGATAATTGAATTATCTTTCCTACGCATACTTGCACAATAAATTCCGCCTTGGGATGTGAGAGTTATACCAATTTTGGTAAAAGGTATATACTGAAATAAGACTCTGCGGGAAACATAAGACTACTTTCACTGGTAAATTGCGCAGCAAAATAAACACCAAAATTATCGTAAAATATGTCTTTTTTGTAGCCAATAAAATTCTCTTTTCATTACATACTTTATCTTGAAATTACACCTTTAGACGCAAAAGATATGGCTATTTTAGTGACGAGTATCTCAGGCACTGCGGGAATATTTGAAAAGCCTCATAACTTCATCTTTTATTTTCTCGATTTAATTACTTAGATAATTTCTGAAAATTAAGAAAAATATCATAAGAATTCAGGAAAAGTATATCCAGAAGATGAAATTGCTATTTATTTTTGAATTAGCTAAAATTAATAAAAAGTCCTAATTAATTATTCTAAATGAAGCAAAAATAAGAGATGAATATGCATTCATCTAAATACCCCAAACTTAAACTTTGCTCATCCCGAGCAACATTAAAATCAAGAAATACTTTCAAGACATACTCTCAACCTATCATCCTCACTCTCCTAACGATCACTTGATTCCTTCCTCCAAAATATGGCCAAGCGACTCTGACTTCCTGAATTCACAAAAAGTGACTTTTATATTTCCTACTTCACAAACTTGCATTTATTCAAGACCTGTAATAAAACAGATTTTCATTTCACCTTTGCATTTGGTACTCCAATTTTTTTTAAAGTTTTACACAAGAATAGGGCTGATTTGGATGGTTGGGGTTTTTTTAGTTTTCCCCTGGGTAGAAAATTGGAGTGAAGGAGGTATGAAAGAAGGACAATCTCTCCTTTATTCGACTTGAGACCTTTTTATTTAGTGGACATGCAGTTACATTGACCGCATTTTTTTTCTTTGATTTTTGGTGATACACCCAATTGCGTGGGTATGGAAGAAGCGGAAGAGGGGGAAGGGGTGCCACCCCAAACTTAGACTTTTGGGCATTATTGTTTTTTTTTTCTTTTTGACGAATGGAAAGATTTGGAAGTGGTAGAAGAAGAGTAGAAGAGGTTGATCTTGTGCAACTTTTTTTTTCATCTTTTTTTTTAAGAGTACCATGCATTGGTTCAACTATTACTGAATCATGCGAAAAATCAAGAAAATTTATACAAACTGTACATGATAAGAAAACATCACTCTTGAATCCTATCAGTCCTCTATGGCTTGCCATCTTTTCCAAGGAGTGATTATTATTTGAGGTCCTAAGTGACAGGAGGATTTCTAGTCATGAAAGTTTCAAAATTTTAGTTGCAAGGCAGTTACATCATTAAGGGGAGTATTTTGACAAATGATCATATCAAGGCCGACTAGATATGGGCCAATTGTACTATGAAAAGAAAAAAAAAACTACATGCAATATGTAAAACAAAGAAAAGATAATAAAAGGGAAAGAAAAAGGGGTGGAAATGTACCACCCATCCCCACCCCGAACTTAAGACTTTGCTCGTCCCGAGCAAAATCAAAATCCGAGATGGGGGAAAAGAATCACTGTGGTGGAGGATGAAGGACGATGACAACAACTCCCCAAAAGAGAAGAACACAAAACAAAAAAAAATAACAAGGGTGATGATATTAGAAAAGAAGGGAAAAATGCAAAAATTATTTGGGTTGCCTCCCAAAAAGCTCCAAGTTTTACGTCATGGCCTAACAAGAGATGGATCAGTCTGTTGGGATTCTGGGGAAGTTGTGGGGTCAGATAGGTTCAGGTCTTCAGTGGTGATGTATCTTTTAAGTCGGTGCCCATTAACCTTAAACTCACCCAAAACTTTATCCCAGAGAAGAAAAGTGCCATGTCGATAAGCACACTTGACAATGTAGGGGCCATACCATCTCGACTTGAGTTTTCCAGGGAAAAGTCGTAATCTTGAATTAAAAACTAAATCTTGATCCCCTTCTCTAATGTCTTTGCACTTGATGTGACCATCATGCCACATTTTGGTTCGGTCCTTGTTGATTCTTGCGTTTTTGTAGGCACTCATCCTAAGTTCATCAAGCTCATTCATTTGGAGAAAACGTTTCTCTCCAGCCATGGAAAGGTCAAAATTCAAACTTTTGATGGCCCAACTGGCTTTGTGCTCTAGTTCTATTGGTAAGTGACATGACTTACCATAGATCAATCTGAAGGGGGTGGTACCAATGGGTGTTTTGTAGGCAGTACGATATGCCCACAGAGCGTCATTGATTTTTAATGCCCAATCTTTCCTAGTTCGTCCAACAATTTTTTCTAAAATGGATTTGATTTGTCTGTTGGATACTTCTACCTACCCACTGGTCTGAGGATGGTAAGGAGTGGCGACTTTGTGATAAACCCCATATTTTTTCAAAAGAGCCTCAAAACGTTTCTCCAAAAAATGGGATCCCCCGTCAGAAATGACGGTGCGAGGGACTCCAAATCTAGGAAAAATGACATCTTTAAAGAGTTTCTTAACAGGTTTAGAGTCACATGTTTTAGTAGGTATGGCTTAAACCCACTTTGACACGTAATCGACTGCGACTAAAATGTAAGAAAACTCATAAGAAGAAGGAAATGGGCCCATATAGTCGATTCCCCAGACATCAAAAATCTCTAATTCCTACCAAGAGGTGAGAGGCATTTGGTCATGCTTGGAGATATTGCCTGTCCTTTGACATTGGTCACATGAGAGAACATAATAATAAGAGTCTTTGAAAATGGTGGGCCAAAAGAATCCACATTGTAGAACGTTTCTAGCCATTTTTTGGGAACTCATGTGACCACCATAGGGCCCAGAGTGACATTGTTCCAAAATGGTGATGCTTTCTTCGTGGGATACACAATGACGATATAAACCATCGGCACAAAGTCTAAACAGATAAGGTTCGTCCCAATAATAATTTTTCATATCATGTAAAAATTTAGCTTTAGAGTGTCCCGTATACTCGGGGTGCAATACACCTGCAACTAAATAGTTTACAAAATCAGCAAACCAAGGGAATTGGGAGTCTACCTTAAGCAATTGATCATCGGGTAAGGATTTGTTTATGGGATTTTCATCAATGGGGATATAGCTAAGTCTACTGAGGTGGTCAGCCACGACGTTCTTAGATCCTTTTTTGTCTAGGATTTCTAAATCAAATTCTTGCAATAACAAAATCCATCTTATGAGTCTAGGCTTGGCTTCTTTCTTGGTCATGAGGTAGCGAATGGTTGCATGATCAGTGTAAACAACTACCTTTGAACCAACAAGATATGAGCGAAATTTATCGAATGCATAGACAATGGCTAGCATTTCTTTTTCAGTTACAGTGTAATTTTGCTGAGCCTCATCTAAGGTCTTGGATGCATAATAAATGACATGGTGTTTTTTGTCAATTCTCTGTCCTAAAATAGCACCTATAGCAAAATCACTAGCATCACACATGATTTCAAAGGGTAAGGCCCAATCAGGAGCACAGATGATAGGAGTGGTGGTGAGAGCCTTTTTCAAACATAGAAAGCTCTCCATGCATGTTGTATCGAAATGGAAGGGCACCTCCTTTTAAAGAAGATTGGTGAGAGGTTTTGTGATTTTAGAAAAATCACAGATGAATCGCCGATAGAAACCGACATGTCCTAAGAAGGCTCAGATGTCTTTGACTAAGGTTGGGGGAGGTAGCTTGGTGATGACCTCAATCTTAGCTTGGTCTACTTCAATGCCCTGGTTGCTCACCTTATGGCCTAGAACAATACCCTCCTTGACCATGAAGTGACACTTCTCCCAATTAAGGACTAAGTGAGATTCAATACATCTATCAAGGACAAGGGAGTGGTTTTAAAGGCAGGAATCAAAACTGTCTCCATAGATGGAGAAATCGTCCATGAACACTTCCATGACAGTTTCAGTTAACCCTGAAAAAATGGCAGACATACATCTTTGAAAAGTGGCTGGGGCATTGCACAGGCCAAAGGGCATTCATCTAAAAGCGTATGTACCAAAAGGGCATATGAAAGTGGTCTTCTCTTGGTCTTCAGGATGAATGGGAATCTAATAAAAACCCGAGTAGCCATCTAAATAGCAAAAGTATTGTTGATGAGCTAAATGTTCAAGAACTTGATCGAGGAAGGGAAGAGGGAAGTGGTCTTTCCTAGTTTCTTTGTTGAGTTTCCTATAGTCAATGCACATCCTCCATCCTGTGATGGTATGGGTGGGGATGAGCTCATTCTTCTCATTCCTAATGACTGTGGTCCCACCCTTTTTGGGGACGACATGGACAGGGCTGACCCAAGGAGAGTCAGAGATGGGGTAGATGATTCCTGCAGTCAAAAGTTTAATTACTTCAAGACGGACAAATTCCTTCATGTCTGGGTTGAGTTTCCTTTGCGGGTCTCGGGAAGGTTTACTATTTTCAATCATTGGGATTTTTTGGATGAAAATGGATTGATCTATCCCAACTAAATTTGTCATTTTGTACCCTAAAGCTATTTTCCTTTTCCTAAGTTCTCCCATACGCATGTTTTCCTATTCAATGGTAAGGTTAGAATTGATAATGACAGGGCATAATTGTTGTTCATCCAGAAAGACATATTTTAGGCCTATGGGGAGAGTCTTCATTTCTGGGGCCTTTGGTGGTTCAGGTCATTCTTCTATGGTGGAGATCATTTTAAGGTCTTCAATCTCAGTACATGGGATTTCCTCAAAGTTGTCCAAATGAATCTTGAGTTGATTTGATGGTTCATTATCAAAATCACATTCGGTGGGGATGGTGAGAGCAGTGCGTAGGGGGTCGTCAACTAATTCCCATTCTTGCCTTAGTTGGTTTAATTCATCAATGCAATCAAGGAGGTAGACTTCTTCCTCAAGACTAGGTCCCCTCATGCTTTCAAACACCCTAAACTCTAGGGTTTGCTTCCCTAGCCTTAACAAAATGGTACCAGCCTCAATATCAATTAAGGCACAGGCAGTGGCTAAGAAGGGACGTCCAAAAATGAGAGGGTAATGTAAATCTTCCTTGATGTCCATGATTACAAAATCACATGGGACATATGCATCTTTTCCAACTTTAACCGGAATGTCTTCGATGATTCCCATGGGTCTGGTTGTGGATGAGTCTGCCAGTTGGATAGTCATGGCTGTGGGTAACATGTCATGGAATCCTAATCGTTTGCAAAGGTTATAAGGCATGATAGATATACTGGCTCCTAAATCTGCTAGGCCTTTTCTACAGGCATTGTCACCCAAGTAGCATCCTATTCCAAAAGAACCTGGATCCTTCTCTTTTTTTGGCATCTTACTTAGGATAATGTCTGAAGTGGTCCTAGCAAGTTTAACAGTCTCGTATTCCTTAGTAACATACTTCCTAGTCAAGAGAGATTTCATGTACTTAGACCATGCGGGCATGTCTGCCAAAGCATCAAGGAAAGGAATGTCGACATGTATTTTTTTTCATAGCATCCCTAAATTTCGTGAAGCAGGCATCAAGTCTTGTTTGTTTGAGGCGAGCTTGATAGGGAGGTCGGGGTTTGTAGATTGGTTCTTCATCTTCTACTTGAGGGGTTTTTGGGGGGCGGATGGTTTGGGTGTAGCTTCAGGTTCGACAACTACCATGTCCTCATCCTCAAATTCTAGAGGTGGGTCTGAAGATTTTTCTGGAGGGGGAAGGGCGTGCACTTTTCCCGAATGAGTAGAGACAACCTTGAGTTGTTCATGATGTTTGGAGTTGTTTTCAGGCTTCCCAGACCCAGGGAGGGAACCGGAGGGAGGTTTTTGTTGGGCAAATAGGCGGGCCAACTGTGCGTGAGTTGCCTTTTGATGGGCTTGTATGGCCACGAGGGTTTGTTCTATGTTTGCCAGGCTAGGATGACTTGGGGCAGGAGGAGGGGGGCATTTTGAGGCGGCTGGGGAGGTTGAGGTCGGTTTAGATTTTGGGGTGGAAGGTTTAAGTTTTGGAATTGTTGGTAGAGTTGTTGATTTTGGTAATTTCCTTTATTTCCAAAATTTGTTTGATTGTTGTATGGGAATCCAGGTGGTGGTCGATTGTTACCTTGAGGGTAGGGAGGCCTTTGTTGAAGTTGGTTAGAGTTCTCGGCACCTGAAGGGTTCCAATATTGAAAACCAAGGTGGTTTCTAGGTTGGTTGGGATTGTAGTAACTTTGGCCTGGTATTGTATGAATCGAATTGAGGTCTTCTGGTTGTTGTCCTACTTCAGGTTGCATGGGCATGTTGTAGAAATATTGACAGTGGAGGGTGGTATGGTCGTATCCTTGGCAAATACCAAAAAGGGAATCTGTGGCTTTTAGTTGTTGGGGTGACTCCCTAAGGGTGACCAAGGATGACTCTAACCAATCTTGTTTTAAGGCAATTAATTTTAGGCTTTCCTCTATGCTTTGGATATCATTATTAACTTCTGCCTTGGCTACCTTAAGGATTCCGCCAATCCCTCTTCTAGCCCTTGTTTCGGAAGCCCGTTTGACTACCTCCCATGCACTAGTCAAACTTTGATGCATGAAATTTCCTCCAGATGAGGAATCGAGAAAGAACTTGGTATCATCATCAACACCATGATAGAAAATCTCTATGAGTTGGGATTGAGAGATATCATGGTGGGGGCACTTCCTAAGTAAGTCTTTGAACCTTTTCTAGGCTTCACCTAAAGACTCTCCTGGGGACATAGAAAAATGAGTTATTTGACCTCTAAGTTCATAGGTGAGAGACGGGGAGTAAAATTTCTCAAGGAACTTGCTTTGTAGAACTTCCCAAGTTGTGACATGTTCTTCGCTCTCCATGGTGTTATGCCAGCTACTAGTTTGGCCGGAGAGGGAATACTTAAACAACCTAAGGCGGATGGCATCTTCAGAGACACCCGGGAGTTTGTTCAAAGATCAAAGGTCAATGAACCTTTGAAGATGATCTTGGCAACTTTCCCCATTGTTGCCTGAGAAGGGGTTGGCTTGCATCATGGTGATTCATTGTGTTCGGATTTCGAATTGTGGAGCAATAATGTCAGGGGGTATGACCGGATGTTGCGCATAGGCAGTTTTGGGAACAGAAAAGTCTTTTAATTGTTTTTTCCTTTTAGCTTCCCTCCTATCGGCTTCTATGGTTTCTTGTTCGGCCCTAAAGGCTTCTCGCAAAGCGGCTTCTCTCTTCGCTTGTTCGGCTTGGATGAGCTCTCTTTGAGCTGCGAGAGCTTGGTCGATCCTACGGGTGACTTCTTCTTCATTCATTCTCACTAGACTTTGACGGTTTAGACGATGAAAAGTCCTTTCTATTTCCGGATCAAATGGTTGAAAATCAACATTCGGGCGTCACATGCACAATTAAAGCAGTTAATTCATGTGCCGAAAAAACAGACTGCTGGAATGGAAACTCGGCAGAAAGAGGAGTAGCACTTCCGGAATGTTACTCGGAAGGCATAAAAAAGTTTTTCAAAAGATTTTTGGGGGTTCGAGAAAACAATCCGTTGTCCTCGGTAACGGCGCCAAATTATTAATGCGTCACTTAGCACTTACAATCACTAAGATAATTATCCTAGAGTTTAATCCTTTTTCAACTTTCCGATTAAGGCTAGTATAGAAAGGGTCGATCCCACATGACAACTTTTTAAGATTGTTTCTTTTATCCCAATTATTTTGAAGAATTATTTTTTTTATTTTCAGATTTAGAACGGAATGTAAAAGTCGAGTTTTGGGGTTGGAGATTAACACTAAGGAATAAAATGCAAGAATGAAAATGCACTTACAAGAATAAAAATGCACAAGGAAATTTTAAGATTATTGTTAGCACAAGAAAAACTATATGAATGAAAAGACTAGGAATTAAAGAAAGCCAAAGTTTGCGGTGATTAAATAAAGAGATGGAGATCGAGGCGTTAGGGGTTTTCACCACCTTAGTCAAGGCAAAATAAACTAATCCTTAAAAACGACAGATTCGATGAAGGCAAGTGAATTAATAAAAATCCACTAAAGATAGACTCCACATGAGCCCATTGATCCTGGTGCTCATGCTTCTTAGTTCGTCATCCTAAAAGAAGAAGATCCACGGTCATTTCAAAACTCCTATGTGATTGGATTTGTTGTTCTAAATCCGAACTTCCACGGTCATATCCATCCGGATTAACTTTTGATGAAATCAATTAATTACTTTGATAGATCAATTAGTTATCAAACCCAAAAGCCATCTAGAACCATTTTTTAGGAAAATTCAATAAATCCATGGCTAAGGGGTTATTCCCCTTCCCTCGATAGAAAACTACTCACTCATGGAGAAGGGGAAGATGGAGGAAGAAAGTACGGAAGCCATAGTCTAGCCCAAAATCAGGAGGTTAATCCTTATGCTAGAGACAATAAAATGACTTAGTTTTTAGTTCCTTGCTCCAGAATTAAAGAACAGAGAAAAGAAGATTAATACTAAAGCGGAATGAAGAGACAAGAACCAAGTATGAAAGAACAATGATTGGAATAAAATCTACTTTATTACAGAATAAGAAGATGATTACAAGAATAAATGCTTCAGAATCCCATACAAAGAGAAATCCAAGATGCTCAAAGAGGAGGAAGTACCCATCCTTTTATAGGAGAAGGAGGGGGGTATACATTAGGTTTATGGAAAAAGAAATGGCCGCCGGCGGCTGCTAACTTTCTAGATCTAATCAATAGAGGAAACAATTGATTGCTTTGCATTCTTTTTGCATTAATTTCCCACAACAGAAATTTCGAGCGTATTTTTGGGCTAGTCCAAAATTTGGAATCGGCCCTAAAATATATTTTTCCTGTAGATAATTGAATTATCTTTCCAACGCATACTTGCAAAATAAATTTCGCCTTGGGATGTGAGAGTTATACCAATTTTGGTGAAAGGTATATACTGAAATCAGACTCTGTGGGAAAACGTAAGGCTACTTTCACTGGTTAATTGTGCAGCCAAATAAACACCAAAATTGCCGCAAAATATGTCTTTTTATAGCCAATAAAATTCTCTTTTCATTCCATACTTTATCTTGAAATTCCACCTTTAGACGCAAAAGATATGGCTATTTTAGTGACGAGTATCTCAGACACTGCATGAATATTTGAAAAGCCTCATATCTTCATCTTTTATTTTCTCGATTTAATTACTTAGATAATTCCTGAAAATTAAGAAAAATATCATAAGAATTCAGGAAAAGTATATCAAGAAGATGAAAGTGCTATTTATTTTTGAATTAGCTAAAATTAATAAAAAAAGTCCTAATTAATTATTCTAAATGAAGCAAAAATAAGAGATGAATATGCATTCATCAGGTGCCCTGAACATCGTAGATTCCCTACGGATGTCTACACTGTAGGGAGGAAACGATCCACCCTGGCAGCGACCAGTATATGGGGATCGAATCGCACCCACAGAGCATGCGGGGAGACAAAGACCTTGAGGAAGTCTCCTAAGAGAAGATAGGTTACCCAACATGAACCAGAGATCCCGGTGGTAACCCAGAGGTACCTACAGAGAGTACCAAGATGAGGCCCACAAAGTGTCTCAGACCCTCCGTCTGTGTACTCATCCTAGAAGGAGAGGTCCAGTTAAAGGGCAGCTGTTTAGCTGCCTTAGTCAGACGTGACGGTTCGAGTCAAGAAGACCCAGATTCAGTTCTAGGCTTAGCTTTCCAGGTTTCAAGCTAAGTCTTATACGGTGAGATCATAGTTTGCTACGAGTCTTTATATGTAGAGTACACTGCATATGATCAGGGCATAAGCTAAAATAGGTTCATATAGGTTTAAAGAGTTACTTATAAGAAATAAAGGGTAAGAAAGATTCGAGTACAGTTTTACAACAGTTGTTCCTTAAATATAGTTTTGACATTTCCTTTTATTTTAACTGTATTGTTGTAGATCTGCTTAGTGTAGTAATTCCTGTAATGAGTATCACAAGATAAGCTTGAGATGTTGTTACAGTATGATGGGTAAATGATATACATATTCTTCCTATTCCTTATAAAAAGAATAGATAATTTACTACTCTATCATAGATGGTTGCAATGCTTTAAAATATGAGAATGTTCTAAACTGCTTATCCTCTGCTCAGCCTAATACTATTTAACTGTGATAATAACATTATTGGCAGAGAGTTATATCTCTCGCTGGGACAATTGTCTCACCCCGTGGGATCCAAACTTTTTTTAGGTGGACGAGCACGAGGGGGATTGAGACCATACTGTAGAGAAAAAACAACAACAGTAGGGAAAACAGTGATAGCTCAGGTTGAGTGTACTATCTGTCGTGTCTTGTAGATAGAAGTCAGATGTGTCGTCTCTGTACTCTCAGGTCCTTGGAGTTGGTTCGTACTGATTTAATGAATGATCGGAGATTTTGGCTTGAATGCCTCGAGGTTTTATGTTGCTCCATTATGTGTTTTGATAGAACAATTGTTATATGATGTCCTCGAGATGAGATGGAACAGTGTTATACAATGTAAATTATGATATGTATGAGTTTTGGATCTTTCAGTAAAAGTTTTCTGGACAATGATTTCCTTGCAAAATGTTTTTAAATTTTAGTGATTTTTGTTAATCCGTTGTTTATGTTTATTCTGCTAATTTAGTAATGATTTGTTTGTCGATTTGATGACGGTCGTTACAAGTTTTGGTATCGGAGCCTAAGGTTCATTGAGTCTACAGAGACATAGGACTAAGGTGTTGAGTTTGTTCTAGTATCCTCCAGTACACCCTATAGTGACTTCTATTTATGTAGAAGAAAGGGTGAAGTTTAAAAATGACTGGAGCACACGAGGAACACATTGCTGAGAGAAATGTTGTTGCACCAAGAGAGGGTGCAAGGGATCAGGAAAGAGAAGAATGAGTACCTGAGAATTCCCATCATGATCTAATTAGAATAAAGAATCCTATGTTAATATTCTTGATAGGTAGGTTAAAACAACAGTGATACATATAGTAGACTGCATGCTAGAATTACAACCTAGGTTACCAATTCTTATTGCAAAAACTTTGAGCTTTAAAAAGGGTTCCTGAATGACATGGTCATGGTGGAACAGTGGAAATGTGGGAAGGATTAACACATGGCAAGAAAATAGACTCTTCCATAAGTTTATACAGATAGTATATCTGTGATGGTAGTGCCCAAGAAGGGGAAATAAGTTGAGAATTAAGGAAATTTCATTACAATTCTAGAGACATTTTCCTAGTTGTTCTCAAAAGCCAAAGTTTTTGGTGCCACTAGTGCAAAAAATGCCTAGTGTACCAGGACAGTAATCACTATGTAAAGGCAAACGTCCTAGCTTTCTACTTGTAAGAACCCATGGCTTAGTCTCTACATCGGTAATAAGACCGATAAGACCATGGTATGAGGACAAGGCATGTTATAGATGCGTACATGTTGAGCATACTAAATCCTTTTGTTCAAAAAGAAGGGAGGAAATAATTCAACAACTGAGGTAGACTCGGCATGGCTTACGAAAGTCACAACCCAATAGTGTAAAAATGCAAGAGCAACAACATGAAACAGTTAGACTCTATGTGTTGAGTCAACCTGAAGTGGTGGATGACCGCGAGGGGTAACAATCTGATAGAGTTTTTTCATTTCGATATGCCTTATCTTGATGTTATCTGATAATCATAAAAAGGATTGTTGTTATGGACCTCCCTATTGATTTCCCTATGCGAACATAAAGAAGAAATGATAAGAACTAGAATTTATTAACTATTCAATATTCTTTAAAATGCTCTATAATTGCTCTTATATGTGTAAAAGAGGATGAGATATAGAAGTGATGCCTGGAGAAAATCCAGGAATGTTAAATCATGTGTTTGTGATGGTATGAAAAGTAAGGAATATGATAGTAAACGAAGTGCATACTACCTAATCTTAGTAATTGTATACCCTGGCCAGGTATTCAACTATTGAAGATAAGATGAGTATGGAACCCTTAGATTGTTATCTTTCTGATTACCCTAATCAAGTAATCATTTTGAAATAATCTAGTGAGCATAATGAAATGAGAAATATGGCATGGATATTTGTATCACAACCTAATTGCAGTAAATGGAATCTGAGATGATCTCAGATCAATCTATGTACATGAGGAAGTCAAAGAATATAATCCTCATGATAAGAGAATGAGAACAAGGGAGATGATCCTTGTTTGATAAAATTTTTGTGAATAGTAAAGATCTTTTCCATAATGTGGAAATAGGAAATGTGATAAAATTACAAAATGTTCATGAACATGTTAGACAATAACAAAGAAAGGAGTGATGACATGTAATCATCCTTATAATTCCTATGTTGATGGCAAGGAACCTAGGATGAAACAAGAGTAAGTGACTCATGAATAGTTGAAAGTTCATGCAATAATCAGAAGAGATGATAATCTCTTCTCTTTAATAAACAACCCTGGGTGATGATGGGGTGATAAGAGTAATATGTTTCTTTGTGTTCTTTCCTTTTAGGGACATGGCAATCAAGTGAGTCTTATGACACCTAATGGGCATGAGTTAAAAGTGTTCAATTGATGGATACTTAGAAAAGTATCAGTTCATCTTGGACTTTGGTTCCAAGATAAAGATATGTGTAATAAATAATGTCCCAAAGATGAAGGAAAGATCCTTTTATATGTGTGGCTTTGGTAATAACAATAGAGAGATGGAAATGATGAGGATGTGATGTGTTTTTGACACATGTGACGGATACCAAAGTTGGAAATTCTGGTATCTAAGAAATATCAGGTGGTATGGAAAAGTAAAAACATAACTCCTAATCAGATGATTTATATTGGTTATTTGGGATGGCTAACTGTGAAATCAGTCTAGTTACATAAAGTAGTATGGACGCCACATGCTAGGGGTTTATGCTCCCCATAAATGTGACATCAGCAAGGATGTACTAATTGAAGCAACAATTGTAAAATCATTATGGGAACAATCTTATGAAATTAAAAAATAATTCCTTAGAATATATCTATCTAGATCCGTTGAGGAAGCCTATACATAACATCTAGAGATACCTCCAAGATAAGTTTTTCTTTAATAAGTGACTTTTCCTTATGACAAGAGAATGTACAAGTAATGAGATAGTTGGTACAGGTAGTAAGAAAGTTTGGTGTTGTTTCAACAGATTAGATGGCATAACAGATGTATGATAAGACTTGTAGTCCCAAGTGGGTGGCAGAACGTAACTCTAGTCTTTCTTTGGAAGTAAAATGCTAAACTGAATGAGGAGTATGGAAGACTCCCTAGAATCAAGAATCTTGTCACATAAAGTTGTAAGTTGAGAAAGGTGAAAAATCAGTGAGGTTTGACACCTAAGTTAAATAAGGTATGTATAATGTTTCTCTGACTAAGAAAAGTGTTACCTGACACAAAGTTGACTCTACAATCAATAATGAAAAGGACAGTGGAGTATGCGTCCTGTATGACAGATTCTATGATAAACATGTGTGAAAGAACTTTGTGCTGATCAAAGTTCTATGACATCTCCATGACATTAAGATGTTTTGTGGAGATTTGATGACATGATGAATGAATAATATATGTCTCCCTTTACCTAGGATTTTGGGGACAAAATCTTTGTTAGGGGTTTATAACTTGTAATGACCCTGACTTGGGTTATGAAGTAACCATGTTTGTTTTGGCTAATTAAGTTACTTATAAATTTAATATAATCCCCTAAGGTGTTTTTTTTATCATGTGACACACTTATGTTCCAAGTTTTGTCCTGATTGAATGTTGTTTGAGCAATCTTCCTTTATTTTGGACCAAAGTACAATTTACCCAAGATGAGGGGTTATATTGCAATATGTCACGTGTTGAAGGTGCATTAAGTTCTTTAGCATCATAAGAGAGAGAATGATGCTAAGTGGTGGCTTGTGTAAAAGCCTAAATTCCAAGTTTGAACTTGTTTGAATAATGCTAGTACCTTGTGCACCAATTTTGTTACAAATTGTAATTTACCCAAAATGTGGGGTTGATATGCAAATTATCACCTCTAGAGTGTTTCTTCTTCCTATATGTATCATTTATATGAGATAGAAATAAGGATACACCATGTTTTAATCAATTGTGAGTGATGGTAATCTTGGTGATGAAATGACCAAGAAAAGGGTTGAATATGAAACCTTAACTTGAGTTGTATCAAGTTGAAAAGCTTATATATGAGTGCCTATCGGCCAAGGAGCCATAGGAGGATCCTCATATTGGATTTTAGACTCTTGGAAAATCCCATGATGTGCAAAGCACCTCAAGGAGGTGAACGGTATCAGTTTACAACTTCCTTAGAAAAGTTGTATCAGGTTGTGAATAAAGTGGTGATTTTGTTGATATATTTTATTCAAAGAGATAAGTAATGGATGAAATTTCATCCCTAGGTTATTCTCAAGAGTTTTGTATGTCAAGATAAATGTTAATGCATGCATGTACACATGTCAACCATTTATGGACACGTGGCACCTAGTAGCTCAAATTGATGACACCTCATTTTTACACTTCTTCATGAACAACAAGTATATATACCCCTTTTTTCACCCCTTTAGTGAACCTTTTCGAATCTTACCACCTTCTTTCTTTAAGGTATCGTGCATAGGGTCCTTGTATCATGTAGGAGTGAAGTGGTATCATGTATAGGGCCTTGGGTATCATCCATAGCAAGATCATATCGGCCAAGTAGGGTGATATCAGCCTAGTGAGGTGATATCGGCCATAGTGAAGTGTTTTGATAACAAGTAAGGGGGCATATCAGACAAGGGTGGTGGCATATTGTGCATGAGTGATGGCATATCGTGCAAGAGCGGTAGGGTATTGTGAAAAGGTGCTAAGGAGCAAGAAGCATCTCATACTTAACCCTAAGGTGAGGCCATGATCATCTTCAACCTTGGATTGAAGCATGATTTTAGGGTTATGATCTTCCTTTCTTTTCTTCTTCACCAATTGCTTATCCATGGTGATTCTTTGCATATAGAGGAGTTGTGAAGTTCATCTTCAACCTTGGGAACATGAAGCTTTGGATCTTGGATCTTTGAAGTTGTTCTTGAGGCGGGTTATATAACTTGAACTCTATCTTGTTATTATTCATTACCTAAATTGCTATACTTAATGATCTACTTTTAATTCCGAAATTTTCTGAAATAGTTGATGACATTATGAGTTCTAGTAGTTTCTTAGACCTATTTCTATTAACTATAATAGTTAGAACAAAGGTCTAGAGCTTGAAGAAGATGGTATCACCTTATAAAGTGATATCGGGTTCAAGCACACAAGCAAGCACCTCTAACCCAATATGGTGATGTACCTACTTCACTAAAATGATTATGATATGATTTAATACTTTCTTGCATGATATGGTGGTGTAGTATACACCTCTTTCACCATATGAGATCAAGAAAACACCTCAAAAACGTTATTGGGTTAAACACACACCTCTTTGCTCATTATGGTGTGAAGCACACACACCTCTAAAGTGATATGGTAACCAAGCACACACCTCTTTGCCCGATATGGTGTGAAGCACACACACACCTCAAAAGTGATATGGAAGCATACATACACCTCAAACACAAGACGGTAAGCATATATACACCTCAAGGGTGATATGGTAAGCATACATACACCTCAAGGGTGATATGGTAAGCATACATACACCTCAAACCCAAGATGGTAAGCACACATACACCTCAAGGTCGATATGGTGGGTAACCCAATACACTACATGACAGGAGTGGCAAGGTGGTTAGTACCCTAGTACATGTGATGGCCAATACACTAAAGTAGTGTGTGGCCAATATCTTCAAGTGAGTTGAGGATGTTACACCCATGAAGGGTGAAGTTGATACACCATATGAATGGTAAGGTTGTTACCTTGATTGGTAATGGTATGCGAGACATGATGATACCTAGCTCAATATACACCTAACTCAATACATGTGTTCAACTTGACATATATGATAGAGTTTATTTATTCAATTTTATTATTGATGCATGTTATCTCAGTGAATGGCATGGAAACCCAAATTCAGCTCAGTTCCAAGGTTTTATACATATATTGATTTTATATGATTTGTTGATAGTAGTCTTTATTCAATGAATGTTTATGTCACATGAAATCCTTATGAGAGCCATGCGATAAGTGAATGAGGTAAATGAAACCCTAAGGATAGGGTGTTCAATGAATTAAGCATTTTGATTACCATGTTCTCGGCTCAGAATCCGACCTTCTGTAGATGGAACTTCAGACTTCTGGATAGGCCTGAGAAAGCCTAGACCAAAGGTGCCTAATAGCCTAGGCTGACTCATCGGGTAGGGAATTCCATCCTCATATAATCAATTGTGAAGAGACCAGGAAGGGGAAAAATGCCTCTTGGATTAAGGCAAGAGCGCCAAGTGCATGCACAAAATGAGAGCTAGAGGAATGGGAAGACAAGATCATTCCCAACCATATACCAAAAGAAATGATTGAAATAGAGCGAAGAATGTAAAGCCTTGACCGATGAGGGTTGGTGTGTCCCCACCCCATGCCGGGCAACCAAGCACGCCCCCCTTTGTTTTAGTACTAAACGGGGGTGACAGACCAGCACTCTAACCAACTGAGCTATTTCCCCTTACCCCCTCAAAAGCTTTTTCGTGCTTACTCTAACTAGTTATTTTGGTTTTCTACTGGCTGCTTCAACTATAACGTTAACTCTATTTATCGGTTTGAACAAGATACGACTTATTTGGCCAAAAAATTAGGGACATGCATTTGAAAAAGCAAGGTACGGACAATATCGACGCATGTGACGATTTTTCCTTTCGGCAACTCCATTTTTTGTTGGGGGCTGTAGGGACACGAAGTTTGGTGAATGATTCCGCACAAAATAGAGCTAAACTAAGATATGTAATGTGATGATTGAATTGTGAATGTAAAGAGTGAATTAGACATGTAGGTGCCCTAAACACCGTAGATTCCCTACGGTGTCTGCACTGTAGGGACGAAACGATCCACCCTGGCAGCGACCAGTATACATGGATCGGATTGCACCCACAGAGCATGCGGGGAGACAAAGCCCTTGAGGAAGTCTCCTAAGAGAAGATAGGTTACCCAACATTAACCGAAGATCCCGATGGTAACCCAGAGGTACCCATAGAGCGTACCAAGATGAGGCCCACAGAGCGTCTCAGACCCTCCGCTTGTGTACTCATCCTAGAAGGTGAGGTCCAGTTAAAGGCCAGTTGTTTAGCCGCCTTAGTCAAACATGACGGTTGGAGTCAAGCAGACCCAGATTCAGTTCTAGGCTTAGCTTCCTGGGTTTTAAGCTAAGTCTTGTATGGTGAGATTGTAGTTCGCTACAAGTCTTCATATGTAGAGTACATTGCATATGATCAGGGCATAAGCTAAAATATGATCATATAGGTTTAAAGAGTTACTTATAAGAAAGAAAGGTTAAAAAAGATTAGCGTACAGTCACAAGCACCTTGCGAGGGGGCACGGGTTTGACTCCCAGCTATCCCCTGAAGTGAATTGCCCGTCGCGTCGGCCGGCCAACGATGCAACTTTTCAGGTGGGCTCCCTTTGCGGGCCAGGGGTCCATCCGGGGGTTTACGCTGCCTGCGGGGGTCACAAAGTGGCACTCGTACGAGAGTGGTTCCCTCGTCATAAAAAAAAAGATTAGCATACAGTTTCACAGCAGTTGTTCCATAAATATAGTTTTGACATTTCTTGTTATTTTAACTATATTGTTTTAGATCTGCTCAGTGTAGTAATTCTTGTAATGAGTATCATAAGATAAGATTGAGATGTTGTTACAGTATGATGGGTAAATGATATACATGTTCTTCCTATTCCTTATAAAAAGAATAGATAATTTACTACTCAATCATATATGGTTGTAATGCTTTAAAATATGAGAATGTTTAAACTACTTATCCTCTACTCAGTCTAATACTATTTAACTGTGATAATAACATTGTTGGCAGAGAGTTATATCTCTCGTTGGGAAAATTGGCTCACCCCGTGGGATCCACATTTTTTTTAGGTGGACGAGCAGGAGGGGGATTGATACCATACTGCAGAGAAAGAACAACAGTAGCAGGGACAACAGGGACAGCTCAGGTTGAGTGTACTGTCTGTCATGTCTTGTAGATACAAGTCCTATGTGTCGTCTCTATAGTCTCAGGTCCTTGGAGTTGGTTCGTACTGGTTTCATGAATGATATGATATTTTGGCTTGAATGCCTCGAGGTTTTATGTTGCTCCAGTATGTGTTTTGATAGAACAACTGTTATATGATGTCCTCGAGATGAGATGGAACAATGTTGTACAATGTAAATTATGATATGTATGAGTTTTGGATCTTTCTGGTAAAAGTTTTCTGGACAATGATTTCCTTGCAAAATGGTTTTAGATTTTAGTGATTTTTGTTAATCCAATGTTTATATTTATTCTGCTTATTTAGTAATGATTTGTTTGTCGGTTTGATGATGGTCATTATTGCCTTCCTGGTGCAAGCAGCTTTAAAGAAAGACATTAGGGCTATGATGTGCGTGTTTCCTTGCTTTAAGGCATTCATAAATTTCATGCCATGGCCATGTTCTTCTAGTAGAATATATAGGAAGGATTTGTCCCTCCCATTGGTGTACTAGTCACCAATTTGCTATCCTATAGTTGTTTCTCCCTTTCTATCCCTCCCTTTAGCATGTAGGACTTGCTCATGCTCTCTCTTGGTTACCACAACCAGTGAGGACAACAATTGTCAAAGGCAATTGAGTTGTGTTCTGGAAAGCCCCTATTAGCCCGCTATTTATAGCATGGGTTAGGGTCTAGGTTCCCAAAATGTGTGGGAGTGGAAGGGACCGGAATATTGTGAATTTTCACAACCTGTGAATCCCAAAACGATTTGTTGGCAATCGAATAAGTTGGTTCACATGCGAGCTGATTGGTTAGCATCCCAAACTGATCATTTTTGTCTATTTCCTAATCGCATGTGAATATGGGTAAATCATTTCCAATTACTACTAAACATTAATTCTTGTGCCAATCAAATAGTTCAAGTGAAACGATCAACTTTTCTCACAAAATCAAGGAAGCTACTAGAACCTTCAGTTGGTACAGCTGATCTGATCAATTCACTGGGTGAACCGGTCATCTCACACATTTTGATCTGATCAGTTCACCCCGTGAGCTGGTTGATTGGTACCTAATTTGTTCAGAACTCATCCAATTTAGTTCCAATCAACTTGACACTTCAAACGACCATCTCAACACTTGAGTCGATCAGTTGGTAGTCCAATCAGCTAATTTGTTGCTTGAATTGATTACCCAAACACTTTGGTAATCAATCCATTCATGATAAAGCTCCTCTTCTAGATGAGTTCCTATGTGTGTGACCCTATAGGTCCCATATCACATTGACAATGAATGTTCATAACTAAATTATGACATCACAAGTAGAGAGTGGTGCCTAGTCGCACATCAGTGCTACCCAGTGAATGGAAAGTTGGAGAACAACTTCAACCTACAATCTGTGTAAGGTGTTGTAGAGATTGTATAATTTCTTTGTCTCTAATATCTATAATGAACTAGAGGCATGGAATCCTCATCCTCTCAGCATTCAATCCATGTTCCTTGAACCAAGAACAGACTATTTGAGATATATGTGACCTCAATATCATATATCGATTCACATGTGCATGTGCATGCATTTATCAGTCTCTCTTATCAAGTGGCCAGGATATCAAACTCTATGTAAGGGACAAGTACCATCTACATCACTCACACTCAGTACCCATGTGTCACAGCTACCCCATCACTATTACAACAATCCTTATTTCAGGGTTACATTTGATGATGTCAAAGTATACCGAATGACTTGTGACGAGTGTAGTGACTTTAGGTCAAACAATCACAATCACCACCTTCACTATGAGAGATGACTATGACCACCAATGATGGTTTCCATGTGTCACTCTCAAGGTGGGTCTGTCTAATGCATTATTTTGTAACATGTATCTGTGTTCTTGGTTTGATATACCATATCATGACTAATGGGATTCTATCATCAACCAACTCACACTATAGTTTTGTTTGTTATTGGTGTCTACCTTCCTTCTACAGTAACAACCTACTCGGGACATAATAAAGAATTTACATACTCTTAGCATTCATATTATGTTACAACCCCAATTTTTGGGTTTGTATGGTTTGAGATGCAATTTCTCCTGATAATATGTATGATTATGATTTATGTGTAATGAGTGGATTTCTTAGATAATATTCCCTTTAAATATACGATTTCTTAGACCCTATTAAGTTAGTGAGCCCAAGATGATAAATAGAGAAAGAAAATTGAAGGAAATCAAATAATGCATTATTAGGTAGGGAATTTGAGATAATTATGAAAATATATGGAAAGACATATGATTGAATCATAATGGATGAGATTTCAAATCCATAAGGTTTCTAATGGTAAAAGGAATCCAAATAAAGTAAAATAAAAGAATAGGAGAGAGAAGATATGCATAAAATATGTCTAAATAAGTGATAACTTGTATATGAAGAAAAATCTCTCATAATCTCAAATTTGGATCCCAAACTTTGCACACATGAAGTTTAAGTCATTATCGATTTTCCTTTAAAATTATGGAATGATTGGATGAAAGAGGAGAGAGTTATGCAATTGATAAGTTTCCCTAAAGTGAAGGGATAACTAGTATTATAATATCATTTGTCAAATTTGAAATCGAACTAGGAAACCTTGGGCCCAGCCCAGGCAAGTGTCACACCCAACGATGGCCATTGGATGGTGATCAGATGATCCTTAGATCATCTTCTACCTCGAATTGGAAGAGGAAAGCGGAGAATAGTGGTTAATAGCCTTCCTGAGTGAAAATCTTATGAACCAAGGCATACCTATTTTAGGAAACATGTCCAACAGAATCAGGAGACCAGTCTGAGTTATTCTACCACAAGATTTGTGAGATTTTGTAGCCTACATGTGTTTTTCCCAAACCAGGAACCTATGGCTTCTCGGCCGCCTAAGTTAGACCTATATATATGGGTCCCTGGACCCCTTCGAGGTTGTGAATGGCTTCTTTGGGTTCGGTCGTGTGCCGCAAGTCATCTCACACTAGCAATTTTGCTAATACCCTATCTTTTCATCCATGTCGTCGAGGAGACCATAGTGGGAAGAGCTTCTCTGCCCAGCCAACACCAACCACCACTCACCCAATTGAGCGTGCGGTTGGGTTCGGTGGGGAAGTTCGAAGGTGAGGGACCTTGTGCAGGTGAGAGATGAGGCCTACAACCAGAAGGCAACTCCCGAGTTGACCAGCCATGGTGTTGTGTCAATGAGGAAGGAGGATCGGGGGTTGAAGATGAGCAAGGTTGAAAAGACTTCCTTACCCCCGGCGGTTGTGAAGGAGAACAGGGGCAAAAGTGTACAAGCACGTGGCTCGAAGACCCTTCTCATGAGGGCACACCATGACATGGCAAGTATCTATTTGCAAAATCTAGTCCGCATGGAAAAGGAAAAAGGGAGCCACAAGTCTGACGTGGCAGCCAACGATTGGCTGAAAGGTAATTAAATAGAAAAATTCATAGCTTATGATTAGTAACTCGTATTAAGACATATTATATATGAAAATTGATTAGAAAAATCCATGGAATTCAATAAAAATAGTTTTAGAGCTTGAATCTGATCATAATTCGAAAAGTTCCTAAAGTTACCATCCTTAATCCTTTTATATTTAGATTAATCCTAATTTGATGTTCTATGAAATTGAGAAGATTAATATGGATGATCTATGATAATATTAACCTATTGTTAATAAAAAGATGTTTTGATGTCTAAATAGATAATCCATGTGCTTAATAGCCTAATTTAGGGTTTGAAATGTTAATGTGCATTAATGGGCTTAGAAACCCTAATATGGGTGTTGATGGTTTCTAATGAGATATATTTTGAGATTCCTTGTATAAAAGTGATATTAATTCAATCCTAAGCCAAATTGATGAAAAGAAGGTTTTAATGTGAATAAGTGAGTAATTATGGTTTTGAAACTAGAACTGCTGTTTTAGGGTTTTGTGGACATAAAAGAGGAAAGTTTTAAATAGATCTAAAGGAACCCTAATGAAACCCTAATTTGGATTAGAAACCCTAGAAAGTAATTCCAAGTCAATAAAGTAAGTTCTTGATGAGTATGTAGTAAATAGGTTGTACATGCTTTTCATGATTTTGTTTTGTTGTGTGATTGGCTTGATTGATTACATGGATTTCCTGATTGGATTGGAGTGTGCTTATTTCTTGTGAAATCTCTAAATTATGTATGTGGTTATTTATGAGTACACACTTTAGTTTCTCAGCATTTTCTTGAAGTTTTATCGATTGCATGGAAATAAGCTATTTGGATGCTTTTGTTTCTGCAATCTTTAAAGTGAATATGATTATCACAATTTAAGTATATATATGACTTGCTCGAACCAACATACCATCTCTAGATGTAACATAAGAGATCAAGCCATGGAGGGAAGGTCAAGCCCCAGAGGGAAGACCATATGGCACCTAGAGAGGTGACCCCAGGTACCAAGCTCAAGATGGAGAAGGTTGCCTTAAAGTCACCTACAATGACTTAACCCTAGAGAGGGTATCCCAGAGGATGAGTAAAAGCAGTTGAGAAGTCATATTGAAAAATGTAATCTTTCATTATTAAAAACTATTTGATATGATTATGTTGTTAGAATTGAAAAACACTAGAGGGGGTGAATAGGGTTTTATAATAATTTTTAAAATAATTTAACCAACAAACAACCACAAGGATGTTGAAGAAGGAGACAAGGGTTTAGAGTGGTTCCACCCTTAGCAAAAACTAAGGGAGTCAGTCCACTATCCAATTGTTTCCAATTAGGATTTTGAATGTATTTGAATTTTATTACCTTCTCAAGGATGTTACACAAAATTACAAATACCTTCCCAAACACTTTGGACAGCCTTCACCTGAAGTCATCTCACCAAACTTGAAGCAGCCTTCACTTGAAGTAACTTCAAGATCCCCCTTGAAGTAGTCTTCCTCCTTGAAGTAGCTTCCCGTTGAGACCTTCTAGAAGTAGTCCAAAGTCCTCCTTCTCCACGTGAGAAGATTTCACTCTCTCCACTCTGCAGCCTCCAACCTAGGAGTAGCAAGGAGAGTACAATGCAATAATAAAGAATAAGAAAGGAAAAAGGAAATTACAATTACCACTTAAGCACAAGGCTTGAATCCTATATCAAGCATTTTGATCTCCTATCCAATGTGTATGAAAGTGGAAGTATAGTGGGTAGGATATTCTAGCCTATAGGACACAAAATGCCCATAATGGAAATGATTAGCAAGTGTTGAAGTTGCTCAATTTCTCACAAGAATTTATTCTCAATTGCAAGTATGTGTACTCAAGTGAGTTTAGGTGTCCTAAGTCATGTCCTATTTATAGGAATGTCCTACTAGTACTTAGGGATGTTCTAGACACTTTCTAGGGGGTTCTTAGTGCTCAACTAGCCGTTAGATATCCACTAATTGCATTTGTAATGACTAGTTAATTAATTCTAAAAAGTGCAGACAGAAACCTTCTCGGTCGAGAAGTTTGTCGACCGAGTGTATCTCGGTCGAGGAATTTGTCGACTGAGGGTAAGTCTGAGTCAATATAGTGTAATGTTCGATTCCAACTCCCAACTACTTTTCTAACTCAGTCTAACGACTATAGAACCTGCTCGAGACACAGTCTCGGTCGAAGTAAAGTTCGACCGAGCCTTTCTCAGTGATGGCTTTTAGCAGGTTATGCAAAGGTGTTCATGCTTTAGAGTTGGAGGTTTCTCAATTGAGAAAATTTTCGACCGAGAGTATCTCAGTCGAGAAGTGTGTCGACTGAGACAAACTCTGTTTCAAAACATTAACTTATATTCTAAGTGTAAGAAATGAATGTGCAATTGTGATGCTCACTTAGGGATGACCTGTCTAAGCATTCTATGTGGATATGGAAGATCTAAACTCTTGATTTACATGATATCTAAGTACTTGTACAATATATATTTGTACAAGTTTACATTTGATTACAATCATGAATATAAAGCAATTTAAGCATGTATATCTTCCAAAACTTTGTCATCCACCTTGTTCCTGAAATACTCAAGTAGCACGTTAGATCCATAAGAATGAAATATTTTTCATTTTCAAAACAAAGGGATTTTGATGATGTCCATTTAGCCAACAATCTCCCCCTTTTAGAAGATGACAAACATTTCTAAATATAACTCAAATCAGCTTAAATAATATTGAGTTGAGTTTCATACCTAAAATTTACCTTGTGTATACCTTCTCTTGTTTATGGAATGTGTGCTTATTATTCCCAAAGAGGTGTGGAACATAAAATCCAACTCTTTAGGGAATATAGCAACATTTGATGTGAAGCCAAGAGAGTATGTATGAAACTCATTGATTGAGTATTTAAGATTTATATTATTTCTCCCCCTTTGTCATTTCAAAAATATAACCGTTAAAAACTTCTGGTAAGACTCCCCCTTAATTGGTTCTCCCCTTTCAAAAAGATAACCCTTAAAACATGCTAAAATATGTCCATTTACAGCCAAAATGTAAGGATCGGAGAAACCAACCGATTTTAAGAAGCACAAATGTCAAAGAAAACATCTTCTAATGGAGTGATAAGTAATTTCTTCCTGGTATTGTTAAATTGATCTAATGGAAGTGGTTTTGTGAAAGTATCAGCCAATTGATCTTTTGTTTCAACATGATGAAGGGATATATGTTTTTTAGAAATATGATCCCTTAGAAAATGATGACGAATTTCAATATGTTTGGCATGACTGTGTAAGATAGGATTATGTGCCAAGTTTATAGCGCTTGTATTGTCACAAAAGATAGGCGTAGATAAAAATATAAAACCATAATCATTTAAAACTTGTTGCATATAAAGCACTTGAGCACAACAAGACCTGGCTGTCATATATTCAGCTTCAGTTGTAGCAAGGGCAACCGTGTTTTGTTTCTTGCTAAACCATGATACTAAGGCTCTTCCTAATAAGAAAGAACTTCCACTTGTGCTTTTTCAGTCAAGTCGACAACCAACGTAATCGACATCAGTATAAGCTTTCAAATCCAAATATTGTCTTTTAGGATACCATAAACCATAGTTTGCGGTGCTGACTAAGTATCTTAGAATCCTTTTGACAGCTTGAAAATGAGTTTGCATGAGTTTTGATTGAAATCTAGCACAAAATCCAACGGAAAACATGATATTCGTTCTAGAAGCAGTTAAGTAAAGCAAACTACCAATCATGGCCCTATATAAGGAATCATCAATTGGTTCCCCATTTTCATCCTTGTCAATTTTAGTAGAAGTAGCCATTGGTGTGGTAGCATGTTTGCAATGTTCCATTCTGAAACATTTTAAATGTTCATTTGTATACTTCTCTTGGATTATAAAAATCCCAGTGGGCGTTTTCTTTATTTGAAAACCAAGAAAGAAAGTCAATTCTCCCATGAGACTCATTTCAAATTCCTTTTGCATAATATCACTAAATTGTTTACATAAAGATTCATTTTATGCACCAAAGATAATATCATCAACATAAATTTGAACAACTAGAAAGTCAGATTCATATGTTTTGAAAAATAAAGTAGAATCTGAATTTCCAATTGAAAAATTGTTATCAAAGAGATAATTTTTTAGCCTTTCATACCAATTTCTAGGTTCTTGTTTTAAACCATAAAGTGCTTTCTTAAGTTTGTAAACATGATCATCTTTACCAGGAATTTCAAAACCAGGTGGTTGGGCAACATATACTTCCTCTTGTATTATTCCATTTAGAAATGCAGTTTTTACATCCATTTGGAATAGTTTGATGTTTTTGTGGGCAGCTATAGCTAGTAGCATTCTAATGGCTTCAAGTCTTGCCATTGGTGCATAAGTTTCATCAAAGTCTATTCCTTCTTGTTGATTATACCCTTGTGCTACCAACCTAGCTTTATTTCTTACTACTTCCCCCGATTCATTTAAATTATTTAAAAAAACCCACTTAGTTCCAATAATGGTTTTATCTTGAGGTTTAGGAACTAAGTCCCACACATCATTCTTAGTGAATTGGTTTAATTCTTCTTGCATTGCCATTATCCAATAATCATCTTTTAGAGCTTCAGTCACTTTCTTAGGTTCAATTATAGATACAAATTCCATGTTTGCAAAATCTCTAAAATATGATTGAGTTTTTACTTTATCCTTAGGATTTCCAATGATTAGTTCTTGAGGATGATCCTTAATGAGTCTAGGGATGGGTTGTTGTGTCTCAATTTGTTGATCATTTTCAGCATTTTGATCATCTTTAGTTGATATGGTTCGATCTTCAATTTGATGAGTAATATCAACTATGTCATCACTTTGTTTTAGTTCTTCATGAAAAGTAATGTAAATGGATTCTTCAACTTTTCTAGAGATGGTATTGTAAACTCTAAATGCTTTTCTAGAAGTTGAATATCCTAAGAAAAAGGCTTTTTATGATTTAGAATCAAACTTTTCTCTATCATCTTTTGTGTTTAAGATATAGGAAGTTGAGCCAAAAGTATGAAAATAATCAACCCTTGGTTTCTTATTATAAATGAGTTCATATGGTGTTTTCTTCAAATAAGAGTGTACGGTTACTCTATTTAGCACATAGCAAGTTGTGTTTACTGCTTCAGCCCAAAACATTTTGATGTATTATGTTCAAGCATCATAGTCCTAGCCATTTCTTGTAAGGACCTATTCTTTCTTTCAACTATGCCATTTTGTTGTGGGGTACGTGGAGCTGAAAAATTGTGAGTGTAGCCTTGAGATGTGCAGAATTCTTCAAATATATGATTCCCAAATTCTCCACCATGATCACTTATAATTGTGTATATTTTATTTTGTAATTGATTTTCAATCTTTGAGCAAAATGGTATGAACACTTGAATGGTATCATTTTTATTTGCAAGGAAATGAACCCATGTATATCTACTGTAATCATCAACAATAACAAAGCAATATCTTTTTCCACCAATAGATTATGTCCTCATAGGTCCAAATAAATCCATATGAAGAAGTTCTAGTGATCTACTGGTGCTAAGCATGTTTTTGGGTTTAAAAGAAGTTTTAGTTTGTTTACCCAAAGTACATGGTTCACAATTTTTAGATTGATCAAAAGATAGCTTAGGCAAACCACAAACAAGATCATATTTAACTAGCTTTTTGATAACATGTGAACTAGCATGACCTAATTTTCTATGCCATAATTGGAGAGATTTATCTTTTGCAAGTAAACATTTTCCAACTACATATTGCATAGAGTTAGGTCTAAGAATATATAGATTTCCAATTATTTTTCCTTCATACACAACATTTGTAGTGTTCTCTATTAGTAACTTGCAGCAATTTTATTAAATAAAAAATCATATCCAGTATCACAGAGTTGACTGACACTTATTAAATTATGGTGCAGACCATCAACAAGTAAAACATTTTTTATTTCATTTATACCAATATTACCTATTCCAACAATTTTACCTTTGCCATTGTCTCCAAAAGTGATTGTTCCACTTTTCTTTTCTTCAAAAGTTTGAAAAGCATCCTTATTGCCAGTCATGTGTTTGGAGCATCCACTGTCAACCACCCAATCCTAAAACAAAATATGGATTTTGGTACCCATGTGATGGTCCATTATGGTTAGGTACATTTAATAATAAGCTGAACATGATTACATAATTTAAGTTTATTAGAACTTCATTTAGTCGACAAATACTTTGACCGATCTTGTCTCGGTCGACAATTTCTTGATGGAGATTGTTACTGTTTTAACTGTAGATTTCAAATTTGATAAAGGAATTCCTTTGGTCAAATAATTTCTTGACCAAGAAATGTCTCAGTCAAACTATTTGTCGAATGAGGTTGTTTCTGTTTGTTTTCAGCAATCTGTTTATGTCAGTTTGGGCTTAAATCATTGTAATATGCTAAGGTACCATTCTATTTAGTTGAGATGAGACATTAAGATATTAAAATGAAGTGTTCGGTCAAATCTCAACTTAATCATATTAAATTTGCTAAGTTTGGGGTCTTGGAACCCATACTAACTCAACATCCTTTTTCTTGTAAGGACATGAGAAGGAATAATGTCCAAGACGCAAGCAATAGTGACAACAAATTAAATCAATTTCATTTCTCTTTATAGGATTTTGAGTTATGTTCTTGGGTACAAACATGATCTTGGTCTTGGGTGCTTGAGTTCTCCTAGGTTTGGGTTGATAAGAGTTTTCTTTTGGAACATATCCTAAACCTCTCCTTCCACTATAACCAGAAGAGTTCTTTAGGATCTTATCAAGAATACCATTATTTCTCAAGCTACTAACTTCTTTTTGTAGCTTAGCAATCCCATCCATTTTCTTTTTGATATCTAACTTTGCTTGATCTAGATTAGATGATAAAGCATCTCTTTCTTTAACAACAACATCATAATCTAGATGAGTACATAGGATAGGTTGAGTCTGAAAATTATATAGTTTTGCAAGCAATTCAACCTTTTCTTGAGAAAGAAGATCATAGTTTGTTTCTAAAGTAAGCAACTTCATATTGCAATCATTTAAAGATGATTTCAAAGTAAAGTTTTCAGAAATAGTTTTGTCCTTTTTAAAAGAGAGATTATTTACTTTAGCATATAAATCCTCATTAGTTCTAGTAACTTTCTTTAGTTTCTTTTTGCAATCAACATATTTGTCATGAGTATCTTGAAGACTATCAATTAGATCTTCTTTTGGCAAATCAAGAAGGCTTACCTCTTGAGAATCATCACTATCATCTTCTTTGGCCATGAGACACTCCACATTCTCTTCTCCACTCTCACTATCACTTGACTCATCCCATGCAGCTTTGTATGCTTTTTCTCCCTTCTTCTTGGATGATCTTTTCTTTACTTTCTTTGCTTTAGGACATTCATTCTTAAGATGTCCCTTCTTTCCACATTCAAAACACCTAGGAGAGGAAGAAGAAGAAGAACCAATAACTTTGTAGATTTAAATCTTCTATATTTCTTACCATTTACAATTAGAGCTTCTTCTCCCTCATCTCCATCACTTATCTCATCACTTTCTTGAGTGATGACCTTTGTAGCCTTGAAAGCCATGTCCTTCTTTCTTCCTTGTTGAAGGTCACACTCTCATCTTTCTTCCTCCTCCAAGGTTGCCTCATGTGCTTCTAAGTTGCCAATGAGTTGCTCCATCCTTAGTTGGGTGAGGTCATTGGTTTCTTCAATTGTGGTCACCTTAGGCTTGTACTTAGGAGGAAGAGACCTAAGAATTTTTTATACTTGATCTTCTTCACTAATGGCTTTACCTAATGCATTCAAACCATTAACAATAGAAGAAAACTTTGCATACATTTCACTAATAGACTCATTTGGTTCCATACGAAACTGTTCAAACTTTTGTTTAAGCATACCAATTTTGGAATTTTTTACTTGAACAGTTCCTTCATAAGTAATAGAGAGTCTATGGCATATCTCATATGCAGTTTCACAATTTGAAATTCTATTGAACTCACCTACGGAAATTGAACAATAAAGGATACTTATAGCTTTTGCATTAAATTGAGCTAATCTCACTGTGTTTGCATCCCATGTAGCATATTCAGTTTGAGGAAGATCATAGGCATTTGACACCATTCTCCAGAGATCCCAACTGATTCCTTGAAAGTAGAATTGCATCCTCCTTTTCCAATAGGTGTAGTTGCTGCCATCAAATGGTGGAGGTCGAGCCACAAGTGTTCCTTCCAAGTTGTGGTTGTTTAGTACCCCATCACCCATTTTCTTTAAGACTTTGTTAAAGTTCCTTGAAGCCTGCTCTGATACCAAATGAAAAACACTAGAGGGGGGTGAATAGGGTTTTATAATAATTTTTAAAATAATTCAACCAACAAACAACCACAAGGATGTTGAAGAAGGAGACAAGGGTTTAGAGTGGTTCCACCCTTAGCAAAAACTAAGGGAGTCAGTCCACTACCCAATTGTTTCCAATTGGGATTTTGAAAGTATTTGAATTTTATTAACTTCTCAAGGATGTTACACAAAATTTAAAATACCTTCTTAAACCCTTTGGACAACCTTCACCCGAAGTCATCTCACCAACCTTAAAGCAGCCTTCACTTGAAGTAACTTCAATCTCCCCCTTGAAGCAGCCTTCCTCCTTGAAGTAGCTTCCCGTTGAGACCTTCTAGAAGTAGTCCAAAGTCCTCCTTCTCCACCTGAGAAGATTTCACCCTCTCCACTCTGCAGCCTCCAACCTAGGAGTAGCAAGGAGAGTACAATGCAATAAGAAAGAACAAAAAAGGAAATTACAATTACCACTTAAGCACAAGGCTTGAATCCTATATCAAGCTTATTGATCTCCTATCCAATGTGTATGAAAGTGGAAGTATAGTGGGTAGGATATTCTAGCCTATACGACACAAAATGCCAGCAATGGAAATGATTAACAAGTGTTGAAGTTGCTCAATTTCTCACAAGAATTGATTCTCAATTGCAAGTATGTGTAGGGGAGCAGAGGGAAACTAGCAGCTACAGCGGATGCAGTTGTTGCCAGGGCAGGACAGGGCCGGAGCTGGGGCATTGACCGCAGAGGTCGGGGTTGCGGCGAGGATGATGGCGGGGTGAGATAAAAGCAAGGTAGGCTGCTGGAGGAGTATGGAACTGCTGGTGAAGAGACCATTGTGGTGAGTGCAGGGTGAAAAAGGAAACCTGCGGAGGCGATGCCGCCTGGGGTTTTGATTGAGAAGAAATGGTGGGGATGGCTGGTGTGGTGGTTGGAGCAGAGGTGAGGGAGCGGGGCTTGGTACCCCTTGCTGGAGATTTTGGCTGCGCAGCTGAGAGTTTGGTTGATTACAGGAATGCGAAGAGTGGAGTTCCAAGTCGGGTTCTTGGTGGTCTTTTGCTCGATGAAGGATCTGTTGTAGGTGTTGCTGATCTATGATCACAATTGGGTGCTGAGTATTAGGGGAGGGTCCTCTTAGAATAGGAGATGGAGGCAGGATAAGGGGGAGAGACTGTGCCGATGAGTGAAGAAGATGAGAGGTTGAGTGTCGAGACGGAGTCCGACAGTACAATTAATGGTGTTGGTATAGACGTGCTGCCGTATGTGATGTCGGTCCAGTTATAGTGATCCAGGTTGAGGTTTGATGACCAGGAGGCGAGGATGCAGGACGGGTCGGCCATAAAGGAGGACTTGATTTCTAGGAGGACGGATACCCTAGAATTTGATGGAGGTGGCGATGAGTATGAGAAAGGTGAAGAAGAAGCAGAGGAGGAGAAATGGAAGAGGCGGCAGCAGGGTACTTGTCACAACCATCTTTTTTTTCTCAATGTAAAGGGTGTCCATATGGAACCAGCTAGACAGAAGGTGGTTTTCACCGTTGCGTTATGGTGATTGACCCGATATGGGCTGCGGCGGTGAAGTGGTAGAGGAAGAGGAAAGGGTATGGGGTAGCAAGATAGGAAGAGAAAGGGGCCGATTAAGGCTCACGAGTCTCTGATATCGTCTTAGATTTAGAAACCAATACAAAATGAAGCCTTAGGCTGCCTACTTACATTGTCTTAGCGGGCCATACATATAGGAGTGGCATACACATAAAGTGAAGATAACAAGATATGGTGGCATTGTATGAGGACATGCAAAGTGGGATACGAGGAGTCATTGGATCTCAGTCAATCTTTGTGTATCTTTTATTGGATACTCTTACACATTTAGGTTATGCAAAAACTCTACATTGTTGAAGAAGAGATTTTTATTAACTAGGGATGAAGAATAATGTCAAGTTGATGGTCAAGAACTACAAGGTTTGTCAACGTAATAAGTATGAGACCCAAGCTCCTACAGTTTTACTACAGCCCTTACCATCTCCACAGGCAATTTGGAAAGGAATCTCAATGGATATTATTGAATGTCTTCCTTCAGTTTGTGGAAAGTCAGTGATAATGGTGGTGGTGGACAGATTATCTAAATATGGGCACTTCCTTTCTTTGGGTCATCCTTACACTAATGTGTCATTTGAAGATGTCTTCATTACATAGATAGTCAGGCTACATGGCATACCCCTCAGCATTGTGTCGGATGGGGATCCGGTGTTTACAAGTAAATTTTAGGAGGAGTTGTTCATCATGAGTGGGACAAAGCTCGGCAGGAGTTCAGCATATCATCCCCAGATGGACGTGCGGCCAGACGAAAGTGTTGAATCATTGTCTTGAAACTTATCTTTGCTGCTTCTGCAACTCCCAACAATGAGTTGGATACGTTGGCTTGGCAGAGTTCTGGTACAACACATCACAACATTCAGAGCATGGCTTCACTTCATTCGAGGTTGTGTATGGAAGGAAACCTCTGGCGGTGTTACCACACGAAATTGGAACATCACAGTCACTAATAGTGGAAGACCTGATGAAGGCCAGAGATTGGATCCTCAAATAACTCAAAGGGAATCTTCACCGAGCAAAGGAGATAATAAAGAAACAAGCATATAAGAAATGAAAGGAAAATGAATTCAAGGTGGGAGACTGGGTATGGTTGAAACTACAGCCATATCGACAACATACGGTGGTCAGGCGATCAACACAGAAGTTGCTGGGAAGATTTTTTTGGTCTGTATGAGGTGGAAAGTAGGATAAGAGTCATAGAGTACAGGTAGAAGCTACCAGTTAAAGCCAGGGTACATTCAGTCTTTCATGTTTCTCAACTCAAGCATTTCCATGGCAAGCTACCTTCACAGTCCGCGTCTCCACCAAATTGGGATTGGGCATTAGCTTCCAAATTTCCTGAGAAGATTTTAGAATGCAGAATGGTCAGAGATGGACAAGCAGTAGCGTTTGAAGTGCTGGTGTAATGGGTGGGAGAAAGCCCAATTGAGGCAACCTGGGAACGATATGATAAGTTACAAGCCGCTTTTCCTTCTTGGGTGATCGTCAAGGACGACAAAAGTGCTTAAGGGGGAGGGAGTTGTTATGATCCTATAATAAGAGGGTAGTCCTGTAACTTGGGACCTTAAGGATTGGGAAATGTCCCATCGGCCCAGGAGTGTCTCCTTAATAGAAGGTTGCTATGTGTGGACCTGGTGGTTTGTTGTAAAGGGATAGTTGTCCTGCTATGGTTGGTAGCTTTGATGTGTATAGTAATGCCAGTTGGACTATTAATAAAGCTAAGCCACAGAGCGGGCCAAGGATCTGGCTATTGACCTCACTCTTGTCCCTGCATCTCTTTTGTGTTCCTTTCTTCTCTTCTTTTCCTAATCGACACAATAGGTATCTCATGATCAGATCCACCGAGCTCCTCAGTTAGAAGGAGTGTTAGGTTGAATCCTAATAGTAACAACCACATAATTGGGCCCTTTTTGACCCACTCTATCATCAACATCCACCAACTCTCCTTGATCTTCACTACAACACTTTTTACAGATTTGTTCCCACAACGATCTTCTTCCTCAATGTTTATGTTTGTTCCTTAACAATAATGAGTTTGGCAGCATGCTTCCCCATAACCCTAGTGCCACAACATCCAAGTATCTCACACTTTCCAACAATGGCTTTACAGGACCCATCCCACATAGTATTGGTAACGCAACCAATAGAGGAAGTGCTTCCTCAACAACAAACTCTTTGGATTCCTTCCTCACCAATTGGTTTCTTGAAAAAGGCTACTGTATATGATGCAGGAAACAATCACATCTCTGGACCCATTCCATGTTCATTTGGTTGTCTTGCCAACATCCAACAGTTGAAACTTGCCAACAATATGCTCTATAGTGAGGTTCCTAACATAGTATGCAAACTTGGAAAGCTAGCCAATCTCTCCCTCTCTGGAAACTACTTCACTTCCTTGGGCCACTCTTGCTGGCCGCTATTGAGGAAAGGGGTCTTGGATGCTTCCAATAATTGCATTCCAGGTATCCCTATTAGGATTTAAATGATAGAATATGACGAGTTCACAGTAAAATAACAAGACGAGAATGAAGAGAATGATTACGCAACCAAAGAACACAAGGTTTACGTAGTTCGGTCTAGACAACCTACTCCATGAAAGGAGAGAGAATTTCACTATTGTAAGAAGATTACAAAGGAGAGATACTCTCAAAGAGAGAGAACCTAAAAAACCTTTAGAAGGTTACACCCAAATAAGAGAGAGAAATCTTTTAAGTACAACATTATACATTGGCACTTCTTAGTACAAGAAAATCCCATGCTCTTAGGGTTTTATTTATAGGTTCTATTCCATAAGGCTTCAAGTAGGAATAAACAATCCTAATAGGATTCTAGTACAAAATAGGAGTCCAAGTTGAATGTAGATAGAGCCATCTCCAACTCTAAATAGGAATACTAATCCAAATCCAAGTAGGAACATGGGTTGGAATCAAATTAAGGCAAGACCCAAAATAGGACTACCACACCATGTAGGATTAGGATTAGGACTAGGAGTCTTCGAGGCATGACAAATATCCACCTTGACTTGAAGTCAGCATCTTGTAAGAAAAAATAGAAAACTCCTTCTCCTTCAGCCCCTAACGGAATCACTGTCAACTGTGAAGGCTAACTAAGTCCAAACATGTCTTGAACTTGGAAACTGACAACGGCTTTGTCATCATATCAGCAAGATTTTCTTTACTTGCAATCTTCTTCACCACAATCTTCCTCTGTGCTATCACCTTTCTGATGAAGTAATACTTGGCATCGATGTGCTTTATTCTTTTATGAAACATCTAGTTTTTTGTGAGGTGAATTGTACTTTGACTGTCACAGTAGATGGGTGTTGTCTTCTCAAGAATACAAAATTCATCACACAATCCTATAAGCCAAGTAGCTTCTTTTATGGCCTTTGTCAATGCCATGTACTCAGCTTCAGTAGTAGCAATTCAACCGTGGGTTGTAATGTAACTTTCCAACTTACAACACAACCACCAAGAGTAAACATATATCGTGTAAGAGAACATCTTTTATCACGGTCATTTACGAAGTCAGAATCAACATACCAACAAGCATCTCTATGCTTTTACTGAATCCAAGGCATATAGAAGATGTACCCTTAAGGTACCTAAGAATGTACTTTACTGCTTGCCAATGTAGCTTTCCCAGATTTGACATGTATCTGCTCACCATGCTAACTATTTGAGCAATGTCTGGGCGAGTGAAAATTATAGCATACATGATGTTGCCAACTACACTGGAATAGGGAATACGAGACATGTAGCTTTCATCCTCTTCAGATTGCGGTGACTCAGTAGATGAGAGCTTCTTGAACTAGTCATATAAAGGAATAAACACATGAGATGCAGCAAATATAGAAAATTGTTGTAGAAATTTTTTCACATACTTCTCCCGACTGAGAAATAACCTTCCAGCTTTGCGACTTCTAATAATTTCAATCCCCAAAACTTTCTTTGCTGCTTTTAAGTATTTCATTTCAAATTTAGCACTAAGTAACTGTTTGAGACTGTAGATTTTAGAAATATCTCTTGTTGCAATATACATGTCATCAACATAGAGAAAAAGGTAAATAAGAGACTCATCAAGAAGTTTCTTCAAGTAGACACAAACATCATATCTACTGTTGGAATATTCATGATTGACCATGAAAGAATCAAATCTATGATACCACTGACGTGGGGATTGCTTCAAGTCATAAAGAGACTTCTTCAATAAGCACACATGATCCTACTTTGTAGAAGAAACATAACCTTCAGGTTGATGCATGTAGATTTGTTCCTCTAAGTCACCATGGAGGAATGCAATCATTACATCAAGTTTCTCAAGCTATAAATCATATCTAGCAACTAATGTCAATAGAAATATGATGGAGGTGTGTTTTACAACATGAGAGAAAACATCATTATAATCTTTACCTTCCACCTGACTATAGCTTTTTGCAATTAACCGTGCTTTATACCTTGCAGTAGTATCTCCAGGACCAACTTCCTTCCTTTTGAATACATATTTGCATTCAACAATCTTCTTTATAGGTAAAGGATTTACAAGCACCCAAGTGTTGTTCCTTTGAAGAGATACCATCTCTTCCTTCTTAGCTACAATCCACATAGAAAAATCTGAATTAGATACAACTTCAACATAGCTAGATGGTTGACCAGAATCATTTGTCTCTTCTATAGTAGCCAAGGCATACACAACAATGTAATCTAATTGCCTTACATGTGGTCTGATATGTGTTCTTAGTCTCCCAGAGGCAATGTTGTATGTTTGTTCTTCACGAGTGTCGTCTTCATTATCATTTGGATTTTCCTATACATCAGTAGGAGGTGTTGGGATATGTGCATTGACTTCAAGATCCACTTGCTCAGTGGAACTCTAAGAACTTGTAATAGGAGAACTAACTCCATCTTGTTTTGCTAGAAAACATGATAGACTCATCAAATCTGAAAATTCTATTCAAGAACTTTTATGAGTTTGGCTCAATGCACCAGAATATGTATCTCTTCACACCACCAACATAACCCAAAAAATTGCACATCTTTTCTCTAGGCTCGAGATTTTCTTCATTTTAATAGACATATGTTGGGCAACTAAAAATACACAAATTTGAATATTTTGCAGCATGACCATACCAAACTTCTTCTATAGTTTTAAAACCAAGTGAAGTAGATGGAGAATGGTTGACTAGATAGGTTGTAGTAGAAATGGCTTGAGCCCAAAAAATCTTTACTAAGACATGCAGTAATTAGCATGCATCACACACACTCCAGAAGAGTTCTATTCATGCATTCTTCAACGATGTTCTTCTTAGGTATATGTCTAAGTGTGGTGTCTTGCAATACCTTTTGTTTGGTAGAATTCATTGATTTTAGAAGAACAAAACTCCATGTCATTATTTCTCCTCATTGTTTTGATGGACCTTCCTATTTACTTTTCAACTAGCATCTTCCACGTCTTAAACTGATCAATAGCATCAAACTTATGCTTCATAAATACACCCGAACTTTTCTTGAGAAATCATCAATGAAGGTAAGCATATATCTGGAACCACCCTTGGAAGGCACTTGAGAAGGACCCCAGATGTCCGAATGAATATAATCAACAATACCTTTTGTAGTATGGTTTGTAGTTGAAAAGTGACTTATTCTACTGTCCCATTATAGAATGCTTATAGAAATCCAACTTATTAGTACTGATATCACCTAGAAGTCCTCTTCTACTTAATAATTCAAGACCTTTCTAACTCATGTGTCCAGTCTCATATGTCACAATTTTGTGGTATCCAGATTTGAAGAGGTTGAGGAAAACGCAACACCAGCTACATCGATAACAATTTTGCCAACCATCTTGTAAAGGTTTCCATAAATACATACTCCCTTTATCAGACATTATCTCCTTTGGTAAGGGACAAGATTCCATCTTCTGCCCTGTATGGAAAATTGTTGGCTTCAAGTAGGCCAATTGAGATGAAGTTTTTCTGAAGGCCTTGAACATGACGAATATTTGAGATAGTTTGGATAACACCATCAAACGCCTTTATGCGGATTGACCCAATACCAATAGTCTTGTTGGTGGTATCCTTCGCCATCTTTACTATGCCTCCATCAAAGTGTTCATAAGAAGAAAACCAATCTCTACATGGAAACATGTGATGTGAACAGCCAAAGTCCAAAATCCAAGAAGTTTGAAAATTGACAAATGAGGAAGAAGATGATGTTACCATGAGAACACAATTTGGATCTTCTCATGCTACATTAGCATCTATAGGTTGTTCTTGTTTTTTGTTTCCCTCTTTTTCTTGCTCTATAACTTGTAGCATTCATGAATGATGTGTTCGATCTTCTTACAATCTTTACACATCTTCCTGGATTTAACTTAGATTTGTGTGTCTCTTTCTTATTGTTTCCCTTTTCCTTTGTTCGACCCCTCACCATAAGATCCTCTGACTGACTCCCAATATAAGAAGCAATTAGATCTTTATCAACCATGGAATTTGACAACAACAAGGATATGACATCCTCCACCTTAATTGAAGACTTTCCATACATAATAGTTTCACAAAATTTCTTGTATGAGGGTGGCAAAGAACATAATAGAATAAGGGCTTTATCTTCATCTTTGAGTTTAATATCTATGTTTTCCAGATCCATAATAATATAAGTAAACTTGTCAATGTGATCATGAACAAAAGTACCTTCCACCTTCCGGAGTAAGTAGAGATGATGCTTAAGATAGAGTTTGGTTAGTAAATACTTCGTCATATAGAGATCTTCGAGTTTCTTCCAAATCTATACAACAATAGTTTCTTTGTAAACTTCAGCCAAAACCTTATAGCCTAAGGATAACTGGATGGCGGTAATAGTCTTCTTGTCCATCTCCTTCTTTTCTTCATCTTCATAGTGGCTGGCATCTTCTTGATCCCTTGTAGAGATACAATGACTCCTTATTGAACAAGAACACCATGCATCGTGATCTGCCACAGTCCAAAATTGATTTTGTGATCAAACTTCTCAATCTTGTATAGATTTGTAATCATTCAGATCTTGAACACGAGTCTATGATACCAAATTGTTTGGATTTTAAAGATAAAATACGACGAGTTCGCAATGGAATAACAAGACGAGAATGAAGAGAACAATCATGCAATCAAAGAACACATGATTTATGTGGTTTGGTATAGACGACATACTCTATAGGATGAGAGAGAATTTCACTAATGCATGAAGATTATAAAGGAGAGATACTCTCAAAGAGAGAGAACTTGAAAACCTTTAGAAGGTTACACCGAATGAAGAGAGAGAACTCTCTTTGGTACAACACTATACATTAGCACTTCTCAGTATAAGAAAATCTCATGCTCTTAGAGTCCTATTTATAGGCTTCATGCCATAAGGATTCAACTAGGAATAAACAATCCTAATAGGAGCCTAGTACAATAATAGGGTCCAAGTTGCATGTTTATAGAGCCATCTCCAACTCCAAATAGGAATATTAATCCAAATTCAAGTAGGAACATGGGTTGGACTCAAACCAAGGCAAGACCTAAAATAGGACTGCCACACCATGTAGGATGAGAATCATGACTAGGAGTCTTCGAGCCATAACAATCTCGAACCATAGATCACCTTCTTAGTGTGCAACCTTTGTACATTGTCCCAAGACTTGCCCTTTCATGTCATTCCGACATGTTGTGTCATGTAATGCACTTCCATTGAATGATCATCCACTAGGTGTTCCACGTCGTGAATATGGCCATGGCGGGGGTCACTGGTGATTGTTTGGAAAATACAATGCTCAATATCTCACCTCTAGCTTTCATGGTTTTGTTTTCCTCTTGCTTCTTGACCTCCCTCACACATGCATACCCAACGAAACACAAATAAACGACCAAGTTAACTAAATATTTGTTTGTTCTTTGTTTTTTGTATCCAATCTTGTTCTTTTTTTGTTGATTGGCGAAGTTAACATTCCATGGTTGACGTTTTATATTTGTAATACAATTTTTATTTTTGCATTTTTTTATGAAGTTTATTTATTTTTTTATCTCTACTGATGTGTTACCTCAACAACAATTATCTTATGTAAAATTTCCTTACTTCTCAGTCATCAAGTTCTTATCGTAACATTTAGAAATTTCTCAAAGTACATCAATAGGGTGTGCATGGGTTAAACATGTATATAGCACAAGTGTACAATACAAGATCTAGAACATTAACATGTGAATTTTATGGTGGTTTCATTCAATTTTGGGTGTTATTTTTAGTCCAATTATCCACCTAGTTATATTTCCCATCAGAAAATGTTGAGTGTTAGGACAACATGTAGGTTTGGTTGTGCATTTAGTGAACCTGCATTCATTTTTCAAAAGTCCACAAATAATAACTCATAAAAGAAATTCTTTGATTAAAAGGCAATGGATCAAAATTCACATGTTGGCTAGTGCAATTCCTACACGACAGTGGATGGTGTTTGTTCATTGTTATGTGAAAGAAAGAGGATAAAATATGCAATATATTGTTTCTCAAGTGCAAGTATTGGGTAGTACATTGTAGTATGTTAAGTCAAGCTTGTCCATGGGGGAGGATGTGATGGGAACTAATGAACTAAAAATCAAGTAATAAAGTCATACTAATAGCATGGTATAAGATACGAAGAGGATGTGAGTATATACAAAGTAAGTACCCGTCAACAACAACAACTACATCATTTGTGATGATTCCCTGTATGGTAGGGTGGTTGTTCAATAAATTACAATATTATTTCAAAATAAAGTAAGTCTGAAGAGCATCTGCTTTACATTCAGGAAATGGTACAAAGTTAGTTTGTATGGCTTATTGTTGTAGCAAAAGACTTATCCTAGTGAGGTCAACCTTTACAATTATGAAATAATAACAAGTCTAAAAAAACCATTTAGTTTTGTTACCACTTTCATGCTTGTCCATCCAACATAACATATAAAAGGGAGGCACATAACTAATATATGAAGAGTATTCAGAAGTTGAACTTATTCACAAAAATCACACCAATGGAAAACATCCTAGACTCATAATAATTACATTTGGGATCTCAACTATTCCCTAAATGTTTCTTCAAACCTATAAAAACAACAACAAAAAAGAGGGAGAGGGGAAATTATAATAAATATATAAAGTAAGAGTTCTCCATTTTTCTTTAGAATCATGATATCCAATAGAACATCCAATAATGTGTTGGCTGGATAATCTATAATGACCCCATCTTTCTATTAGATGGATTTATAAAAGATCTATAGAACTATTATCTAATCTTATGAAATGATTTTATACAAGTTTAGATCTATCTAAGTGTGCATTTTCTGAATTTTATTTTAAATGAACTAGAATATGTATATGTGTGTGCTGTTAGTAGTACCCAACAAAATTTCAATACAAGTCAAACAACCCAGTGAAATAGATCAGCAACATTGCATGATAGCCAAATTTTGCATCGTTAATGATATTAGGGTTCAAAGTGTACTAGATCATAAAATTGTATTCAACCAACATGGTACTACTTAATCATAATATCCCATATCTATTTTAGACAATGAATAAGATGGAAACAAGGTTAACATATTCACACGTCTCTATTTTTAGCTATGTGAAAGTTTTATTATTTATCTTCATAGTAGAAGTAATATTGTAACATCCTTCTTCTTCACCTATATTAATGTACCAACTAGAAGAAGATTCTAGGCATGAAGGTAGAGGACCAACATATATGTGCATTTCTTTTAGAGTTATTTAGTTCAGAAGGTTATATAAATGACTATCAATTTGTATTGAGAAAGTAATCATTGGGATGAGTATGATTGGTTTCATGTGAAATGAATGGTGGATGAAGAAAAAGAATACTTCATGGGTGATAAAGTATAAAACACTTCCAGTGTATGAATCTCGTTTATTATAAGTTTTGAGGTGTATCCTTCTTGATGCATGCATATATGTACTTATTATATGTTACATTCACAAACTAATTAACGAAACTAGTGAGAGAATGCAATGCATGATATTAATATGTGAGCATGTAATAAGTCATAATTATTTATTTATAAACATATTCATTCATGAAATGCACTTACATCCATAACATAAGTCATAATATATACTAATCATTAATTTACATCATGTTTAATTAACCACCCTATAGGTGTCAAGACATCCCTCATTATGGGGTGCACGCATAGGTTGTTATTATCAGAGGTGTATACATCCCAATTATATACATTACTTAATGCTCCATCATATTATGACATTAGGGTTTCCGCATCATGTACCCCTACTACATTAGGGTTTTGTTCATGTACTCAAACAAGCTCAAGGTGTGTTATCAGTATAAATGTTATCAATTTCTCAAATGAACATGTTCATTATATTGCCTTTCTGTTAAGGTGATCGTCACCATCATATTTCTTCGCCAAGTTGAAAATTGTGTGATGGTTTAGATTTCCCCCAAGATTCTACCAACTACCACAAATTATGTTCATTACTTTTCATTTTGGGTCTGAAATAAGCATATATATCTCATGGTTATTCCATCTATGATTTCAATGTATCATCATATCAATCTCATGATTTCAAACTTTCATCTTTCATGAATGGTATGGTTTCGTATTAGGTCTAGATTAAGATATTTATCTAACATACATATATCATGTTTTAACTCAAGTGAAATAATATCATGTATTGTGCACTTTGTGAAGGGACAAAATTATCATTAGTATCAAGGTTACATAAAAATCTCCCTTGTATCCTAATCGAGTTTTACAAACTCAAACCAGTCAAGGTAAGACCTAGCTATGTTGAGGCAAAATATGTTGATAATAACATTTTCCAATTTCAAACTTTCTAAAACAAGGGAAATTATTAGATTCCTTCACATACAACCACTCACATGAGTACGACGATCATCATGGAGATCACACATCATATATGTCTTCATAGGATTTTGGTACATCCATCACTTAGATGGCAAACATACACATATTCAAATCCATCTTCCTCTAAAACTATATATTTTTGTAGAAAATCTAGGGTTCAAAATTATCAAAGGAAACACTCACTAGGTGACTTAACTCATATACTTATTATAGTCTAGCTTGGGACTCGTCATCATGTGTTTCATCATTCATACTATGAAACATTTCACATGTTTTGGAGTTTAGGTACCCTGACTTTCACCCGTGTCGGTTGATCCACATCAAGAGTTCTCAGTTTGTTGGTCATGAACCATATCTCACTATATATATCTCAATGTATACAAAACTAGGCACAAATAAGCATGCCAACCCACTATCTATGTGTATCATATCAAACTAGACATATATTAGGCTTTCTAGGTTCCATGGTAAAACTCACCTCATGCTATCAAACATACTTGAATCTTCCAACATCAAAATAGGTCATCAAGAAGTAAGCACATAACATCATCATAAACATCAAAAATCATCATCAACATCAACATCTTTCATCTACTTATATAATCTAGGATACCTCCTAGTGTCTCCTTTATCATATCTATAGAAAACTTTAGAGACTACAACTATCATCAAACACTCTCATCTAGAATGATGCTACATCTCATTCTCTTAGGCTACATGGAGATTCACTTCCTTTCTGTGTGTGGTAATATTTTTCATATATGCATATATACTAATACTTAAAATAGCTTTTCTTCATTGTTCAAAGATTTGATAGAAAACCACCACACTCCTTTGGAATTAAAAAAAAAACAAAATGAGTTACCACACTCATCATATAGTCTAGTACCATGACACCTAGAGAACTAGCCAGAGCATGGTCCATCCTTGTGTAGCTACCCTAAACACATGCCACAAACATGTGTCTAGGGTTATAATTATACAATGTCCCCTTTCTCACCCTCCTGAGCCTAAATCTCATACTACATGATAGAAATATGAGAAAAGAGAGGTTTCAGGATTTAAAGTCTAGACCTAGTTCTAGAACATCTAGGTTCTAACCTAGAGTCTAAGTCAACTTTGTCCACTAAAGACAAACTACAAAGTTTCTAGGGTTGAAATGTAAAGTTGAGTTTAGGTTGTGTTTCATGTGAGAAGTATTTAGTGTAGTTATTTTACATGCTCTAATATCTATCATGGAATCATTTATTCCTTAAATCAAACATTCCAATGACTAGAACGTCAATCGATGAAGGACCTGAGCTTCCTTCCCTAGTATGGTGATATCAAAGCGCAAATGTAGAAGTGTAAAAGATTAGCATACATGACAAGCTACAATATGAAATCTCAAATATAACCTCAACATACAACAAGTATAGTTAATAGAAATTTTGTTTGTTACATAGTTTCTATTAGAAATTGAGAGTCAAATTTATTCAAATTGTGCTCATGTACACTAGCAAGGATCTTAGAACAAGTACACCTGAACATATTCTCATAAGACATGAACTTCCAAACTGTCTCTAAACCTAAAGCATACATGAAAGAAGCAATTCAACACACAAGTAGTTGAGTATAGAGTAGAAAGATACATATATGTAAAGGTTTTCATAATTGAAAATATTTGTAGAAGTAAGAGGACAAGAATAAACACATGAAATACATAGCAAAATGAGAGCTCATGTTTTATGTCATTTTACTCCAAGTATACCAACAGTATAATGTATCATAAGGCCTTTGACCAACTTCCCATTGGAACAGTCTTTGAGGATGCTTAACGCTCAATGCCATTAGCTACCATGTTTATCAACATGGTCCTCTGTATCTTGATAACTCAAGTAGAATAACCAGCCTTGTGTCCATACCATAACAGTAGAGATAGGTGCACAAGGTTTGTAAAATGGAGTTCTAAATCATTTATTCATGTTATAAAAGCACAAAACAAAGTGTTGAGTATAATACTATAGTACTACATGGAAATATTTGATAAAGTAAACTAGCATACATATATATATCAAGGTTAAAACCAACAAACAAAATAATATAACTATTTAAAGTTTATATTTGATTCTAATATTCTGAACTTAACTTACTCTTGACCATCGAGATCTCAAGAAATACTTGATGAAGAACTAGATTATGTACATGTAAAAGATTCTCATCATTAACCATCTCTAGTTCCTTTTTAGGGTTTTTTCCAAGTTAGGTTCCAAGTTGTTCGCTAGTGCATTTGATTGTGTAACACCCCTATTTTTATATTACATGAGTGGAAGCATTTTTCTCAATGTGGGTGTTACAATATGCTAATCATGCAATTAAAGTAAATGTAGCATTTTTCATTGATTTAAAAATGATTCATACATAGTTCTTGACAAAAGGAAACTACATAATGTTCATCTATGAAGCCTAATCTAATTGGTAAAATCACTAATTATTACATGGGTGATATCTAAACCTCTAGATCGTCTTGGTAAATGGCACCCCACCAGGAAAATCTTGAAATTCTCCTAGTCTTGATTTTCCTTTTTATCCTTCACTTGCTCCAAGTCCTGCGGACATCTCGTCCCCCCATGCAAAACAAATATCACACTAGGAAGTGATATTTGGCACTTTACATGACATAAAAGTATATATAACTTGACATGAGTAAAATTGACATGAAAGGCCTTGACATAAACTTGAACATGGTTTTTCTTAAGCATTCATGATTCATTAAATTACATGAAGAATTAAACAGTAAGTATATGGATCCCTCTATGACTTCCATATAGGAGCATGCGATTTCTAGGAAAATCCCTTCATGCTAGGAAAGCCCTTGACAACCCCCTGAGGTCCATGATGCAGGAGCATATAAAAACTAATTCAACTCCATATATTCAAACGTTGACTTTAACAATAATGTTAACATTAACATGATCCTTGAACATTGACATGATGGTATTTCTCCCCTTTAATCATAATGGGATTTCTCCCTCATAAATCATAATAGGGTTTTTGCTTCTTGAGCATGATTCATTATTCTTATTTCATAATCAGTAATCATAATTAGGGTTTTAACATAGACTATAAGTAATCAACCAATCAAATAATGACAAGTATACATGATGTCTTCTTAAGAACGCATTAATAATTCATGAAATCATATAAGATGCGTAATCATAAATAACAATCAATAAACCAAGGAACTTGTGCCAAAAATGCATGGACCGCTCAAGCCCCCTCACTTGATTGAGCCTCTAATCACCTGTAATTTGATTAATATCAAAAAGTGTATATAAATTCATACTCATGAAATCTTGATTTTGTTCATTTATTTATTGAAGGACATGAGTGTGATAAATAGTGTTCGAGAACAACACCAATCAATAGAAAATCAAGAGATATTTCCAGCAAATATTTTTCCATAATTTTCTGAGGTCATATGCAAAAGTTATGAATTTTGCATTATGGGTCAATCAGAAGTCAGCAAACAATATTTTGACATCGATTTACATCAAAATTTTACCAAATGTAAATAACTAGCAAAAATACCAAAAAACCAAGAAGTGTGTGACATATAAATCAAATGTGTGGGGGATTCATCATTTAGTCATAAAGCATTGTTTGCGGCCGATAAATCACAATTGCATATGCAAAATTCCCAAAATGCCCTTATAATGAAAAGTAATTGATTAATCATGCAGGTCACCAAGGTCATTACTTGACCTAGCTTCTTCTTTCCAAGTCATGTCATGAAGTGTGCTACTAGAGGTGGAATCCCTGATCAAATTCGAGTGTATGATCCTTATGTTGACCAACAAAATATCACAAATGATTTCTTGAAGCTCTCCAATCCAAATTATCACCAGAGTAGGTCTTGAGGTGATCTAGAGTGTGAGAACCGCTCCACCAAAGGTCGAAAATAACTTAGGAACAAACATGGGGAAAAGTATGGAAGAAAGGCCCTTTTAGTTGGAAGAATCGCATTGGAAGTCAAGGCAAAGATAACATGAGTATCCCTGCATCAGAAGAGCCACTCAAGGGTCATGGTGGATAAAGTAGGCAAAGGTCAGACAGGGAACCAGAGGGGAGAATGACTGAGGCCATATCGGGGAAAACTGGAGGCCAGAAAAGAATTTGGGGATAACGTAGATGCTTACTAGTGCCTCAATTGAATCAAAAGAGGTAGGAAACACCATGGCGAGGGTGAGTTTGTTAGAGAGCAAGTCCAAGTAGGTCAAAGAAACTTGGGGAACATGAGGCACAATTAGAAGAGGAGGAAGATAAGGTGAAGGTCAGAGGGAATTTCTAGTCTTTCAAATGGGAAGCGGGTGTTGTGTGGTAGCGTCTACAAGATCAAGGTGGAGAGGGGATTCTAGACCTAATTGGGTGTTTCCTCCACAATCCACGAGGGAGGGTGAGTAATGGCTTGCTAGAAATGGGAGAGAGAGGCAAAATCAATGGAGAATAAATCTTTGTAAATGATGGAGTGATGAGGGAGAGAGGGCTCGTCGAAAGCAGAGCTATGAAACGACCCCTGACTTTCGAGATTAGCAGAGGTAGGGGACGATTCAAATGTCATCTGATTATGGCCAGTTAAATTGTAATCATCAAATCATGCAAGAAGAAGGAAAGAAACATAATCAAACACGTGATCACAAAAATGAAATCAAACTTAGGTGTAAATGATTGAATTAATTGAATGTGACATTAAATCTTTGAACAAACTATATGAAAACTCCTCCAATGGGTTTAGTGGGTCAAACTAAGTTAAAATGAACTAAAATTTGGTCCACATTTCCAATAAATGGTCTAGATTCTTAATATGCCATTAAATTTTCATTTTTCACATGTTTTACACATAATTTCTATAAGTATCGCTCTACTTGATTTTAATACATTAAAAGATGTTATGTGATACATCTTTCCTTTAATTTCTAATCCATGAGTCAAAATGAGGTGATAACTTACTGCTCACTAGTTATATCATTTTTAAACGTCAAATCTATTATCTTTCTCTTTTATGTCCTTTAAGCATCATGGATGGTAGGAGAGAGGAAAGGAAAGGCTAGTGTTCATCCTTTTCAGTTGAATGCAACATATAATGCATATATGAAGGAGAAAATGTACTTTCGGTATCATTTGATTCTTTTCACCTTATTATACTTATAGAAATTTCATTTCGTGCTCTTTTTTCATTAAGACCATCAACTACAATCATTTAAGGAAAACCATATTTTAGGGCTGAAATTATCATTGAAAATTGGGATGGTACAATTCGACCCACCTTAAATAATTTTCTTCCCCAAAATTTCTAGGGTACCACCCGCCTTAGGGTTTCTTTAACTTTTTCATTTACTGACAATTAACATTATTATGTTCAACATTTTGCATTGACACACACACACACACACACACACACACACACACACACACACACACACACACACACACACATATATATATATATATATATATATATATATATATATATATATATATATATATATATATATATATATATATATATATATATGGCATCTAGATTGCATTATTTATGTGAATATGGATTAACTGTTACTTTGGTCTCCTTCTCAACCTATACTTACGGTTTATCAAACCAACTCATAAATATAATTAGGTCATCTAGCTCAACCTTATCATGACTTCCTATCATTAGGGTGGAAAACTAACTAACCTTAGGTCTTTAGGTACCTACCTGACGTGGTTTTTACTGCACTAACAAACTCACCCAGGGCTAAAATCCCTGAGTTTTTACCAAAACCTTGTGCAATAATACCACCCACAAGAGGACGGGTCTTATCACAGTATAGTTGAGGATCGAATCCCAAGGGACAACATTTTTAATAACCTTTGCTAGTCGGATCTAGCTCAAGTAAGACTAATATTTAGAACAGAGGTTGGTTTGAGTTTAATTAAACTAATTGTAAGGAAAGTAAAGAGCATTTGTGAGGCCCGAGTCGAACTCAGGGATACATTGTTGTCGGAGACTACTACTAACTACTCACAATCATCTAGGCCGATTAAAGAGTTGGAAGTTGTTGTTAAAATTAAAAGAAAGATGAACTAAAACAAAACAAAGCAATCGATTAAATGTTTGGTTTAATCAATTCAAGGTGAGATCTTTAGGATTGCAGTTTCACCGCGGGTTTTCATTGTATGAATTTCTATTTAGTCACTCAGATTTATCTCTCTATCCGGGTAGTGGCCTGAAATCAGAATTGCCCACTGTCGTGGTACAATTCACTACCTATGTCTAGGTCGGTTCCACCATCGTAGTAACCTATACCCTAAACTAGGTGCATTAAAACTGATCTCTCGGTATCCACCATTAACCTTACACCACTTTGTTCAAGGGATTTGTCAATTAATGTCAATTCCGTCTCTTTTCAACCATTAATTCTTCTTTCAAAGCAATTAAGGGCATTAGATTATTATTATGGTGATCAAGCATAACAATATAATTGAGAAAATGAAATTATACCATGGATTTAAGAGATAAAATATGAATTTCTATGATAAAATTGTCATACAATGAATTCCCGGGCTACTCCTGGTCCTAAAGACAAAGGGGATTAGCCCCGCATGTTCATCTCGGAGCAAAATGTGGAGTATAAAAAGGAAAACATGGAGAAAAACGTGATTGAGTGGTGAAACCCCTGAACGGAGAAGATCCAAGCGATCATTGGCATAGAATACGCGTTCTCCCTCCTTTCGGTGGTGGAAATCGTCTTCTTCGGCGTCTGGATCGGCTGGGGCGTGCTTCTGGGCTCCGTTCTTCTCTCCACACCTTCTCAGGATGTGTGCAGTGGCTAATGACATGATGGATTGCTCTTGGCCGTCGTCATTAGGTATAATCTCCGAATTAGGTCACCAAATAATCACAGCCGTCGGATTTAGATTAATCTGAAATCAACTTGTATCTGACGGTGTCGATACTATCGACACGAGTCGATAGTATCGACCTTGCACTGTATCGGCTGGTCTTCTTTTCTTTTCTTTGTCGCGACTGATGCCACCTCGATACCATCGATGCGGGTCGATGGTATCGACATTCATAGGCATCAGTTTTGTCCTTTTACCGTCGTTGTAGCTCCACTAGTCGATGGTATCGACTTTTGAGTCGATAGTATCGACTCTCTTTTCTAAAGCAACCTGATGGTATCTCGATACCATCGACTCTCCTGTCGATAGTATCGAGATTTTTCTACTCCTTGCGGCTAGCTGCCTGTGGTCGTGTCGATGGTATCGACCACTTTCGATGGTATCGACAGCAGCAGATACTTGTTTTTCCTGAAATTACAACACGAAACCACATAAGCCGAAACAAAACATATTCTTGTAATAATTTATGCTCAAAATACTGAAATAAGGGAGATTTGACATAGAGAATGATCATAGACCAAAGTAGATGAATTATGCAATATTAACCACCAAAATGACTAATAAATGCATAAAACACAAGTAAAATATGTCTCTAAATGCGACTCAAAATCATCACATCAAACTCCCTGAAGCTTGCACATTGCTCACCCTCGAGCAACTAAACCTTAGAATAGGATTGCCTGAGTCAACTAAAGAACAGATCATCACAACAAACATTACCATATGATCCCCACCGGACATTCACATTCCGGCCCTCACTAACCACAGAATGATAATTACCCTAAAGGCAACAGTAATCATCCATAAAAGATATCTACCTTAAAACTGATGAACACTATCACATAAGGTAGTTAACATAATAAAATTCGCCGGTCCAGACTCGGTGCGTCTTGTGATCTCCTATACTACGTTGGTTGCCCTAACTACCATCTACATGGAAGCAGCTCTCCTGATATTCACAAATGAGGAGAAAATCACGGTGGCCTACCAATTCAAGCAACGGGTGGATGGAATGGGTGGCTCATGGAAGAAATGGAAGCATTATACGGTTTCAACATGCATAAAACAAAAATGCCCTAAATGATGCATTTGCACATGAACATGCCCTAATGCCTAATATTGGGTGGAATGATGCATGCACTAACATCCCATCTCAAAATGAGATGGATATCTAACTGAGTTACATCATGTACTTACTCATCTTAAACTGTGAATGAGACTATGTTCGTTTCTCCTTTTTATTCTACTTGCTTCTCAATAATTTCTTTTTCTTTTTTCATTTTATTATTATTTTTTTCACTCTTTTTTCTTAAGCCCTTATATCCATAATTGATAATGAATTATTTGTTGGTCTCACTTTTTCTGCCTAGCTCAAATATTTGAAGCATTTATGAAGGTATGGAACAACTAATCACCCTTAGAGAAGAAATAAGTTACATGATGTGCTCTATGCATAAAAGTTATGAATGCAGCTAAATGACACGCAACTAAGGATAATATGCATGTATAACTATTCTAATTTTTTTTTAATTTTCATGTAAAACATGTGAAAGTGATTGCAATGCAAAACCTATCTATATGAGATGCAATCAAAAGGATTAAAACCGTAAAGTACTTCCAATTCTTATGGTGGATTATAAAAAATAATGAGGTGGAAAGATCACAAGACTAATTGACCGAACCTTTGAAGATTACTATGTGTCCCTCCTTACTGACCTGTGTAATAGTTTAGAGGTTTCTCTCTCTTACTTCAAATTAGAGTCTCATTATCATTTGGTCAATTTAGGCTCACACAACCAAATCCGTCCACGTTTCATGAATCATTAGGAATATACAGTTGTGATATTCTGTTCTAAAGTTGACAAAACCAATCATTTTCTTAAGTTATGTGCTCAAAGTTGATCAACACTCAAGCTTGCGAACACTCAAAAATTTTTAATTTTCCCTTAATTTCATGTACAAGCAAGTGAGATGCTACATGACTTAAGACATCCACAATTACACTAGATAGAATGTGGATCCTACAAACAAACAAAGATTTCAAGAAATAAATGACAAGAACAAACAAAATAAACCTAAAAACTGAGAAAATAAAAGATAGAGTTGTTCCAACTACCCCCCCCCCAAGCTTGAATTCGACTATGGCCTCATAGTCAAAAACAATCTTAAAGGTTGGAACAGAGATACCGATTTACTCTTCTGGCGGAGGTAGGTACTGTGGAGCCATAGGGTCCCAGGACGGGTACTCTCCCTAAAAGCTCGGATCAAAGTGGGGCATAGGTGGAGGTTGTGGATACCCCCCAAAGTAGTTCTGGCTCCAGTAGTGATCATAAAAGGGCTGCTGTTGCATCTCCATCCTATGCAACCTGTCATGAATCTGTTGTTGGTTGCCAAGGAGGAGATGCCCATTCTCGAAGATCGCCCGCTGATTGTCAAGTAACCGGTTGGTAGTATCCTGAATACCGGTATACACTATAGTGTGATGCTGCTGCGTCTGCTGTATGTCCTGCAGCATAGCATACATGCCTTGCATAGAATAGACATCCTCGCTTGGCTGTGAGGGCGGTGGTGGTGGTGGAGGCTGCGAAGATGAAGATGCACCCGGATGCATGCGAGGACGCTTCCTAGGTGCTACTCGTGCCCGAAGAGGAGTGTAGGCCTCCTCTTCCTCTTCAGCCTCGTCATCATTGTTGTTGTCATCGTCGTTGCCTCCGTCTTCATCGGAGTCAGCAATGGCTATGATAGGCCATCAGAAATATTGCGCACCCTCGACATGGAAGATGGGATCGGGAAGCATACATTCTTGATATGCGTGGTTTACATGGCAATGAGCATAAGGTAAACCATCCCGAAGCAAGATAAGGTTTGATCGGTGAAGATGCTACAAATTAACCTTGCTTCTGCTAGAGAGAGGAGTAAGCTATTGGAAATTCAACCCAAGGTATGAGGCCAGCTTTGTGATAACCCTTCCAAAGTGAATTGGAGCTTTCCGTGTACTCCTCTTTACCGCCAAAATGCGCGTTAAGAAGAACGCGCCCCAATTGCATTCTTGGCGCTTCAGTAGCTTGTTCAAGAAAAATAGGTCTGTCTCCTGAAACTTGCTGAGAGCCAGATCACCACGGCCGAATAAAGTGGTGCAGATCATGCAGTGTAGAACCCGCACGAACGGATGCTCGAAATCTTCCACCGCCGCGTTGTGGTAGCTCACAGCTTTGCCCGGTGGCACCGTCATGAGCTCGACGAAGATAGCGTCATAATCCGTCCGGTTTTCTGGCCGCCGGTAGTCATTTTGTGAATGATTCCAGTTGTAAATCTTATTGAACTGACGGAGTGTAAGGTTGTAGTTATTGTTGTACAGCCGGAAAGACACCCGGCCTTTGATCCACTCATGGTCTGTGGCTATGATGTCGTTTGGCACGACACAGACGTCCAGCGACGCCATGAATTCTGCCACCAACTCCGTGTAAGTAGGCCATTCATTGAAGAACGGCTGGCCATCGGCATGGTACTCCAGCTCATCGGGCCTCCTGCCCGTGTGCCGCGCCTTCCCTTTGAGAATGTAGGCCATATTAGCCTCGAACCCCAAGTTGCGGATCGTTTCCCGTTCAACATAACGGGTCAGATCGATTTTCCTCTTCAGAATCTCCTCATAGATCTTCTTGACCTCCGCGGACGGGTGAACAATCCACGGGCGTGGAATCGACGCAGGAGGTGGCGGCACAAACTCCGGGATGTCCATCGGATTTGCACGCGAAGAAGATGCACCAGCAACATGAACCATGGTTGCGGAAGAAGGAGGGTAGAGAAAGAGCTCGGTGAAGATCGGAGAAGGAAATCTCCACTCGATGAAGAACGTGCTCCTGGATGCTCGTCGTTGGGCTTAGATTGCTCTTGAGGATGCTCGACACAAGTGAAGAAAGAACTTGTTGAAGGTGTGACGTCATATAACGACAAACCCCTCCTTATATAACTGACGCCGGTGCTGCTGCGTGCCCGTCGATACCATCGACGCGGGTTGATGGTATCGACACGCGTAGCACAATCCACATGCCGCTAGTATCGACAGTTGTCGATAGCTGGATCTGCGTGACCCGGATCGCTGACGCATCGATACTATTGACAGGTGTCGATGGTATCGACCCGTCCCACGGATCGACTTTCTGGTTGCAGCAATCGTCGTTGATCTTCTCTCGCGGATCGGTGATGTGGCGCGTCGATACTATCGACACAAGTCGATAGTATCGACTCTCTAATTAGGGAAACTCCCTCACAAGGCCGGCCGCCGCCTTCTGTATATGATTGTGTCGATACCATCGACAGGCCCGTCGATGGTAACGACTTCACTGAGACGATTTCTTATGAATATCTCTAGAGATCTCGATGGTATCGACTGGCATGTCGATACTATCGACTTGGACTTTGCGATCATCCTGTTGGTGTGTCGATACTATCGACGAGGCTGTCGATAGTATCGACGCAGTGTGATTTTTGTCGTCACCAACCTATACCCCGGTCAATACCATCGAGACAAGAGTCGATGGTATCGACTCTGCCTCAGTCCTGCACAGTGAGAAAATGATCACGGTATCTTTTTTACACTAAAAACAAAGTCAAAACAAATCAAACTACAAATGTGAAAGAAACTAAACTAAAGTACCAATGGCTGGGTTGCCTCCCAACAAGCGCCCTTATTTAACGTCTTAGGCTAGATGACTTGAATCTCATCATCCACTTGGAACTTTGGAGAGTGTGCCCAAGGGATCATGTAGCAATTTAAACTCAACTCGATCTTGGCCAATCCCCAAGGGCAATGTACCTCTCCCAATTGCAGTGACAACATCGGCCGTTGCTTGAAACAGCCTACCCAATAGCATCTCGCAACTTTTAAGTTGTGGCATGTCCATGATGACGAAATCTACCGAAAAGATGAACCTGTCCACCTTGACGAGTACATCCTCGCACACTCCGTATGGTTTTACAATGGACCCATCCGCCAACTCAATAGTTGCCGCTGACTTCTTCATTTCCTTCAACCCAAGCTTTTGAAATGTGGACAGTGGCATAAGATTAATGCTTGCACCCGAATCACACTGTGCTCGTGGAAAATGTTGATCACATATAGAGCATGGAATATAGAAGCTTCCTGGGTCTTTCCTCTTCTGTGGCAAACTCCCGTGAATAATTGAGCTCACCATATCATTCACCTGGCAAATATATGTGTCCTTAATCCACCTCTTCTTGTTGATGATTTCTTTGATAAACCTCCCGTAAGCGGGAATCTTCTCTATCATTTCCACTAACGGAATATTGATATGAAGTTTTCTGAACATCTCCAAGAACTTTCTGTAGTGCCAATGCTCTTTCTTCGGCCTCGGGCTGACCGGACTAGACACAACTGCCTCATTTAGACGCTTATGAGGTGGCACATATGAGATTTTCGGGGCAAGCTCCCCTAAGCTTGTTTCATTGACTCCCTCTGGCGTAGACTTTGGTGGATCCTCTTCAACATGTATAACTTGCAGTGGCATCTCTCTCATAGTGGATGCATCTTCACCTTGACAAATGGCCTTCACCTGCTCTTCCTGCCTAGGCGGGGGTGTGACCTTCATGTGCTCTTAGCGGGCTTCTCTGAATGGAGTGTATCCGCCTGGTAGTCCATAATGACTGCGAGGATACGGTATTGCCGGTGTAGCCTCCGTATCAAACATCATTTTACCTTTATCCTGGGCCTCTACCAATGGGGATTCTACCTCAGTAATCACAGACATATATTTAACTTGATGATGTGCTTGCACAACATTCGCATTCCCAACCTGTCTCTGCTGATTGGCATGCTTTATGGCCTCCACTTCATTTGAAATTTGGGTAACAGTCATCTCTAGAGCCCTCATTTGTGCTCCATGACTTTGCAGTGTTTGCCCAAACTTAGTCAAGATATCACCCTGGGACTGTAACTGCTTACTAAACATGCTCATCATCTCTTGATTTTGCTGCACCATTTGACTCAGTAACTCAGTGCTTTTATCTTCTGCTCTTGGTTGTGGCTTCGCATCTGGATCTTGTAGGAAGTTGTTTGGATCCTTCCATGAGAACTTCTTGTCTTTCCTCCAAGCATAATCATTATTTCTATAGCCATGTTGTTGCATGAATTTAAAATGGGCTTCCTCATCAGACTCAGTATCTTCCTTGGCAAGCAATTTCTTGGCTAACAGATCTAGTTTATCATTCAGCTCCTTGATGGCCCTGGATTCACCTGCGACTTTGACTTGTTCTAGTGCCTCCCTATCGCCCCAAGACTGCTTCTTTGCCATATTTTTCAAGATCTCCCAGCACCTTGTGTCTGTGTTGTTCAAGAAAAACCCTAAACCTGCTGAATCTGAGTTACTTCTATCATGCTCGGAAAGAGAAAAAATAGAAGATTTTAATCTGTTTTTCCTTATCCAAACCATGGTGTGGGCACCTCCTAAGCATTATCTGAAATCGCTCCCAGGTTTCCGAGTAGGTCTCTCCTGCCTTCTGAGTGAAATTATGAATTTTTCTGATCAAATCATTAGTCTTCTCAGGCGGGAAGAATCTTTCAAAGAACACCTCGACCATGTGGTTCCATGATTCCACATATCCGTCATCGAGATTGTGCAACAACTCTCGTACAGCTCCTGCCAGATAACTCGGGAACAACTTTAGGTAGAGCACATCCTGCGGGAACCTGTCAATTTTAACCATATCACAATTTTCCACAAATTGGCTTATATGTGTGACTGGGTCTTCATTCTTGAGCCCATGAAATGCGTTTGACTTCACCAAATTAATTAATGTAGGATCAATCTTGTATGTCGGAATGTTGATCGCCTGCTTCTTGATTGGCCCCTTCGATGCAGATGAAGAAGAAGCCTTGATCTTCTCACATATTGTATGTGGTTTTGCCATTTCTTCTTGTTCGGATTCGGAGTTTATTTCCTCCAGATGGTCTTGCTCGTAATCCTCCTCATCTTCCGGTCCTGGAAATGGAACCTCTGGTGCATGTTGCGTGTAGTCGGTACTATGCGTATGCACCATGCACAGTACCTGCAAAATAGGAAATTAAGTTCAGTACCGTGCTAGACGATTACAAAATTTAAAAAATAGACTATGAATTTTTAAAATGATAAAAAACATATGTGGCCTAGAGTGGCCGCTTGCAGCACTCATAGTGCCGACGACTTGCCGTATCCCCGACAACGGCGCCAAAAACTTGACACACTTCTTACGTGCGTAGAAACGCAAGTGTACGCGTCAATGTAATATAGGCCTTTGTGAGGCCCGAGTCGAACTCAGGGATACGTGAATTGTCGGAGACTACTACTAACTACTCGCAATCAGCTAGGCCAATTAAAGAGTTGGAAGTTGTTGTTAAAATTAAAAGAAAAATGAACTAAAACAAAAAAAAGCAATCGATTAAATGTTTGGTTTAATCAATTCAAGGTGAGATATTTAGGATTGCGGTTTCACCGCGGGTTTTCATTGTATGAATTTCTATTTAGTCACTCAGATTTATCTCTCTATCCGGGTAGTGGCCTGAAATCAGAATTGCCCACTGTCGTGGTACAATTCACTACCTATGTCTAGGTCGGTTCCACCGTCGTAGTAACCTATACCCTAAACTAGGTGCATTAAAACCAATCTCTCGGTATCCACCATTAACCTTACACCACCTTGTTCAAGGGATTTGTCAATAAATGTCAATTTTATCTCTTTTCAACCATTAATTCTTCTTTCAAAGCAATTAAGGGCATTAGATTATTATTATGGTGATCAAGGATAACAATATAATTGAGAAAACAAAATTATACCACGGATTTAAGAGATAAAATATGAATTTCTATGATAAAATTGTCATACAATGAATTCTCGGGCTACTCCCGGTCCTAAAGACAAAGGGGATTAGCCCCGCATGTTCATCTCAGAGCAAAACGTGGAGTAGAAAAAGGAAAACATGGAGAAAACTGTGACTGAGTGATGAAACCCCTGAACGGAGAAGATCCAAGCGATCCTTGGCGTAGAATACACGTTCTCCCACCTTTCGGTGGTGGAAATCGTCTTCTTCGGCGTCCGGATCGGCTGGAGCGTGCTTCTGGGCCCCGTTCTTCTCTCCACACCTTCTCGGGATGTGTGCAGTGACTAATGACGTGATAGATTGCTCTTGGCCACCGTCATTAGGTATAATCTCCGAATTAGGTCGCCAAATAATCACAACCATCAAATTTAGATTAATCTGAAATCAACTTGTATCTGACGGTGTCGATACTATCGACGCGAGTCGATAGTATCGACCTTGCACTGTATCGGCTGGTCTTCTTTTCTTTTCTTTGTCGTGACTGATGCCACCTCGATACCATCGACACGGGTCGATGGTATCGACATTCATAGGCATCGGTTTTGTCCTTTTACCGTCGCTGTAGCTCCACTAGTCGATGGTATCGACTTTTGCATCGATAGTATCGACTCTCTTTTCTAAAGAAACCTGATGGTATCTCGATGCCATCGACTCTCTTGTCGATAGTATCGAGATTTTTCTGCTCCTTGCGGCTAGCTGCCTGTGGTCGTGTCGATGGTATCGACCACTGTCCATGGTATCGACAGCAGCAGATACTTGTTTTTCCTGAAATTACAACACGAAACCACATAAGCTGAAACAAAACATGTTCTTGTAATAATTTATGCTCAAAATACTGAAATAAGGGAGATTTGACATAGAGAATGATCATAGACCAAAGTAGATGAATTATGCAATATTAACCACCAAAATGACTAATAAATGCATAAAACACAAGTAAAATATGTCTCTAAATGCGACTCAAAATCATCGCATCAACCATCCAAATGGAGCTGCTGCAAACCCTCCATACGGACGTTAGGTTCGCGTAAGCATCACCTTAGGTATAAGATGTCTCATCACCATCCAGATCACACACTTACGACTCCAAAGATACAAATATCCAACTGAAGTTGCGGGCCCCCATTTCGGGTGTTAGGCACACAGAAGCATCACCGTGGGCTAGATGTCTCATCCCCTCACTGGCAACGGAGACTGACATCGCCTACCCATTTGCTCCCGAGATGTATCACGGGCATCAGATCATATCCAATGTCGTATGATAATCATTCTTATGAATGATACACATGATCTTGAATCCAGAATAAGGCATCTCTTACTGTGGGCGTTTTGTTAGGACATGCTGGAATTCTTATTGCTTCGCACGTTTTCAAATCCTATTTTGTATCGTTGATAGAATAATTGGTGGTCACACGAAGATAGCAAGCAGGATACACCTGTTATCAACCAACAAAAGCAGGTTACAATGGTCATAGTTTATGGATGTCGAAATTCTAGATTTATATCAGTTCTTTCGGTGGTGTAACCCTAAGGTTTGTGAAATGGCTTAATCCTTTTGTTTGACATGCTGAACGAGGAACCAAATCTGTCTTTTCAATTGTTAGATAAATGGTCAATATTAATATACGGGCACATCATACTGAGTCTTCTCATATTAATAAATACCTTATATGTTCAATCGGTTATAATATTTAGAAAAGTTGGAAATCCATGTTGTGATATAAATCAAACCCAAATGACGCATCCATGCTGTAAATGAATACGGTTATACCTACATAGCCACCAACTTATACCCTCCATACCCACTACATACATAATTGTTTATGCCATGATACTTGCTTACTCTTTGATGTAGGTTTTATTTTACTAACATATTCACCTAGGACTGAAATTCCTAAGTTCTTACCAAAAATAATGTCTAATGGTATCATGCACAAGCGGACAGGTCTTATCGCAGTATAGTTAAGAATCAATTTCACACCTTAAGTTTTAAAATCCTAACAAGTGCATGATTATGTTATTGATGAAATCAATATATGATTGATTTATGGTTACAATAAGGTTACATCCAATTTTTATGATACTTGTATATAAAAGAATAAGCATGTAGAAAATGGTCTTTTGTGATTTTGGTCTGTTTTTTGTAATATCCTCAAATTCATAGGTTTATATTTAATCTGATGATATGATGTGACAACTAAAGTAGAATAATGTAGGAAATATGATAACTCTATTTAATGGTTTGAGCCCTAGATCTAGTTTAGGTCTTCGATTAAGAAAGCAATATAGGATTGATCAAATGTATTATAGGAAGCTTCAGTTGAGGAATTATGTTAGTTCATATTCAGTTCTTGTAATCAAGAATAAGATTAAGCCTATGGACCCTTTGGCAGACCAAGAATGGGCCATTGGTCCTAGAATCCTATTCAAGCCCAATTGGGCTAATTAGAGTTTACATATGGGTCCTTGGTGTGCAAGTTTGAGAATTTAGTTTTTTATATTTATATAAAATACTCAAGATAATTTTCTTAGAAGAATAACTAGAATATAAAACTATGTGAGAAAATTCAAAATCATTTTGAATTATCTATTTTCTTCATTTGGTATATCAGTATGATTGCCCGGATAGCGATGGAGCAAGGTTGGGCAGGTTGCAATCGCTTTTAACCACTTTTACCAAACACAATATCACCCACAACTTCGAATTTATATTGTTTTAGTGTTGAGTAGCGTTCAATGGTAACTTTTTCTTACCAGACAAAAATCTTGCAGTGATCCATCCCACCGCACCAGAGCGTTGGCTTATCAATCGTGTTGTCAAATGTTGCATTTATCCTAGAACATTAAAGTAGTAATCACTAAATATTTATTTAAGACGATGATTTGGAGTGATTATTTGATTAGTTTTTATCTAATATTTTGCTCAGAAAAAGATAGTGGCAAGATCTAATTTTAAGATTTATCGGGTCGCTTTGTGGCTTATATAATTAATTGTTTGATATGGACTTTTATCTAGACGAAGGAAAAAAATAATAAGGGGGGAGTGTAAGAGTTGGATAAATTGGACATTAATATACCCTTTATTTTGATGATGACAACCATTTCACACTTGTGGATCTAACATGTTATTTGAGTATTTCAGGGATTAAAGGAATAAGGAAATTCTACTAAGTGGAAAGATGAAGATCAATGCAAATTGAAGATCAAATGTGCTTAATTGTATATATGTTCATGATTGTACTCAAGTTTGTACACTTGTACAAAAATATAATGTACAAGTACTTAGACATCATGTAAATCAAGCGTTAGATCTTCCCTATCCACTTATAACCCTTCGACAGGTTTCCCCCAAAGTTAGATTCACCATCACTCATTGAAACACACACTTAGTAGGTGATTCAAAAGTCTAAAACATAGACACCCTCAGTCAAAAAACTTGTCGATAGAGACACACTCGATCGAAGTTTTTGTCGACCGAGAGCCACCTTAGTCAAAATTATGAGCATTGCTCAATAACTTACACATTTGTGCTCTAAAACAGTCCTCGGTCGAAAATATCCTCGACTGAGAGAACTTCGATCTAAATCTTGCAACCGTTAGACCAAGTGGTGGGTAGTTGAAAATAGACGTTGCACCACATTTGCCTTAAACCCAGGCTCGGTCAAAGAAAAGCTCGACCGAGACACAGTTTGGTTGACAAACTTGTCGACCGAACAAGGTTCTGAATTGTTCTTTTAAGTACGAACAAATTAGCCATTACTAGCTAACTAATGTACACCTATCGGGTAGTTAAGAACTAAGAACACTCTAGAGACTCCCTAGAATGTCCCTAAGTACTTGAAAACCATTCCTATAAATAGGAGATGCCTTAGGACACCTAAATCACCTAAGATACACTTGAGAATACATTCTTGTGAGCAACAAAGCCATGCAAGAATTGCCATCTTTTTCTGCAAGCTCCAAATCCGTGTCCTATAACCATAGCCTCTCAGCCACCTTACAGCAACCTCAAACCTAAGTGGCATGAGAGGTCTAATAATTGATATAGGATCAAAGCTCTATACTCAATTCTTGTATTTCCTTTTTCCAATCCCCTTTCACAAGTTTGAGCTACTTGTGATCCTTGGCTGCTCCAAGATCATGGAGGCTGGTTGAGGGAGCTCGGTTGAAGCTATTTCTTGGTGGATAAGGATGCTTCAAGAGGTTCTTGAGATTACTTCAAGGAAGGCTTCTTCAAGGGAGGTTGGAGCTACTTCCAAAGGAAGTCTATCTCAAGGTGGTAGAGCTACTTCTAGGAGGAGAAAGCCTCTTCAAGGGCTTCGAGTTACTTCAAAGAAGGCTGCTTCAGGGAGGTTGAAGCTACTTCAGGGAAGGTGATTGTATTTTATTGTAACATCCTTGAGAGGTAAATAGAATTAATCACTTTCAAAATCCCAATTGGATACAATTGGGTAGTGGACTGACAACCTTTGAATTCAAAGGTTTGAACCACTCTAAACACAAGTGTCTTCCTTGTTTCCTCCTCCTTCTTTAGTTGAGTGTTTTAATTATCTTTAAGTTATCAAAAATCTCTATTCAATCCCCCTCTAGATCTTTCAATTGTTTCAGAGCAGGTCTTCAAGGAGCCATAATAGGTCTTGAAGAATGGGGGACAACATGCTTAGAAACCTCAACCTTGAAGGAACTCACGTAACTCAGACATCACCTTTTGATGGAAGCAACTACACCTACTGGAAAAGAAGAATGAAATTATACTTTCTAGGAATCAACTTAGAATTATGGAGGATGGTTTCTACTCCTTTTATGTCCTTCCCACAACTAAATATGCAACATGGGATCCATACACGATAAAACAAGTTCAATTAAATGTAAAGGAAGTAAGCATGCTATATTGTTCTATTCTGTAAGTAAGTTTAATAGAATATCTTCATGTGATACATATTATGATATATGGCATAAATTCTCCATATAACACATGATGGTACTACCCAAGTTAAAAATACCAAAATTAATATGCTTAAGCAAAACTTTGAACAATTTTGTATGCAACCTAATGAATCTATTAGTGAAATGTATGTAAGATTCTTCCATTGTTAACAACTTAAGTTCATTAGGAAAGTATATAAGTGAAGAAGATAAAGTGTCCAAAAGTCTCAGATCTTTACCTCAAAAATACAAGCCAAAGGTGATGTCCATTGAAGAATCAAATGATCTCACCATAATGAGGATGGAGCAGCTCATCGACAACCTAGAGACTCATTAGGTCACCCTTGAAGAAGAAGAAAGATAGCATGCCTAGTTTCAAAAAGGAAAAATAAAGGACATTGCCTTAAAAGCTACAACAAAGGTTTAATCAAATGTCATCATTCAAGAAAGTGATGAAACAAGTGAAGGAGATAATGAAGAAGATGCACTCATTGTAAATGGTAAGAAATATAGAAGGTATAAATCTAAAAAAATCTAGTGCTTCTTCCTCTTCTTCCCTTAGGTGTTTTGAATGTGACAAGAAAGGACATGTGAAGAATGAATGCCCCAAAATCAAGAAAGGGAAGAAATCTTCCTTCAAGAAGAAAGACAAAGGAGATAAAGCTTATAAAGTTGCTTGGGATGAATCAAGTGATGAAAGTGAAAGCGGAGAGGAAGAAGTGGAATGTATTATGGCTAAACAAGATGAAAATGAGGAATCAAGTGAGGTAAGCCTTCTTAAACTATCTAAAGAAGAAATAGTCACTAGTCTTCAAGAAATACATGACAAATATGTTGACTGTAATTTTTTTAAAGAAGCTTACAAAAACAAATGATGAATTGCATGCTAAGCTATATACACTCTCTTCTGAAAATGAAAGTCTCATATCTGAAAGAGATACTTTAAAATCTTCCATTAATGAGCATAATATCAATTTTCTTATTGTATAAATAAACTATAATTTTCTTTATCAAGAAAAGGTTTAATTTCTTTCTAAAATGAATGATCTTTAAACTCAACCTATTTATGTACTCATTTAGATTATGATGCTATTGTCAAAGAAGGAGATAGTTTGTTATCTAATCTAGACCAAGCAAAGTTAGACATTAAAGAGAAAATGGATGAAATTACTAAGTTACAAAAGGATATTAGTAGCTTGAAAAATAAAGACATTCTTGATAAAATCCTAAAGGACTCTTCTGTTCAAATTGGGAGGAAAGGCCTAGGTTATGTACCCAAACATAAATCCTATCAAAAACCTAGAGATGAAAAGACACAAGTACCCAAGAAAAAAGTCATGTATGTACCTAAAAATAATCCAATTCATGACCACAATGTTAAAAAGAGAAATAAAATTGATTTCATCTGTTGTCATTATTGTTTACGTCTTGGACATTATTCATTTTCTACAAGAAAAATAAGTATAAAGATCTAGCTTGGGTTCCAGAACTACAAACTTAGAAATGTGGAATACTTAGTTGAGATTTGACTGAAAACTTAATTTTAAAATATGATTCTCTTATCTCAACTAAACTAAGATTTAACTTGCATATTCTTGTATGATTTGATTAGAAATAACAAAATTCTTTGCTTGAAATTGTTAAATTTAGTGAGAACACATAGAACCCTTCTCGATCAACAAAGTTTTCAACTGAGATGCTCTCTGATCGAGGAAATAGTTGACCAAGAGATGTTTTGTCAAAAATGTATCTTCTAGAAAATCATTCCATCCGACAAATAACTCGACCAAAAAACCATCCGGTCAAAGAAATTGTTGACCGAGTATTATTATGTAAAGAGATTGTTATTGAATAAATAAACTTGTGGCTATATTCAACCTTGTTGCTCAAAAACCTTAAAAAACTCTTCCTAATTTTCCTAAATACAAATTACTTTAATAAATGTCCCTAACTAAAGGGACCATCACATGGGTACCAAAATCCATCTATTTTGTAGGATTGGGTGGTTGATAGTAGTTATTCCAAACATATGACTGGAAACAAAGAAGATTTTCAATTATTTGAAGAAAAAAAGAGTGGGACAATCACATTTGGAGACAACACCAAAGGTAAAATTATTGGAATAGGTAATATTGGTACAAATCTTCAAATTTAAAAATGTCCTACTTGTTGATGGATTGCATCACAACTTGATTAGTGTTAGTCAATTATGTGATAGTGGCTATGATGTTGTTTTTAAAAATCTTGTTGTAAGCTACTCATAGAGGACACTAATAATGTTGTTTATGAATGAAAATGAATAGGAATTCTATATATACTTAGACCTAATTCCGTACAAGCTATTATTGGAAAATGTCTTATTGCAAATGATGAATCTTTACAAATATGGCATAGAAAACTAGGTCATGCAAGTTCACATGTTATGAAAAAGTTGATTAAATATGATTTTGTTCACGGTTTACCTAAACTCTCTTTTGACAAACTTGAAAACTGTGAACCATATACATTAGGCAAGAAAAGTAAAACTTCTTTCAAATCCAAAACCTTACATAGCACTACTAGATCATTAGAACTCATTCATATGGATTTATTTGGTCCTATGAGGGACTAATATATTGGTGGTAAAAGATGTTGCTTTGTTATTGTTGATGATTATAGTAGATACGCTTGGGTTCATTTTCTCTCAACTAAAGATGATGCAATTAGAATATCCATTCAATTTTGTTCTAAAATTGAAAATCAACTACAAAAAAAAATATGTACCATTAGAAGTGATCATGGTGGGGAATTTGAAAATCACATCTTTGAAGAATTTTTTACATCCCAAGGGTACACTCATAATTTTCCAGCTCCACGCACCCCACAACAAAATGGGGTAATAGAAAGGAAAAATCGATCTTACAAGAAATGGCTAGAACAATGCTACTTGAACACAATACACCTAAAACTTTTTGGGATGAAGCAATCAATACAACATGTTAAGTATTAAATCATGTAACAATTCACTCCCATCTTAAGAAGACTCCTTATGAACTTATCTTCAACAAGAAATCAAGAGTTGATTATTTTCATACCTTTGGTACACCCTGATACATCTTAAATATAAAGGATTATAAAGATAAATTTGACCCTAGATCACATAAAGGATTCTTCTTGTGATATTCAACTTCTAGCAAGGCATTTAGAATCTATAATACCATCTCTAGAAAAGTTGAAGAATCAATTCAGATCACATTTCATGAAATGACAACACAAAGTGCTGAAAATGAAATTGAAAACTTAAATGACGTTACTCATCAAATTAAGGGCCTAACCATATCTACAAAAGATGATCAAAATTCTAAAAATGAACAAAAAAATGAGACACAACAACCTATTCCAAGATTAATCAAGGACCATCCTCAAGACTTAATAATATGAAATCCTTTTATAAAAATCCGATCATCATTTAGAGCAAACATGGCATTTGTATCAATTGTTGAACCTAAAAAGGTAAATGAAGCTCTAAATAATGAATATTGGATAATGGCTATCAAGGAAGAACTAAATAAATTTATGAAAAATAACGTATGGGACTTAGTTCTTAAACCAGAAGATAAAACCATCATTAAAACTAAGTGGGTTTTTTGAAACAAACTTAATGAATCCGAGGAAGTAGTCAGAAACAAAGCTAGGTTGGTAGCTCAAGGATATAATCAATGAGAAGGGATACATTTTGATGAAACCTATTCTCCTGTGGCTAGACCTGAATCTATTAGAATGTTATTAGCTCTAGCTACCCACAAAGACATCAAACTATTCCAAATGGATGTAAAAAGTGCCTTTCTAAATATAAATATAGAAAAGGAAGTATATGTTGCTCAACCACCTGGCTTTGAGATTCTTGAAAAAATTGACCATGTATATAAACTTAAGAAAGCTCTTTATGGTCTAAAACAAGCACCACAAAAAAGACTTAAAAACTATCTATTTGACAATAACTTCTCAATTGGAAAATTAGATTCTACATTATTTTTCAAAACATATGAATCTGATTTTCTTGTTGTTCAAATATATGTTGATGACATCATATTTGGTGCTTCAAACGATTCCATATGTAATCAATTTAGTGATATTATGCAAAAAGAGTTTGAAATGATTCCCATGGGAGAATTAATAGTATTCCTTGGTTTTCAAATAAAGAAATGTTCGCCAGAATTTTTCTAAGCCAAGAGAAATACACCAAGTAACTCTTAAAACAATTTGGCATGGAAAATTGCAAACATGCTACCACTCCCACGGCTACCTCTTCCAAAATTGATAAGGATGAAGATGGTGAACCCATTGATGATTCCTTATTTAGGGCCATGATTGGTAGTTTGGTATATTTGATCGCTTCTAGACTGGATATCATGTTTTTGAATGGGCTTTGTAATAGATTTCAATCAAAACCAATGCACTCTCATTTTCAAGATACCAAACGGATCTTAAGATATATCACTGGTACTATCGACTTTGGTTTGTGGTATCCTAACAGACAATCGCTAGATTTAAAAGCTTACACCTATGTCAATTGTGTCGGTTTTCGACTTGATTGCAAGAGCACAAGTGGTGGTTGCTTCTTACTAGGAAGAGCCTTAGTATCTTGGTTTAGTAAGAAACAAAATATAGTTTCCCTATCCATCATTGATATTGAATATGTGGCTTCTGGTTCATGTTGTGCTCAAGTACTCTATATGCACCAAGTTTTGAATGAATATGGATTTGCATTTTCTTCTACACCAATTTTTGGTGATAACACTAGTGCTATAAACTTGGCTCATAATCCCATTTTACGTAGTCGTGCCAAGCATATTGAAATCAAACATCATTTCTTAAGAGATTATATTTCTAAAAATAATATCTCTCTCCATCATGTTGATACTGAAGAGCAACTAGAAAATATCTTTACTAACCTCTTCTTCTTGATCAATTTCAATATATTTGAAAGAGGCTACTTATTACTCCCCTAGAAGATGTATTCTTTGGTATACGTGCTCAAAATTCTTAATAATTTTCTTACTTGAATTTCATGTGATTTTTAGTCCCTGAAATTCTATAACTATTTCTTTGGTTAGTCACAATAATTTATTATCATGAATAAGCACATAAAGAAGCTCAAATCAATTCAACAAAACTACTCACAGTCTCTTGTTCGGTCAAAAATATTGTGGACTGAGAAGATACTCGGTCGAAAAAATCTGGACTGAGTTCCACTCAGTGGGACAAGGCAATTTCCAACTGAGATTCTTCTAGAAATTTCATAAATTGATTTTTTTTGCACAAAAGCCTCTTTGTGAAAAATAATTTCGACCAAGTCCTCGTCGCAATGGTCAAATTTTTAAATCCCAAAGTTGACCAAACTAGCCGTTACAAGGGAGTGTCAGAATAGAGCCATTGGGCCCTCGCTTGAAAAAATCGTCGACCAAGCATGTCCCTATTTTGCTATAAAAGGGACCCCAATCCGCCCATTCTATTCACTGTTGGCTAAATTGGACATTATTATAATCCCTTTGTTTTGATGATGACAAACATTTCATTCTTGTCGATCTAACGTGCTACTTGAGTGTTGTAGGAATAAAGTGGATGACAAATATTTGGAAGATCTATATGCTAAATTGCTTTAATTTCATGAATGTAATCAAATGTAAAAACTTGTACAAGTATATAATGTACAAGTACTTAGACATCATGTAAATCAAGCGTTAGATCTTCCCTAGACAATCACAACACTTAGATAGGTCATCCCCTAAAATAGTGTCACATCTGCACACTCATACACACACTTAGTACTTAGTTTAAAATGTTGAAATAGGGTCATTCTCGGTCGACAAACTTCTCGACCGAGACACTCGCGGTCGACAAATTCTTCGACCGAGAAAGATCCAGGTAGCCGTTAGACACATCAGACAAGGTAGTTGGGAGTTAAAAGTGAACGTTGTAAACTCTTGCTCCAGGAAGTCCCTCAGTCGACAAGATCTCGACCGAGAAGGACTCTCGGTCGACAAATCTTCGACCGAGAAGTGTTCTGTCTACAATTTTCAGAGTTAATTAACTAGCCATTGCTAAAGCAACTAATGTGTACCTAACAGCTAGTTAAGCACTTAGAACCCCCTAGAAAGTGTCTAGAATGTCCTTAAGCACTTGTAGGTCATTCCTATAAATAGGACATGCCTTAGGACATCCTAAAACACACTTGTGCAATACTTGAGCTTACATACTTGCAATTGGCAATCTGTTTTGAGCAATTGAGCAACACTAGCATTGGCTACTCATTTCCCTTGCTCCAAATTCGTGTCCTATAGGCTAGCATCTCCTATCCACTAAACCTACACTTCCATACTCATTGGTTAGGAGATCAAAACGCTTGATATTGGAAATCAAGCCTTGTGCTTCAAAGTGATTGGAGAGGGTTTGATCTTCTTGGTGAAGAAGGAGATCTTTGGACTACTTCTAGAAGGCTGTTGCAACGGGAAGCTACTTCAAGAGGAAGGCTACTTCAAGGGGGAGCTTGAAGTTACTTCAAGAAGGCTGCTTCAAGGTTGGTGCAACTACTTCAAGGTGAAGGCTGTCCAAAGGGTGTAGAAAGTATTGTAAATTTTATGTAATATCCTTGCGAGGTAATAAAATTTAATACTTTCAAAATCCCGGTTGGGTAAGCAACCGGGTAGTGGATTGACTGCCTTAGTATTTGCTAAGGTTGGAACCACTCTAAACACATTGTCTCCTTCTTATTATTTCAATTGTGGTTGTTTGAGTTAAATTATATTAAAATAATCATAAAACCCTATTCACCCCCCCCCCTCTAGTGGTTTTTCAATTGGTATCAGAGTAGGCTTCAAGGAGCTCTAATCGAGTCTTGAAGAATGAAGGGCGGTGGTGTCTGCAACTGCAAGTAAAAGAAAAGCATGCACCAATATTCTTCAACAAGTTGCAATCACTACAAGAAAAATAGGAATTAACTACATTTTGTCTAACTACATTTTCTTAAAATATAGTTAAAATGACCTTCGTTTACAAGTTATAAATGTATAGCTAAGATAAATGTAGTTGGTAATGAACTTAAGAAATAACTACATAATAGCTACATATAAGTTCTATTTTTTATTACTATCTTTGAATTTTTACAATCCCAAAAGTTGTAAGCGGGTTCGCGCTCAACTTTTACAAAGCCCGCCACTTTCGTTTACCAGTATGCCAATTCTTTCCCAATTCAATTAGATAGTGATCCCAAACCCCAAAGCGATGGGCAACCCCAAGGTGAAGAAATTCTTGATCGTTTCAAGCAGAGGAGACCTGGTGCAAAAGAGGGATCTAGGAGTTGGGTGCTGGAGAAACTTTCGTGGCAGTAGTTCCTAGAGCTACCATCGCCAAGGACCCAGCTTGTTCTCTCTGCCCGTAATTTCTGTTGGCAGCGATCGAAGGAAGCGCTGGGAGGGGGGAAGGAGGGGTTTGCTTCTATGGTAAGTTTTTAATCTTGGACTTTTCAGACTTTCTTAGTTGTTGTGTCTTTGCTCGAGCTGATTGGAACTTCCCTCCAGTTTTAGCACCCTATTACGATTCACAGTCTTACTGCAAGTTGAAGTCAAGGAGCACCCTTCTTGGTTGAGCAGAAGCCAACGACGTCTTTTTATCTCTCGCACAGAGGTTCGGTCTCTCTTCTAGTCTTCACGGCCAGAATTCCTTCACATGGGTTGTAAAGTAGCTGGGTTCTGAGGCTTTCTATTAATATTTGTCTGATCCAGTATCGGGAAGAGAGTGATTCCATGCTATTTTTTTTTTGGTTTAAAGCTGGAGAAAATTGGGCGTGTTTGGTGGCTTGGCGTCAACTTTGAAGTGAAATGGCTTCTACTACTCTCCAACTGAATGCGTTGGTCATTGCTTTGACCATATGGGTTCGGCTTACTAATTAAATGCGTTTGAACAGAGTAATTCAACCAAGGAAGCCTATAACATCATATTTCTCTAGTCTATCAAAACCAAGTTGGGGAGACTTCCAGATACATGAAGGTAACTCCCCATGACTTACTTCTAGGCATTTTTCCATTTTTGCCTTTTGATTTTAGGTGCTACGAAATCTGGATGGCATTTCCTTGATGTTGTTGTTGTTTGCTCAGAGTGTATCATAACTGAGATAAAACCACAGGAGGAAGAAAATATCTGGAAAGTGGGTCCAACAACTGACGGGCTTTTGGTAACCTTCATACCATATGTATTTTAGTATTGCCAAAGTTAACAATAAGATGTTTCTTTGTTCATAGAGTACCTGATTCAGGCTTGGTCCATAAGAAGCACGGACACGGACACGGATACGGATACGGACACGGACACGGGACACGTCAATTTTTAAAAATATAGAACACTGACATGGCGTTGGACACGGCTATATATATACACATATACATACATTGGGGTGAGCAAATAATGGTCCAAATCGCAAAACTGGACCGGACTGCTCAATTCGGCCCGGTCCGGTCCGGTCCATTTTGAGTTCGGTCCGGTCCGCAGTCTGGGAATTTCGATAAGTTCGGTCTTCGGTCCGGTCCGGTCCGGTCCGGACCGCAGACTAACTTTTATATAAAATTTATATATATTTGAAGATGTATTCTATAATAACTACAAATAAAGTACATATATAAGCACTGCTAGTATAAATGTTTGATACTAAAGTTATATAATTGTTAGAAGTGACTAAGATTATCAACTTTGTACAATTAAATAAGTTGTAAAACATGTAAAAAAGGCTGATTATAGTCCAAACGGTCCGGTCCGGTCTGGTCCTAGTACAAAACGGTCCGGTCCTACCTCGAAACGGTCCGGTCTGCGGCCCATATATTGTTGAAATTCGGTCCGCGGTCCGGTCCGGTCCGGTTTTGGACCGATGCTCAACCCTATACATACATATATTTACATTAATATATACAGTTAAAGACAAATATATGTATAAAATTTATTTGTAAACACAACAAGCTCCATAATTCTTAACAACAAGCAGAAACAACAATCACCACGATATACACTTTATATTCACATTTGTATTCAAACTCACTATGTTGATGCTAAAAATTTAGCATACAAAATAATATATTAAAATCAAGAGGAAGAAGAGGGAATGAGTTCCTAGAAAGGGAAGTTGCTTCTGATGGCTGCTCTAGGTGTTGGCAGCTCCAGCTGCAAATGGTTGTCATAAAAGGCTGCTGCTTATGGTGGATTTAGCTCCTACTGGTTGTTGATGCAAAGGCTGCTAGTAGCAGCTCCATCTCTTTATGGTGGCTGCTTGCAGCAACTTCAGGACCTAGCTACTACTTGCAGCAATTGCTGCTAGAAGCGGTTTCATTCGCTCTTTACATGAACAACAACAATTAGAGGGTGAGGGTAGTTGGTCACATCTCAAGGGAAGGGATGAGGGGTTTGATGAGGAGTTGGGGTTTGGTTGAGGAGTCTACGGGTCGGGTCTTATTTTCTCTTTTCTTTTTAGTTAGATCTTATGTGGGTTGGGTTGGTCGTGTCCAGTACGCGTCTTAGATGTGCCCACGCCGTGACCATCTTGCCAATAAAAAAATTGAAATTGGACACGCTGGAGGAGTGTCTGCCGCGTGTCCACGCATGTCCAAGGTGTGTCCAAGTTGGACACGTGTTGGACACGGACACGGAAGACTCCAAGAAGTGTCCGTTCTTCCTAACTTGGTCCCAAGTTTCTTTATGTATACTTTATTTGATTGAAGTTTATTCCCTATATTTAATGTTGGTCCATCGAATTTTGTTTATGCTCCCTTCGTGGAAGTAGTGGAAAAACTTTTCTGTTTCTATAGAAACCCCACTCCTATATAATCACCTATTAAATTGGTTGTTAAGGTTTTAGAAGGTAGGATCTGTCAATCTAGTTGCATTTACAACACAAAATAGTTTATTTACTTGAATTTTTGAGATCCACTTACATTGAGTTAGTTTTTTAATGTTGTTTTTGGATAAATATATCATCTTGTTATACAACTCATACATCTTAATATAGGCCAAAGGTCTTTAGGCTTTGGTAGACTATGCAATATAGACATTTATGACCTAATATAATTTCCTCTTCCTTAGACTCCAATGTTTTCATGGGATTGTTTATCAGTCCATAACTACAGACATGGTCTGGATATGCTGTAGTGATATTGATCATTGAGGAAAACAACACTCATGAATGTATTACTAAAACACATACGGTGATTAATATTCTCACCACAATCATAAGGAAATATTAAGTTGTTGGCATTTCAAAATGCATTTATGAAAATCCTCTAAATAATCTTCCTTTGGTTATAAATTATATGTAGGAGACACAATGAGTTGAATACTGAGAAGTCATATATCAATCTGTGGTTAATCCTTGGTTAATCTCTAGTGACTAGTATTTTGAGTTCTACTATTTGAGAATAGTCCCATGTTATGTGAAACATGTACACATATCTTGCTAGTTTCCACCATCAATGAGCATGCATGAAATACTGAAGTGAAGGATTAATCATGGAGAAGTGTTGGGGGTATTGGTATCCATTAAATAAGTCATATGCGATGCCATCATTCACCATTGAAGAGGTTAGTTTAAGCTTTGTCAGGAGTTTAGGATGTACTGAATACTTCCATCTCTCTCACAATTAATGAAGGTTAGGATACCTTCAATATCCAACACATTTTTCCTTCATATAGGTTTAGGTTTTCCTTTTCTGGTATAAACAATGAACCTCAACTGTGCTATTCTTCATTACTGTTTGGTCTTTAATAATTAGTTGAGTATCTTTGTTCATTTTTTATTAGATGACAGTGAGTTCTAGATGGCAATCACGTATAGCTAACTAGATAAGAAAATACCATGGCTCCTTTATTAGCTATCCATTGATCCAAATGAGGCTTTTTGGCTAACATCAACTGTGAAGAATGGCTATTGGCTTGGAGGGTTGTATTCATTTGTACACCATGTCGCACAAGTAGAAATATTAGGCAACTGATTAAAAACAAGTAGGAAAAAAATGGAATTGGAAGCAAACATAAAAGTTTGGTTTCTCCTTTCTCAAAGTTTTGTAACTTTCAAAAATTTATGGTTCTTGGCCAGCTACAAACACAAGGTCAACCGCCTCAAAGAATGGGTGTCAGACATTCCAAAGTACACGTGATACCACAATAGTCAGCATGTATACTTCTCTGTGCAACATTTTTCTTCTTGGTTCAAAGATCATTCTGCACATTTCTATATGTTGATCAATCTTATCACTACATTGAACAAGCTATAACATTGAAAATATATCGTGCCTGTATCTATGTTCTTGTCGTATGGGTGAATTGCCTATAACACTGTTGAAAATAAATAAACATTTCACATTTGATCAGTCCTTATATATGCCTTTCCTTTTGGAATAAATGTTGAGGGCTTAAATTTGTATGAGAATAAAAGATTGTCGTTTCATGCTCTTTGGTATGCCATACCAATGAGAGATCTACGACGCGATCCATCACTTCATAAACCCTTTTTTGGTTCCTCATTTTCATCCATAACTTGCCAAACTAGACTTCCTATTTAGCACTGTATAGGTTGTCGAGGAAATTGGCTCAATTTGTCTTAATGAGTGGGTCATGGTATTTGAGATGTCATGTGAAGTGAATGTATTTTATTGTAACCTAAAAGTAACTATTGTTTGTAGTATATGTTTGTATGTGATTAAAAAAGATTTACTGAATGTTGTCCCTTTTAATATTCTTTAGTTGTGCAATATGCTATGATACCATTAGTTTAGGTCCTTATATTATGAGTACCACAAAGATCTTGTAGAAGAAAGGATTCATCTCGTAATTATGAAGTGTTCATACTAGTTCTCTGAAGTTCTTATTCCCTTGACCTACACGTAATGTGATAGGAACTTGCATCTTCTGTTAGACGTGTGAAACACTTTGCATTCTGAAACTAGTTATCTTCACCCATCTTCGTATAATGCTCTATGAATCCAATTCTAGACTTTTGGGCGGGGTTGAGGTACCCATTACTTAGGCACTTGATTGTACAAAAACCAATAATAAGTTTAACACATGATTAAGGTCCATTTATCTTGAATGAATATGGTATTTGTTGACACTCCAATATATGAAGAGGTCTCTTCAATGACAACACACACATTAGTTGGGTTTATATGCTCCTTAGATATTACAATATATTTATCTCTGCCACCATATAATCCCTTATACACCCTTATATGAACTTACCATTATATCAGTAGTACTTTCCCCCATAGACCCAAGACTTGTTAATCCCTTTTTCTATATTGGGTTTAAGTCCACAAATATTATAATGCATAGTTATATATGCTCAAAATCCATCTTCAGTCATAAGAATATATCTAAAAAAAATAAGATTACATTTACATCCCTTCAGAATTGTTCTTTCAGTTCTGTATTGTACTTTGACAAAAGAAAGGGAAAGTGTTGCCTATATCTCCTTGAAATATATTATATGTATAGTGCAGAATCACGTAGTTGTTTTGCTAAAAGGCACATTATAAGTAATGTTTTTTGTTAAGGGTCTTATTTGGATTTGATAAATATTCCCAATCTATCAGATATCGTCTCATTACAACCTGGAAATGACAGAGCACAATATAAAATCTATTTCGTTCAAACCACTTCAAGAAGCACTATCTCGTTATACCTAGAAACTAAACTATGTAATTCCAAGACCATGTATAGAAATCAGAGTTACTAATAGAGCACACAACTAGACATGAAATAGCGCAATGAACTTGTATTTTTAGTATATTTCTAGAGCCATACGCAGAAAGCATTAAAGAAATCAGTATTTTGTTGCATGAACAGAAGTCCGTATTGAACTGTAATAATTGTAAATGTGATCATAAAACTTTGCCCATGTTCGTGAACTAATATATCCAGATTTTCTAGATTTGTTTCTATTCCTCTTGCATTCCTGTAGCCTCTACTTGAGCTGACTGCTGGTAAAGGCTTGTCTAGAGGATCTTATCAAGTGCTCTGTTGTGTGCTTTGCTACTTGGGTTTCAACTGTACACTGAGGCATATGTGCTGCTGGTTATCATACCAGAATGTCTGAAAGCATGAGCCATAAAAAGGTTCATCATTTTTGTGGCTGTAAATTAGTCCCATTCCTTTGAATGCAGGCATTCCAATGATTCCGAAGTCTTACGTATGATGCTTATAGCTTATTTTCTTATTTAGTTGCCGACGTGAGCCTCTCATTCTTGACCTCGTTGATATTTTTATACAAAGTTAGAAGCACTTTTGAATAAGTTACCACATATTGGAATATTGAAACTACTCCACTAGCTGTACGGTCAACTTTTAAGCATGAAGTTGAAAAGAATGTCAGAACAACGACTATCACATTCTCTGAACAACCAGCCAGGAATGATGTACTAAGTGAAATCACTCTTGGTAAGCTTCCTGATCAAGTATGATTATTGAAGGAACCTTTAATGCATAGGTCTTTGGATCAAAATGATAATTCTAAGTGTTCCAAACACCAGGGATCAATATGTACACGTGCAAAGTGTCTTCATCGATTTGTCATGTACTTTTATATATAACCTTTATTGCTACATGAAAAGTTAACAGGAGTTCTTATTCTTGTTACATGTATACCGTGCTTTGTGTTTATCATCTCACTTAGAAGTTTGAGCTTGTAGCCATATCTTGCATCCCTCCCTTTTCTATGATTGTTGTTAACTTGTTTCAGATCTTAAAGTGAGAATGGAGTTTACAGATTTGCAGCTTATTGATTAACAAATTCAAGTCAGTAAAAGTTTAAATGCCTGAGATTTTCTGGTTGGTTTACTACCTTTTTGTTTAAGAGAGCTAACATGAGATTTCATTGTGAAGGTGTTTATGTAATTATCTTGAGAATAATCAGCCTTACTCCTTTAAATTGTAGGATCTCAGGAAGTTGTAGATGATTAGTGGAGGGTATGGAGGTGGAGATGGACACAACTACTTGCAATGATTACTAGTATACTTTATTGTTACTATTTTTATCAATTGTTGTTTGGACCAGATATTTTCTCAAGCTATGATTCATAAGCTAATTTTGTTTTATTCTTCAGGGACAATTGTGTACTCTATTACATCAAATCGCACACCTAGACGCCTAGAGTTTCAGTAGGATATGCCTCAAGAACAGAACAAAGAGAGTGTCTGCAACAGAGCTTCTTAAGGATTCTTTTCTCCAGGTGGACAATGTGGACATCTCTGAGGAGTGGACTTGGAAACTCTCTATTAGAAAGCCAATGTACTCATTGTCCTTCTAAGTTCTACCAAGCTAGAGCACTAAGTAGAAACATGAAGATAACTAGAAAGACGAATCCTTGAGACAACCTTATCCCCCCTGAGAGTGCATATAGAAATGGTACATGACTTGCTCCCCAACTATTTTCCCAGACCATATATAGGGGGTGCGTATTTATGACACATGCATAAAAGCTATCTATAGGCTTCTCCTCTCTAAGTAAAGTATCAGTCGAGGACAATATCATTCGATTCATGGATATGATCGAGGTAACACATCTTGTTTTCTTTTTCACTACTCAGCATTCTTAAATTTGCAGCTTTTAATATCCACCTACCACGTTCTAGATATATTATATCATTACATGAGGAAAACATAAGGGTTGTGAATAAAACATCATTATATCAGTACTCAATAATATATTTATAAATAGTTGTGTCTATTTCTGATTTCCTACATTCTCCCATGTTATGGATGAAATGAAAGGTAAAGGCTCTCTTTCTCTTTCTTTGTTCTCCATGAATTGCAATACATGGATAGAAGGATACATGAACAAGGAACATAGTTATGAACATATGAAATTCCATCTTGGGTGTTGTTTTGAAAGGAAATCATTATGTCGAGCATGCAAATTCATGGAAGTAGCTCAAATTGTTAGAGAAGTCATGTCAAATGTGGTACTAACACATAATATTATACTAAAAAATGGTGGACACTTGATCAATGTATTGAAGACACTAAAAAAGGATGATGGGTTAAGAATTAAAAATTATTTTTTGGCTATTAAATTTTAATAAGCATTTAGTAAGAAATAACCAAACAACCAAGATGTAATATGCTGATATGTATGGGTTACTGTGTGGTATCAAATATAAGGAACAAAAGAATTAATGGATTTTTCTAACTAGGGCATTACCTTCCCCGTGCTATACAAACAAGGAAACCCAAATATCATAAGAACAAGAGTGCCTTGCCTATGTTTTGTATATCATCTTATATATTTTGTACATGGCTTAATACAAGCATTCCTCTTTGTAAACATTATTTTTTTAAGTCTGAATTTTAGTCTCAAAGAAATATGAACTAGCATAATGTGCACCATTTTAAATAGTGCAATGCAGGCGAAATGGAAAGGTAACAATTGCATCACTGACCTCCTGAAAATCATCAAAGAAGGATGTAGTTGTATAGTTGGTTCGAGGCTTTTTAAAGTTTATATAGTATATTAAGTTTAACTCAAACATAGCTCTCTGTTTGTTTATCTGTATTATACTGCACTAAGTACCCATACCATACACATAAATGAAAATAGTATACAATCTTCTCTTATTCATTGTATTATACTGCACTAAGTACCCACACCATACACATAAATGCACGTTCTAGATATACTGCCAACATGATTCCTAGATAGAGAACCTTGCATAAATTTTATTATATTACAAACTATTTAAGACATTAATATGTCTTTTTTTTTGAATTATTGAAATAATATTTCTTGCAGTAATTAAATTAGTTATAACTGATCATCTTCAAACTGATTGGTAGTAGTTTCTATGTGAAAATGTTTTGTTGCATCTTTAGACATAAATTTCAGTTGTCACGATGTCCTGCATATTTGCAATACTTGGATCACAGTCAGATGTGGAGGATGCATCCAACAACAAAGGAGACCCAGAGGTTACAACATCATGCTTTGTTATTATGTACTGAATTTCATCATTTATGAAGTCCTTAGTATACATTTTCATAGTTTTGTGTCCGTTGTCCACATATTTTCCCATTAAGATTTTTTATTTTGTTACAAATTGAGTTTGAAGAAACTATAAGTAGCTATGGCATAAGAACATTTTGGTTGTACTGGATTCACCATCTTGTTATAGGACATGATTGTAACTACCAAAGAGGTGACTATATAACCTTGGGAAGAAAAGTCCATACCATCATTAAACAGGAAGACACACATGCAAATCAAACTTACAAACTGCTGAGCTGTAAGTTCAAAGTAAGGGAGACACTGAAGTGGAGGGAAGACAGACATAGCAGCTGGCTTTTCGAGTGTTGATCAGAGAACCAAGGTAGATATTGTAATGTCACTGATCAGGTTTGGACTGTTAACCAGATTTTTGGGTCACTATTCAAGACTCTGATGGTGTCAGCAGCTAACTAGGCAAGCGGTGGTGCTCAAACTAGACGTCTAAGGCAGCTAATATGTGGTCTCTCACAAGACAGAGGGCCTGCTCAAGGGGCAAGAAGAAGCTCTTTCCTTTTCTTTACCAGAGTGAAAGAGTACTCCATCACAAGACCAGTCTGGATCTTCAGAAGGTGTCACCATGGATCCAACAGACTTACATATACTTCTACATGTACATAATCCCCATTTGATATGGCCTCTTATGAAGGTTATGAATATCTAATTCTTCTTTACGTTTCATTTGCAGAGAAAACCTGGTTTGAGCTCATATTCTAGTGATCCAAAGATGTTGATGGTGTTAAACGCGGTGCAAAGATACACACGGCCTAATCTCTCTCTCCCCCTCTTCAATCCCATCTGAATTGAAGTGTAATAGGACAACAAGCATACTTTTTGCCTGGTTCAACTCATGTTTATTTCCATGAAAGTGACCAGTAAGTATTGATAACAATTGGTGATTGGCTGAGGTAGTGCCTTTTGAGTTTGATTCATTCTGCTGGATTCTTAGCTTTTCTTGTTTCCAATATTTATTACTTAAATAAGTCCACCATTTATGTGAAATGGAAATATAAATAATATCTTAATGGAATTTTGGAGTTTGTTATATTCATATGTGAGATGAACTATTGCTAACCTCCCTGATCCTACCTGTTCATAGTTGAAATCTCTACGCCAAATTCATTTCTTAATTTATTATTTAGACACTATCTCTTAGATTTGATATGAGTTACTCCTTGAGATTTAAATTACGGTGGACCAAGTTCAAGATTTTGTGCCTTGAGGCCAGAGCATGTCCCATCCCTCTTCCAAGTAATATGAATTTTGTTTTCCTTTGTTTATAATATTGTTTGTGCAATTGGAACATCACAGAGCATTCATTTTTCTACCAACCAGACTAAAGCTTCATAGAGATCTTGAAGGAAACATAATGTTGCAGAGACTTGGACTTCTACCGATGTCAATTGCATGGAATTTCCTTGTTATATATCAGAGAACGTTATATGTGAGACCATAGAATTTTTGTAATATAGAGTCGGTTGATTTTTATGCTAGAACCTGTAAATGATTAGAAGGAATTACTAGACACCATCTACAAACTAGATTGCATCCACTTCATAAGGATCAATCATACATGGCATAACAGAGATATATCTACATTGGATTAGAAAATGGGCAATCATACAGGACATAATAACTCTTCCAATAGATAAAGCTAGTCTTATCTTGAGAATGATGCATCCACTATTGCTAATAAATAGTGCATGCACCCCTTTCTAGATGTCTGGAGGTATATCTTCTTCCAATGTGTTATTTTATAAACTACAAAGCGCTAAAACGTGCAATGCTGCCACTCTTTTTTTAAACGACCAAACTGTTAAACTCTTCAACTTACATTGCAACTTGTTCCCACAGATTTACTACTTCCTTTTTCACAAGAACGCTCCCCTTCTACTGACTTACATGGGTTGTCTCTATGTAAATCTTGTGTTCCAAATCATTGGGTCAATGCCTGTAGGGTATAAAAGATAGTCGAATACAAATAACATTGGTTTTGTATGGAAATATAAAGCAAAAGAAGAATCCAAATATACCTCCTGATTACAAAAAGGGAGCATAGTTGTTTCTCTTAAGCCTGAATGCAAGATAAAGTGTAGGAGATTTGATTTGCAGGGAATATGGACACTTGGGGGATATTATTGGTCCACTTTTTTTGTAGTAGGAAACAAATATGTTGTTGTCACAAAATATGGGTAACTTTTATAATTAATGAAACTCAATTTAGTTAGAATCTATATACTTCATCCTGTTGTGTGGGTACAGATGAAAAATTTAGTTGCAAATGAGTATTATTATTTGATCGATTTCATTCAATTTTGTGATTACTCAACTAGTAAATGGATTATTATGGTTTGAATATTAAAAATTTACAACTAATGTGGATGGGTGATGTGGACTGAATAATTCTTTTTGAATGTAAAAACTATTGTAGTAGAAGGGTAATTGTCCCTTTTGTATGACAGCCACACATCATATACCATGATTTTTTGTTCCTGTGAGCTGCTTTTCATGACAAAAATCTGGTCATAATAATGTTATGGATTTTTCTATTGTTTACTTTTTCACGGGGTTCTATTCTTTACGTTTTCTTATCTAACCGAAACAGACAATCAACTATGCTTCCTGGAGCTTCTTCCTAGTAAATCTCAGTTGAAAAGAAGCAACACAGTTTCTGTACAGAAGTATCTATACACACCTAGTTATATTTTTTTGCCAACCCTGATTCCTTGAAGTGGTCTTGGCTACTCTTCTGGTTGTAGGATCCCTTGTAGATACATGTTAGCAGTGGTGCTGTGTTTCCAAGGACACCAATCCAGGTGATTTCATCACTTGGAAACTCTTCGAAGTCTTGATCACTATGAAGCTCAAGCTGAACATGAAATGGTTGACAATGGTTTTCATTTAGAAAAGGTTTGAATTCCTCACTATCTACTTGTTTCTAATGAATTTGGCATGCATGCTCGAGGTTAGTTCATTAATTCCTTGAAATTAGTTCCACATTCATTTCTCAGCAGCTTTGTTGTAATTGGCCCTAGCAAGAAGGACCATGTTGCGAATATCACACAACCCCCCTGCCCAGGCCTTGAGAGCCTTCTTCACCCTTTTTAATTTCTCAGCCATGATGAACAGAGGGTTCCCCTTAACTTCTTCCGCCCAGACTTCTTGATTGTGCGCTCGCACCCAGGCCAGTCCAACCACCAGTTGAAGAATCTAAAGGGCTTCACCTTGTTGCCTTCATCGTTGAGTCGTACCACCAAGATGGCATGGTCACTGTTAGGATGGTCACCAAGAGTAACATTGGACATAGGGAATATGTCCAACCATTCGCTATTGACAATTGCACAGTCAAGGTGACTGGCAATTCTCCTCTGGATCGTTCTCTTGTTCTGCCAAGTAATGAAGCCGCCGTTCAAGTTCAGCTCAATCAAGTTGGCCGCAATGACAGTGTCATTGAACCTCGCCAAGCAATAAGCGGGTACAGGGAGGCCTCCCACCTTCTCACTCGCTCTCCTAATATGGTTGAAGTCGCCGATGAAGATTTGAAGCATCTCCATTTGGTTGGCAGTAGCAAGCGTCTCCCATAATCTTCTTATGTATATCTCAGAGTTGTGTCCGTAGACTGCAGACAGAACAATATGAAGACCGCCATGGTTTATGCAGCTGGCCGTCACAAGCTGATCCATGGCGAAAATCACTTGGACATCCCAAACCAAAGGGTTCCACCCAATAGCAACCCTTCCACCTTCCACCTGTACCAAATTGGAAGCTGATCCCCAGCCAGTAGGAAAAAGGCCGTTGATCCTATTCGCCACCTTACGCCTGATCTTGGTCTCCAAACAAACCACAAGCGTCGCCTAATTGTCGGTGATGATCTGTCTCGACCTTCTCTGCTTCTTCGGTAAAGATGCACCTCGCAAGTTCCATGCGAGGATGCACATTATGACCTCCTGTTTGAACCCCCCCAGCCAGGAGGGGCTCCACCTCTTCTAGTCCTCCACGGTGACACTTTGGACCTAGCCGCCTCCTCAGTGATCTGCTCCGCATCCATCTGCAACCCCTCCAAGGCGGAAAAGTGGTTAGCAGGGCCACTGTAACGTGCTTCCGTTCTGCTTGCACCACCACTAAGGGGGGTGATCTCCCACCGTTCTTGACCACTGTGAAAGCCTGGTCATTGGTCTCGATCAGGGGAGGAATAACCTCAACCTCCTATTCCACACTTGCCTCCTTCGCTAGCTGGGGCATTCCATCGAGCACCTGCCCTGCGTCAGGAGCTCCATCCTTGGATACCGCAGAGCCAGAGGCATCAACAGCGAGAGCAGCTGTGGAAGGTTCAACCTCCTCGGGGATAGCAGTAGCAAGCACAAGTCTCGACTTGCTATGACCGCCCGCGTGTCTGCTCATCCTGCTTCTCCGCCTTCTCCTCCTCGCATTGCTCTGGTCCCTGAATGTTTCCCGCCCATCACGCACCACCGAGATATCTACAAGCGTGATTCTCTCCCCGGGGCAGTAGTTGGTAGAGTGGTCGAAGACTGCACAGCTCTCACACCTGTCGGGGAGGGCGTCGTAGACGACCTTGATCTCCAGCGCCGCCCCATCGGGCATCTCAATCATGACCGAAGGGGGCAGTTTCTTCTCAGTTGAGATCTCAATGCAGAGGTGGGAAGCCCCCGCATACCTTCCATTGGGAACGACATCGATAACCTTAGGGGTACCAATGCCATAACTAATGATTGTAATGGCCCTTCTCGTCCAGTGTTGCCCGACGTCCGGGAGCGTAACCCAGACATACATTGTTGTGAGGGCCGCCCTTTGGATATCAGCTTCCAGTGTCCACTTCCTGGTGAGCACGAGCTTCTTGTCAAAGAACCACGGACCTTGCTCCAAGGTCGTGTTCATGTCATTCTCATTGGCGAACCTAGAAAGGAAAAGACCCCCAACCAAAGGCGACAATTGAAGCTCCCCTTTAGGTCTCCACGAATGGATCATCCACCCGTAAAGCTGCTCCCTCACTGCCAAGTTGCCCAGCACCTGCGCGATGATGGAGCATTGGTGGAAGGATTCCATTGTCGTGACCACCGGTTCCGTGAACTTCATCCACGGTCTAGTATCGTCGGCTTTGTATTCTAGACATCTAGGGTCCTCCAGAAGGGAAACAACCTTGATATTCCTCCTGACCTCCAAAGGCTTCACAAGGGTGCCGACCCAAGATCTTCCCTTGGTGACATCCACCCTCAGATCTGACCATCCCGCAGATGGCTGTCCAGAAGCACCATCACCTGAAGGGTTAGAAGACGGGACGGAGAAGCCCGTCCCGCCTTGGCCCTCCCCCGCCATGGCTGCCAGCCGCCTAGAGATGGACGGGAGCCACAGATAGAGAGAGAAACTTTTGTTCATTACTATCCTTATGTTTTCTATCAATAAGATACCAAGGTGAAGAAGGAAATACATTTCCTTCCATTTCTATGATCTAAAGCATGAGCCAGTAATCCCAACCTGGATAGTATAACCCAAACCCTATTGATGTGACTTGATTTTAGATTATGATAGATGATTCAAGTTAACGGATTGTTGAACTGAATTTGATATAACTAGAAGGTTTATAGCTTATGATATGACTAGAAACATGTCTAGAATAATCCATTTTTTCGTTGCATTGGTTTAGTAACATACATAGACCTTCTCCTCTAATACTACTTTAATAAGTGAAAAGATGGTCCCACAAGAGTTACTACAACTTAGTGGTTGTTGCACTTGAAAGGTGGGAATTCAAGTCTAGTGTGGTTGTTTTCAGAGGTCTTTGACAAAGTACATATAGATGTGTTGTTTTCAGGATTACCTAACCATGTCCATTTTTTGACGTAGTTAGATGTCTTTTAACTGGGAAAACTGTAATTTACATATAATAGTCCACTGGTCTATTTTCTTAATGATCAGTAGGCATACCACTTTGGTAAATCATGTCTAACTAAGTAAAACAGAGTTGTCTTCCCTGCTTATTCCAAACTAGTCACGGTTCCAACATTCTTTCATTATTGTCATGCAATTCCAAGAGGAATGTGATTCCGTGTATCTCAATGAAATGCACAAGAACATTCTTCCTGATGTAGGAGATCATAGAGGTTCCTTCAAGCATGTGCTCGGATACAAGAAATATGGAACCATCCTTGATGCAATACCCATCCATCTTCAGCAACTTGTCACTCAAGTTTTTGGTAAACCTGATGATGTCTTCAAACTTCAGGTCGTTGGGATTTCAGCTTTGGGTCCTATGCACAACTTGTCTGCAGCATGCTGGCCTCTGCCCCTCGTCAAGTTTGCTCCTGCAAACACCCACGCTCTGGAAAAAATTTCTTCAGAGTAATGTGGAAGATAGATTCGTAGCTGTCCTGAGTCAAAGGATGAAAGTAAATTTTTGAGTGACCTGGAATGAAACTGGATAAGATTTATGGGCTTTTAAAGAAACAATATTCTATCCAACTAGCTCTCTCCTATTTTAATTCTTAGATGCTGCAAATTGGGGGCAAGTCACCAAATAAGATACTTTTTGCTAAGAATAAAGAAAGAATGTTCCAGATGATTTCCATTCTGGTAAATGTGGTTTTGTAGACTTCTTAGGATTTTATTTTGCCTTAGCTTTATATGTTCATCCTACAGTCAACGATGTCGATGGGATGCTTAAAAATTTTCAACAGATTCCTTTCAATTTGACAATAAACATCCAGGCTTTCTTCTCTGACTTTGGTGTAGAAGCTTTGTTTCCTCTGCCATGTGCTATGCAACACAAATTGTGGCTATGCCTAAAGTGAGTATTACGAATAGTGTTTTATATTGTGTGTTAGTGACGATGTATGTGATTTGTTATCTATTAATCTATCTCTGACTATCAACATGCTCTCTTTGTTAATATAAACCATTTTTGTATGCATATTTGATTATCCATGTCTGCACAACTGAAATAGTTGTAGTTGAGTATATGGTCCCTTAATTTAGGTGGACTAAAGAGCTATAATAGAACACAATCAGTACACCACATGAGTTTAGTTTGGGGCATTCGAAGGTCCTACCCTTAAGAAATTGTCCAACTCAGTGATCAGCATGGGTCAAGATCCTTCTTTGTAGTCTTTTGCATAGACTTTTGCTTGTTAAGTTCTTGCAATATGAGAAACACGTGTTTCACATCTAAAATGTGTTAAATCTTATCTGTCTACTAAATAAATTGATTGAGTGGGGAAGTTATTGAGTTTTCAGGTGGCTATCTCGTGGACACAAAGATAGAGCAGCCCAAATTACTATCACATGTCTGATCACGGAGCTCTGTAGTACTGCTATAATGTCAAAATATTGATAATTTTAGCTCTACGATTCATATAACAGCTAGCATCTAACCACCACAAAAACCAACGTGGGTAGTAGTTTCTATTGAAATGAAGCTTGCTTTCTATGAGAACTTAGGTCTACTGTATTGTATTTCCAAACATTTGTTGTCAGAGCTAACCTCATTTTTAATTGCCATGAGAGACTATGACCATATAAACTTTGTGAAGTTTACAATTCAGAACTAATGTGTGAAGTCTTTGATTGAGAACTAATGCCATCATCTACTAGTATGTCTTTGGCCCGAGGATTCTGCACTATGAATTGATTTGGCTGTATCATATGATTGGCACTAATCTTTCCTTTATCTTCAATTGTTCTTTTCATACCACTCAATTTTTGTGTTTCCTTCTTTAAAAATCATAACTTCTCTAAAAAATGATATAGAAGAACCAATCATATGCTTCTATAAGGCTTGCTTCCACTATGTCATTAGATCATATTTGTATCTTTTCTGCTATCATATAAAACATTTTAATGTATTTTGAATTTTCTTATCAGTTCGTTATTGGTTTTATAGTGTTTTCCATATGTTTTTCATCTTTTGGTTAGTATTTTTCAAAGTCTGATAGCTAGATATCTCTTATATTAACCGTATGACAGTAAGCAGTTTATAGTTTTGGATATATATTATATAATAATTCTGTTAGCATTCAATAATAGCTATAGTAGTACTAGATTTAAGGTTAATGTATACAAAACAGAGTACATGCATAAATAAAAAGTCTGCACTTTATTATGCACATAAGGGTTGCAAGATTTGTTTATTAAGAAAACATATTCCAGGCATTCTGGAGGCCAAATACATTTACGTCCCGTCTAACTCCCAAAACGGTCCTGTAGGGTGTGCTTTGTAGTAAGTAGTAACCAATGTGATATAGGGATATGCATCATGGAAGTTACACTGTCTGTGTATACATGACATGTTAACTACTGTTCTGTGTACGTCTTATACGTCATACAAGCAGAGTGGCATTGATGTTAATAGAACTAGGGGCAAAGACAGCACAGACGCAGTATCGCCAACTCATCACTAAATCAACTGGTCAAACGGTTAGTGCCCTCGTAATAAAAAAGAACACTGAGAGAAGAGGTTACTTTCTCTTCTTTCAGCCGATTGCCAATCAAGTCCCTATACAAGGAATAATAAAAAAACTCAAAGATCACATCAGAACATTTGTAATAATCACTAGGTCAGTTAACTCGTACAAGGTTTTCTGCATTTATAAACCACTATATGCTAGATCAATTTCCTCTTCAGTCATCTCAACGGTGGCATCACTGTCAAACCCAATGTCTTCTATGGAAATTCCCCTCTCTGACTCGTTCATTCGAGTCTCTTTTGGGATCTTTCCCACAGGAGCAGCAGCAATACGAGTAAATTCAGTTGTATATAGTTGCTTGCAACTAGCAGCCAACTTGATCAGCTCCTCCTTTTAAGAAACATCAATTTAACAAGGTTACAACTTGAAGATTATAGACTCTGCTGTGATAAGCTCACTGCATTTCAGTCACTGAGTATTACAACTTGAAGCTTACATATTACATTAAGATTAGCTCACTATTGATTGTTCCTGAGATTTTACACATGCTAGGTGCTAGCATGAAATTACATACAAATTAGGCTCTAATGAATTATGATACATATGTTACCTTGACTATTTGTAGTGCTCCACTGGATTTTTTGAGGTGCATTCTTCTTGAGCAACGTGCTTTGTCAACTCAGTAATCCACAACTTAAATTATGACACATCCTTGTTGAACCACTTCCATGGATCTTTTTCTCCTAAATTGAATCTAAAATGATGAATGACGTCTTTCATTCTCTTAAATTTAGTGATATTGTAATGGATAAATGAAAGATTTTCCTTTCTTTATACACATCTGTAAGTTTCTTTCCAATCCCTGCTATTCACATCCATTTCGTTTTCTACATCCCACTATATATCCAGTAACATAGCTTCTCGACATTCTTCATTCCTGACCTTTGTTGTGATGTAATACACATCACCCACACTGTTGTCACCACTGTGACTTTTTGTCTTCTTTCTTACACTGGCATACTGTGACCTATTGATCTATGCTATGGTTTATTCAGGGTGGTGTCCTTTAATGGTTTGTTAACTAGAATGAACGTTTTGTCATCTTTCATTGTAGAAATGCCATCAAATCTTATATTCTGGAAGTACACACTTTACATGTATTACAAAGCTGTTTAATGTGTGGACGGGAGTTAGATGCATCTTTGAAACAGAGGACTTCTTTGAGCTTCACGTATACAACTACAATTGAGTAACTTATTAGTGACTATCATGCAATATCTTAGATTACAAAATCTAAATGGAGATCACTTCTATGAATCATGTGAACTTCCTACCATTCTTACTTTTCAGTTGGAGCATTGTGTCTACTAACCAAAGGTAATTCTTACTTGAAAATTGATATTCCTAATACAAGTAAATCAGTTTCAAGTAAGATTTAGTAGATGGGCTAAATTTTGGTTTTAGGCCTTGTGGTATGCGTGGGTACTCATTTTTGGCTATTGTTTCACTTGATCCATCTTTTGGTTTTTTTTGTATTTAACACCATATTTATATATAATTCAGTTTGAAATCTTGCACTATAATTCTTTTTAATGTACTACATATGGTGTATCTTTCTTTTGGTCATTAGTATGACATATCTTATTAGTCTTCTATTGTTGCTATTCTTTTAGATGAACAACAATTTCAGATGTAACCTGGGCAAGCCCATGCAATACAACTACCTATTTACCCTAGTACATATTTGCTCATGTAGGTGTTTTAATCGTTAAGAATGTCCCTAATCATCTATGCTCCATAAAATTCTCCATAACTGTTCAACATAATTTAACTTTCTATACAGTAACATCGTAAGCTTCCAACTTCTACAATAACCATCTCCATATCATCTTCCTCATCCCTTCCATACCACCTCTATTGTATGCTCACACACAATCATTAGAAGTATTGACTGATTACATCAAGCTATCTACTAGATGCAAGGTACTGAAATGGGGATTGGTCACCCACAAAGCACTTGTCTGATGGGAAGATGGCATATCTGTAGGGAAAATCCCACTACAGTTGTGCTTGGTTTCTTTGGTTTTCATATCATCCCACTAAAGTTGAGTGCATATTTCCAGCTTGCTTTAACTACAAAAAAGGACCATATCATATATTCTCTGATGTTGGAGTTGCAGTCTCAGTTCTGAAGACCTTAGAAAAGAAGAGGTGGGTTCTATTTTACACTTATGTGTATGTTCTCTAAGGTTTCATGGATCCTATCTGCTGGTTTCCTAACAATGAGGTCTACGGAAAAATTGGTATGCAGGAACTTAATGTTGTAGATTGACTAAACTCATAACTCTATAGTTCCAGCTTTCCACATAAGCCAATAAGCATTGGTCTTTTATTGCTTTTAATATGACATGTGCTTGGCAAGATAATACTGTTGCAGGAACTGAATGTCGTAGATTGACTAAACTCATAACTCTGTACTTCCATCTTTCCATATAAGTCAATAGGCATTGGCCTTATATTGGTTTTAATATGACATGTGCTTTTAGTTGAGACGTTGAATTTTTATCTAACATAAGATCTGCTTCAGATTCTTTATTCCAATTTCAGTTTTGCTAGACTCTTGCATGCACACTACAAGAAAAGTATGATTTAACTACATTTATTTTAGGTACATATATTATACTTGTAGTTAAAAACTACTTTTCTTTACAAATATAAAAAGTATAAATGATACAAATGCAATTGATACTAATAACTACATATTAGCTATGTTTATGGAGTGAGACAAATGAATACTCTTTCCTCCTACCCCCGCTCTCTCCCCCTCTCTCACATAACCAACCCGTCTAAAAACATTCAATTTTTCCGCGCGCTACACCCCCAATTTGCCAATTTGTCGCAGTCAATATTCCATTGCCTCCCCCATTCACACACGACGCCGCGATGTACTTGGCTTCCGCTCTCCTCCACCTCCGTCCAACTAATACACCCATACCAAAATATAAACACCACATGACCGTGATTTCTTCCTCTCAATCTCTCCTCCCCTCGTCACAGTGATCTAACCTCGCAAACCACTGGAGGGGAGCTCACGGAAGGACGGAGCCTCCGAGGTATGCTCAGATGCATCATCCAACAGTCTTTCATAATCAAAAGTAACATTTCCTTTCCCCCATTCGATGTATAATTGAAATAGCATTAAGATGATACATAACCCTCACGTATCACTAAGTGAATATCATCAAGACAAAACAAAACCCTTCCGTATCATCTCCCAAGGTATGATGCTTTCTTAGCATCTGATCCACTACTTCAGGGAATCTTTTTGGCTAGCAGTTTATTTTCTTCCTTTGTATCAAACAATAGCTTGCTTTACTTTCTTCTACGAATTATTCTGGTCAGTTCATTTTTTATCATTACCTAATAGGTTTATCTTCACGTTGTTATAATACATACTGCTTAGCACATAACAAAGAAACCCCTTCATTGTTGCTAAACAATTTGCAAAGTAATATTTTAGTAGTGCGGGGTCCCTATATGGTAATCATGGATACCAATAATCCATAAGCATCCCAACGTACCAGAGACTAAAGGATCGAATGACAAGGGTAGTTTCTGGACTTGAATATTTGCCCAACAAATTGTTAGACAATCATCCACAGCTGCAGCTGTTTACTAAAAGTAAGCTCTGTAATACCCCTGTAAATAGAGTAGATGAATTTTGTTTTTTGCTTCAGATAAGAGCACCTATTTTTCTAATCAGTTCTTGTCTATCATAATTAGCTTAGGATTATGAAACTAGTTTACTATACATGCAGACTTGGTCAATATTACAACTGTCCTGCACACGTGGCAAACATTTTGTATCCATGTCATTTTTCAGCTCTATATAATATATATTATTTCAGTCCTTTGTAATTCTCTTCATTTTACAAGTCACTAGAAACACATATATTTCTTCAGATATATTTCTTGAACATATACTAACCCATTATTTGTCTCTTAATGCAGGGTTTACAAAGCAATGTGCTTGTACTAGTATTCAATCTACAGTTAAACAATTCGATATGCTTCTATTTGACACTAAGAATCTCGTTTCACAAAGTTTCTCCTTCCAGATCTGGAATCTACATTATCTACTCTTAAATACATAGGATGGGATCATGTTGTATTCTTCTTTTAGCATATGGATCTTACCCATACATTTTTGTTTCTGATGAACATAGGCCTGAAGATTTTCTTTTTAAACTTCTATTCACTATCTAGACACCTCCCTATGCTCTTAAAAATATCTTTAGATTTTTCTCTTTTTGAGAAGAAGGTACTAAGACAAAAACTAACTTGGGTTTAGTTTTATGTATTGGACTGCTTGCTAAAGTTGTGTAAATTTTCGAAGTTAGGTGAGTCTGGTGAAAACTCGTCATTCAATCACGTCCCTTTGAAGTTGTGCAAATACGAATGGAGTGGAGAACTAATTAACCTGTTTGATTTTGTAAAGGTATGTTTTGAGGTTAGTTTGAATTGCTTAATAATTTCTCCACCATAATAACAGATATTGTGTATAACGGTAATAACAAATCTAATCACCTTCTTGTTTATTTTAAATTTTTCATCTAAAGATTTACTAAGACTAGAGTAATTTATACTTAAGTCGATCTTATATAGCTTAAATAGTCATAACCTTACTGGCACTCATTGGTATTTGTTGGAATATGTTTTAGGTAGTCATAATATATTTACCTAACAATAGCGTTATGTGTCATCCCATTTGCAGAATGCTTTGTTTTTGGGTTGGTCTTGATTGATATGGCCTTGTATATATACTGCTACATTTTATATAGCTCTTAAATCGATCAGTTGTATGAGAAATGAAGATTCAGGGCATTTTCTTGAAGACAAGTTGACTAACAAATTGTCTCTGGTAAGGGCATCCGAATTTTAATATTTTCTTCAAAATCTCACTACATTTCTGATGCTACTTATACGCGTTTTGTTGCTCCTCTGTTTTATTAGTTATGTTTTAAAATGAGTCTGTTTCACCTATTTAAAAATTGCATCTTGAGGTCTCAGTCATGTTATTACGAATTCATTCTTCTATGACTGAGACAGTTAGACAATGTCGTAATCAATTTCCTTATTTCAGGTATCTTCTACCCTTATTACATCAGTAAGGTATCTTCTACCCTTATTACTTCAGTATGATGCTACAACGGAAGAAATTGATTTAACTGAGGCACTTAGTGTTGGTTCTAATGTGCAAATTACCAAAATCTGCATGTTGTGCATGCATCTCAGGTGTTGCCTTCTATGAGTGGTCTTAATGATGAAATTTTGACTCCTTATAAGCAAGCTGCCGTATATTCACTTAGAGCCTTACTTACTCCTAGACTATGTAATATACTCATGTGTCAATAATTGAAACCTTTCAAGTTCGAATAAAATTTTAAGTCCCCAGAAGTAAGGCTGCTTTCCATATCATAAATTTAGCTTTCAGCTTATTGTATTCAATATTATTGCAGACACATTCCTAATATTAACACTAGGACGAATCGTCAAGAATCCTTTAGTTTATCTCATGTGAATGCATGTTTAAATATATAATTCTAAAGTTTCCTAAACATTATAAGGAAGAACAATGTCGTGACCGACCTAAAAACATGAAGAACTACGTCATCAATTGTACTGTGCAACCTAGAAGGGGTGTAGAATTGTATGAACACATAAGTACCTTGGAAACATTATTCTACTAGCGTACTTGTCAAATGAATATGAGAAGGCATAGGGCATAAAAATTGCATTTATGCATACATCTTCTAATCTTTATTTTGAAAATTTCTTACTTTTATATACATCTTATCGTGGTCATTTTCGTAACCATAGTCGGACAAAATGAAAATCCAAGTAAGACTTGAACTAAGTTCAAAGTGAGCTTACACATGTTAACCAAACCCTCCAATATAAGCTCGTCTTGGTCTTGATATTCATCTTCCCGGGCTTTGGTTCAGACTTCCAGAGCCGAAGATGATGTGTTTTTGAGGTCTGACTCAAAGAAACCACAGTGTTTATTTTATTTAATAGTTTTGTAAATTACAGAACCACATTCTTTTAAGCATTAGAAACCTCAAATAATCAGATATAGATCGTGACTCTTTAAAGATAAAAAGACGATATATTCTGAAGTTGTAAAAGTTGAATCATATATTTAAGGCCTTTGAAGGGTACACTTTTCTACACATTTTGGTTAGTAAATGTTGTATTAGATAGGAGAAACCCTGCTACACATTAAAGAAGGCAAATCGTTGTATTAGATAGGAGAAACCCTGCTCCTATAAATAGGAGAACAGGGAAGCGTACATGACATAAGACAACCCTAATGGGCCAAGACACAGTGAGGCCCATATTACAAGGACAATATAAATAACTAATAAACAGACTCTCTAACACTCCCCCTCAAGCTGAAGTTGGGAGAATCCCAAATTAGCTTGCAGATAGAGTCAAACTAGAAAACAAATAGATAGAAATAAAAGGATAAACCAAGCCCATACAAAATTTTTCTCCCCCTCAATATTACATTAAAGCACTCAAACACTCAGAAACTCCCCCTCAAGTAGATACTCCAAGCAAGCAGACAAGCAGGTCACAAAAGCTTCTCGATCATCTGGAGCAGAAATAAGCAACAACACAATCATCTGGAGCAAAAGATATAATAGTTGATAGGCACCAAGGTCTTCATCAACGTCGTCGTCGTAGTAGCCAGAGAGTGTTGGGTCACAGGCAGCAAAGTCCAGAGAGTGCTGGATCAAAGGCATTAGAGGTCAACGTACAAATAAAGTACGGACGGGTCAATGTGCGAAACAGAACACAGACGAGCCAGAGAGTGCTGGTACACAGTAGTAGAGAGTTGACGTGCAAACAAGGCACGGACATGCCAGAGAGTGCTGGCGCACAGCAGTAGATAGTCGACGACGTTGGCAGATAGAAGACCAGTATCGCAGAGTAGCAAGTAAATATATAACTCCAGTAGACGAAGCTCCATGTAAAGTCAGTAACAAATGTCTTCATCATCTTCCCTCTTCATAAAGCATCCATCACAGTAGTAGACGTCAGAAATCTAGAGAGTGCTGGTCCACAGAGTAGAAAGTCAATGTGCAAATAAAGCACGGACAGCAGAAAGTGCAAAAGCACAATGCAGTAGGTAAAATGTGCTAATCCTAGCACAAGTAGCAAAGATGACGTCCAAGTATGCAACTTCACAGCAGCAGTCGAGGTAGATGATGAATAAACAATATAGCAACAAAATATACCAAATAGCAGCAGAAGACTCCACAGTAGTAAATGTAGCACGAAGATCCATAGAACATCGGAATGAAATTCTTGGGGTGGATAATGATAAAGGAACTCCCCAGAAAAATAATTCACAGAACTACCGGGGGGTTTGGGGGGCGCGGCCCCCCAATTAGGGGGTCTCTCTTCTTCTTCCTTTTGCCTGTAAGATCCAGGGAGTAGTCGATATCCTCGATGACGATGACTGATTTGCTGGAGGTATTGAAGAGGAGGTTACGCAAGGCAGTGTTGTTGGCAACGGCAGTGAGCTCCACGTCATAGACATGATAGTCTAGGAGATTGGCAATGTTAGTGGAGTAGCAAAGCATGTCTTTGAGTGCGATCAACAAGGACAAGATTAAACATAGGACAATCCTCTTATATTTCCAGGCACGGGTATGCTTCTGGACCAGCACGATCCTAAGAGATCCGGCTGTTATCGCCCAGCACAAGACTCTCCAGGGTAGCCTCGTCCCCAACAAACCAAAGGAGATGATGGCGATCCTCGTGAAGTCGCAATAGCCGGGGACGGTCAAGGAGCTCGTCGACGCCAGAGCTATGAGGCATTAGAACGGGGCGACTATCGAGGGAGCGTTATACACTCACGGTAGCTGCACACAGCCGACGCAGACGTACAACGTGCATCCGTCGAGGGTGAGATCAGGGCGGAACTGTTCGGCGCCGAGGCACAGACACGGAGCAGTGAAGTTGGGAATTTCCTACAGCCTGACGACGAGGCGTAGATCGTTGCAGAGTTCGAGGAAGCTGGGATCTTTGCTGGTGCCGCCTTCGTCCAAAACGATGTCGGAACAACCGAACGGGAGGACCTGCTCATGGAGGATGACCTACTGCTCGGATCAAGCGTGACGCAGGTCGACAACAACATCGAGGCCGACCAAGTGTTGGCACAGGAGGCGGATGCCACGAGCGGAGTAAGCGTGATGAGATGGAGTGATGAAGGCAATGCCCGGCGGGCAGCCAAGTCAGGCCAAGAAGGCGGAGGCCGCCCGTAGGCGTAACGATTTCTTTTAGTCTCCTCTAGGACTAGGTTTTTGATCACTACTTTGATACCATGTTAAATAATAAAAGAAGGCAAATCGTTGTATTAGATAGGAGAAACCCTGCTCCTATAAATAGGAGAACAGGGAAGCATACACAACATAAGACAACCTTAACAGGTCAAGACACAGTGAGGCCCATATTACAAGGACAATATAAATAACTAATAAACAGACTCTCTAACAGTAAAAAAAATGAGAAAAGGAGAATGCCAAAACTTGTCCGTGGGTGCTAGAATAAGGGATAAACTAGATGCCAAGCGCTTTCACGGAAAGGAGTTGAATTGCCATCATTTTAATCAGTGATGTGAAAACGCCAAAGTCAATTTTCTTTCTTTTTATTATTAGAATTAGACTAGACACACGCTAATATTCTATACAAGATATAGCCACCTAAAGGATGAAATTACACTAATACACTCAATTATACAAAAATGTTTTGATTTATATTTTGGGCTCACATCAACTGCCTGGTACTTTCCTTGTTATGTGACCCCTCCCATAGTTTACCAAGCTATTTCTACAATATCATACATTATACAACTTGTAAGTATAGTCATTCTCAGGTCTGTGTTTTTTTCATTAGCAAATTCTCCATTGCTTCCAGCTGGGTTTGGGGTGCTTCAGCGTGACTGCATACCTAACTTGTACATGACAGCTTTGAGTTTCTTGAAACAATGAGATGAGGTCGAAAGAAAAAAAATAGAGAGTTGTAAGAAACTTTTCTTATTAGTGCAACATGTTGAAGAGCATCAATGTGTGACTGTAGTAAGAAAACTGGTTATGTGCTTACTCCAACTTTATGTTTCTCTTCTGAACCAAAGTCGAAGCTATGTTGGAGAAGTCATTACCAGCTGAATTTCTTTTTTTTATTGAGAGCGTGAGGTAAAAGTATAAAGAAAGAAAGTCAGATATTCTCGACATGGTTGCTTTTCTGGGTACATTGCTTTGATAAGTGTTGTATGCCCATAATTATTAGCTCCCGCATATGACTATTGCATGGTTGAACAACTTAAAGTGTTGGTTCAGGGAATAACCTTTATCATGCTTAAGGGAAGTTGTTTATAGCATCTAACAAATTTTGATTTGAAAAAATGGCCGATAGTAGAATAATCAGCACATGGAACACATGCAATGCATGATGAGTAACTTACAGTTCTTCTATAGGACTGAAATGAAGAGCAAGCTCATCTCAAATATATTGGTATTGATTCCTATGACTGCTATCTAATCAATGATCAAGATCAAGTCGTAGATCCCTCAACATTTGCTCATAAACTCAGTATTAAACATAGGAATCCTGCCATAGGTTGATTCTCCACTTGACATTAAAGTCCCAACTTATTTTTTCAAAATTATAGCTTGGATACGTATTTTCTGGTAGGTCTACCTTAGCCATGGGCATATAGTTAAATCCATACATCAGAAGGTTAGTTGTATTGAACTGGCCCGACATGAAACATGACACTCCAACACTCGGTTGAAGATGTTTAGGGAGTGCATAAATATTAAGTAAAATGCACTAATAGCTCTACTAAATTTGGCCTCTGCCTGATGAGGCTCTAGTATCGTACCCATGTCCTCTTCCAAGGGAAGTTACAGAAGTATAGTCTCCCTATTTGATTGGAAGAACGTAGATGTTTTAGAGTCACTAGAAGTCCTAGGACTTCCTTGATTGCTACTCCTTGCAAGCGGACCCTGATGATTGTTCTTTCCTACATATCTTGTAACCACTAACTTCAAGTCATGTAATGCCCTCTCCACATGCTTCTGTACATTACAATTAATACTACTACACTTGTAATAGCTCATCTAAGATGATGGGTGAGTTAGAGGTCATGTATGAGCTATTTAACTGGAGATCGTGTGCTTTCAATAAAAAAGACAATCACCTAGGGTTGACCATAGTAGTGCCAGTGATAATCATCATCAAAATAGCAAACTCACTAATAGCTTGCACCATTGCTCTAGGTTCATGTGTAGCTGTTGAGCATTTTTGTATCAAAAAACAATCATTATCTCTAGATATATACGAGAGCATGACCAAATGGTAACTAGCACATAATAGAGAACAATGTGAAAGAACGATAAATTGCAACCATATATCCAAAAAGGAACAAAAAACTCATATCATCATTAGGAATATGTCTCCTCTCCAATGGGAGAAGTATTATATTAAATAAGCTTTCAATATCTAAGTTTTGTTCCATATGGAGAGGTTTTGATAATCCAGATCTGAACCATGAATCCATTAGAGATAGGGTGTGAATCAATTTTCAATTCACTTTGAGGTTAATTATGCATTGATTAAGATATGGAAATTTTGATTTTGATATCTTCTAGACAATTGAATGTGTAACGTGCTAAAAGTGTAGAGATACATGGATGGTCACACTATAATGAATAAATGGTAAAAAGACAATTTTATTGATGGAATATATATATGGTTGAATCTCAGTGAACAATTAACAAAAAATAACATTTAGATGGATGAAGTATAATCTTTTCTGTATATTACTTGATAGATTTTTCTGGTGAACTTGTTTGCTGCATGTGCTCTTCTTTTTGTTTATTAATAAACTTACATCACAGTGTTTAATTTAAATTTCCATACCTGTTTCATCGACATTACCTCTTTGAGTTTGGATGTTGATTGAACGGCCATCCCTCTTTCCTCTCTTCTTGATATAACCATCCTTCAAACCATTTAACTTATAGCTCCGATCTCTTCTATCACATTTCAAATGAAGCAAATGAGGATTTGATCAGAATGCACATATGTTGATGTGGATAGCTTAGCTGATTGCAATTTAGAAATTGAAACAGAGTGGAGTGTAGCCTTTACAAGGGCCACTCTTCTCCCAATGTTTATTTCTCTTCCTGCCCAGATTGATAATTGCTCCTTCATTTCGTTCTTAATGTCAGAATATGTTTCCTTGTTCACTCTCTCACGCATGAGAGGATCTCCGAGATGTCTCCTTAGATCGTAAGTTATCACTATTCTGATTGTTTTGTTTTCATAAAAACATATGATTAAGTTTCTAAATATATTTATCTACAAATGTATGCTAAATCAGATATTTTTCAAAATTATACATATGTAAAACCATGCATGAATGTAAAATATTGTCTACACAATGTGCATATCAATATAATTATAATAATCATATAGTAGTATATTTGTACTACACAGTACGTGATTATATGCTATAATAGCATACTAGTATACATAAGTTTCAGTAGTATAATTAGATAACATACTCAGTGGTATGCAAAAGTATAGTACTGTACAATAGTTATATAATATCATTAATGTATAAGAACAAGATTGTGTTATAAATATAGCAGGATTATACTTATTAGTTAATACTACGTACTAGTATACTAATACAAATTCACAACGTCTTACACTACAAGTCTATAATAATTGTACAAATTTAGACAAAAAAATATACAACGTTTGAGTACATAGATACAATACAGTAGTAGCATAGATGTGTTGGTCAACATCTAAGTGATGTTTATAGTATATAAGTATGTATCTTGAAGGCTCGGAAATATTTCATCTACAACATGCATCACCTACCTAAACAACTAAATCAATACTTATGTCATATTAAAATCACTATAAAATGCCAAGCCAGTCATGATTACAGATACATATTGCGGAGATTTTGTACAAGCATATTATCCTCCAATAAGTCTTGGTTTCTGTAACAGCATACAAGCTCTGCTCCAAGACATAAGGAATATCAGTACCTTCAAGAAGTACATCATACAAGCTCTACTAACATGAATAGTGATACCATAGATACTCCTTTATGAGCGACAATATAAAATGAAGATTTCTGTCTGAGGTCAGGTAAATAGATCCTCAGGGGCCTGCATCATGAAGGCTTGGATAATCACAGATGGCTATGGGGAGGGATGCTCCCCCAACAGCCAACAATGCGTCTTGGAAAGTGTTGTATGGTGTTGTACCAACTTATGATAATGTGATATCATGCAAGGTCTAACTTGCATCAAGATGCATATATTGCTACATATATCTAAATATAATAAGGTCTGATAATTTGATCATGTGGACTTTTGTACTTGTCATGTCAGTTCCAGTCACTATCAGTTTGTTTCCAGTCATGGCCTTCTTGGCCATGTTTGCGTTAGACAACAATCGTGTGTGTTTTGGATGCTCCAAGCTCAGTTACAACTGCCTGAGTTCAGGCTATCTCAATATAGTGAAGTTGGTTTAAGCGGCCAGATATATATGGGCATACCAATGAGGTCTGCTCAGGTGTCCTTATTAGTCATTAGCAGGGTTTGCAAGGAGATGAGAGAGAGAGAAACCTAAGACGGTAGAAATGTGTAGCCTAGGGGTTTTGCTCATGAAGTTGTCCTTCACCAAGTGTCTGTGAGATGTATATAGCTAGTAGACTAAAGGTTTTATCTTTTCTAAAACCTAGATTATGTTAAAGGGATTGAGCTTGATGGAGTCACATATAATATCATCTATGCAACTATATCAGGGAGGATAGATAGATGGTCTAAGGAGAGTTCTGACCATGGAAAACCATAAAAGAAGAGTTCAAAGCTACTAGAAACACCCAAATATTCTCCATGTGTATATCAAATATTATCCATGGGTATATCATGACTAAATATGCAAGAGTTTAAGATGGTTCTATTTATGTTTTCATTTTCTGTGAAAGCAAGCTTTCATGTTATGTTTATAGGAGAATCTGCCAGCTTGATCTTCCTGCTTGTTTAATTTTCTGTTGGGGGTACGGTCAAGAGGTTGTTTGTTCATCCATTCATCCCACCCTTCATTTACAGGGCTTATGCCTGTAAAAACATTTACACATTGGAAAATAGAAACAACATTGGTAATATTACCATTATACGCTTGCTTAAGAACAACACAATCATAGAGGTTAGTTGGGGTTTGAGCATATCAGAGTTATTTGGAAAGATCCCTTTTAGGATATGCAGAGGTGTAATTGATCACATGCAACTCATCTACAATGTTCAGTACTGCAACTTACACTGTCATATGAACAACTCTTAGTATACACCAATCCTTTAAAGGGAATGCCCAGATATGTAGTCTTCCAATATTGATATTGACATTTTTAACCCTGTTGTTGTTAAAAAAAATCCAATATTCACGAGGAGAAAATACAAGTTTCTCAGCAGCTTCCTAAACAATAAAGCTAAGAAGTTGGGATCCCAGTTTACTAAAATGTCCCCTGTAGATCATAATTTTGTTATCTTAAATACTCTATTCGACATCTTTCAGTAATTTATGCCTCTTACACTATGATATGCTCTGTTTTGTTTCAGGAAAGCAGTGTTAGTAATCTACTAGATAGTCTATTGTCCTCTTGCTGCAATGGTGATGCAACAAAAGAGAGCCTCCCTGGAAGACAGTTCAATCTCAGCTGCTTATTTTCATCGTAAGTTAATAGAAACCTACTACTTAATTCAATGGACATTATAAATCAATCCACTAAGGAGTGATATCCTCTCATATAAAAACCCGAAGTCTCCTTTTTCAATATAGTTCACACAAAGTGAAGATCAATAGTTCAACAACAAAGTCATCTAAAGGAGTATTCCTACTGAATAACCATTGTAAACGTCCCATGCATTCTCTTGTCACAATTAAATGGAGTTTCCTACATTTATTAGGGGCATATTATTTAGAATACTGTGAATCAAACTGTTGGCAATATAGTACTGATCACAAGCTATATTTTAGAAGTAACTGCAGCAGCTCGAATTCGGCTGAAAAAGAAAGTCATGGGGGAAGTGGCCGGAATTTGGCATGTAACTACCTATATGTTCCTTGTTCACATCTTATAATTGGTTCTGTATAGTCCTATGGTGCCCATTTTTGGTCCCATCAAAATAGTTATGATACATGGATGACCCTTCTAGTGAACAATTCTGCTAGGAAAACCTGTTACTGGTTTTGCAAGTTGCAACTGCTGAGGTCCGGTTTAGTCTTGCTGATATCTGTTGTTGATTCCTCTACTATTTTCTATTTTACTGGCATTAGATGAGCTTTCAGACTCTTTCTGGTTTGTACCCGAATCTGAATCTGAAGTTTCAGATCTTTGTCAGCTCAGATTAAATCGAAAGGGGCTTGCGGATGTTTGGTTTTGTTGAGAAAGATACAAACTCCTAAAGTGCTATACCTTAATCAGTTTTGAGTTTGTCACTCTGGTCCCTCGGTAAGGGACTTGCGGATGTCTAGTTTTGTTGAGAAAGATACATACTCCTTATGAAGAGCTATGCCTTAATCAGGTTTGAGTTTGTCACTCTGGTCCCTAATGACCTTTCTTCTTTCATGAAAATCCTTTTGTTTGTTGTGTTTTCCTTCTGAAGATGGCTGCATGATTCTTTAGAGGGCGCTGAAGGGTCGTGTGCTTGGGTTTCTGAACTCTGAAAATTGCAAGGTTTTAGCTGACCCTCTTGTCATCAATACACACTGTCAAATCTGTATAGGTCATCTTAGCTGCCTAGTCACCCCTGAAATTACAAGGTTTTAGCTTCCCTCTTGTGCTTTAATTCAGTATTACTTATTTTTGCTACAGGAACCTGTTAAGTTCCCTTTCCATTGCTCTTTGGTGGAAGTAACTGTGTTCTTGGTATACAACTTCCCTGGCCACATCCACCTCTACCACACACTAGCCCACTATGTCTGGTATCTCTGCTCAAAACAACTACCACCTCTATCACTAGGTGTTGATCCTATGATGTCAATAAAATTTCTCATAATTGGAGTTCATCTCTGCATAGTTAGTAAAATATTTAACTAGAAGTAGTTTTAGAGTCACTTGGGTTTCTTTAGGGGGTTCATTGTTTCAACTAATTTTTAGTAAATTTTGGTAAAGAGTGCTCTCTATGGCCAAGTCTAGCATATGTTACTTTGAGTTGTCGTTTCCTCATAGTAAGCTTAGGTTAGCTAAGACTCTTCATATACATATGTTTTTGGTAGCAAATTACACCATATTTCATCAATAATTAATATCTACGTAGTTTGAAACTGTTACTCCCTACAATCCACATATTACTTCCTGTAATTCTGATATGTTACTGATGTACATCCACTCAAAGGTAAATATATGAACTTTTAATTTTTGACAACTACACTTCCTTCCTGATTACTCATTGATTTTCAGAGAAGGTTTCTTTTTTGTTGTATTCTAAATCATTATGGGTTCTCTTTGCTAGATGGATTTTTGTAGTTAGTTATATTTCAGACAATGAATACGTGATTCAATATTGTTACTATAAATCAGGTAGATGGCTGAGACTTCTATATGCCACCTTAGTTTCTCTACAGTTGTGAGCAGATTCTTGTGTAGCAGAACCTAGTAAAAAGTTTCAGTCTTTTAGAAAGTTTTGGTTAATAAATGTGTTTTCATTATACCATAGATGATATTTCTTTGCGTTTCTGGAACCATGTGTATGCAGACTTAGTATATAGCTTACCATGATGCTCTAGGGGCCTGGTTCACTTATCATTACCAGCTATTTGGTCAGGGGCAGGGATGAATTCAATGTACTTTCATTTCTCCTGGGGTAGGTAGGATGTTTGAAACTCTGTCCCATTTCCCATTTAGACCCTACCATAGAGGGGACGTTGAGATTGTCAAGCTCGGTAGGTATTTCCAGAGAAGGAAATATAAGCACTCAATTTTGATGTTCTTTGTTAAAAATTCTACAACTTTGTTTATGTATTAGTGGCAGGGCATTTTTCTCTTCCATAGTGACTCTACAGACCAATCTCCAAGATCCTAGGTTAATTGATGTATCACTGTCACATTCAGAATACAAGATAAAAGAACAACCTATTGGTTTGACTATCTCAAAGGATTTCTACTGTGACTGTCTCAAAGGTACCTATATTTTTTTTTACTAACTGATCTTTGTCATGACTAGTTGTGAAATAGTTCTTCATCTTTTGTTTCACGTATGTCAAGTACGCATTGTTACATTTCCTAGTTATGCACTCTGTTTTGGGCTTCCTAAATTGATTACAACTAATTCTATTTCTTTTTTGCCTCTTTTATGTTTTATCATGTGCATAAGTGCTCACACAATTATTCTTTACACAGATAGATTCCTAAGTCCCACAGTCATTAAGTAAATCATGTTAATAAATCCATTCATAGGCAACATGTGGTTGAGAAATATTGTGTACCATAACAGCTGTAGTCAAACCATAATTTCTACCATGAATGAGAATTGTTTCTTGTAGGTAGTGTGTTGGGCCATAACACATGTAATTTCAGATGAGCTTCAGTCATTATTTCTCATAATATTATTATTATTAAATTCCTCACATCCAATTTAGGAGTTTTCATCCCTAAATATTCTAGCTCATAATATTAAATTCAGCTTTGATGTACTAGTGGCATGCTCCTCGGGTCATTAGAACTCCAGATTTAGAACTCCAGATGATGGTAATTAGGTTGAACGCCATTACATATGGTTTCTGTATGTAGAAAACTAGATGAAGAGTCATTAGGCTGGAAGGCGCCAACTTCTTTAGCATTGGTTAAATATATTGATTCCTCAACTGTTAATCTTGCACTACTCTTTCTGACCTTGTTAGATGAGACAACTTTTGCTGGCTCACAGCCAGTGCGTGCAGCTGGATCACTGGATTATGGGTGTCATTCAGACTAGATTTGGAATTGTCGACATGCTCTAGATGACATAGGAATTAACAGCTTGTTGCCATAATGACTTGAAATGAGAGAAGTACCCATGTTCAAAGACTGATTACATGACAACATATGATCTTATCACTAATTTGCATGACCAATGATTTATTTTCCAATATAAAGCTTATGTTGACCCTGTATGACCATCTAACAATGGACTGAAACTTCTGTGAAGCCTTGTCTTGTTAGCCCTGGGCTTAAAATAGTTCTTGTGTTCTGGTTTTTCCATGTTTTGACTTGGTTGGATGTTCCTTGAAAGGAATAGGATCGCAGTATGCTTCAGGTCTATAAGTACCACTATGAAGCACTCATCTATACCCAGCTTCATCAGAAATGATTTTAGGATGCGTGTGCCATAGATTAGAAACGGACTGAGCTGTATTGATATTTCCACACCAGTTGTCAATGCTTGATGTAGCATCACCAATATTTCCATACCAGTTCAATTCTATATACGATATTCATGTGGCTGCAACTGTCAAGAAAGCTATGAAATACTATTTCCTTGGCATCCCTTACAACTTCATGACTAAAGAGTATAAAATCTACCAGAATATCAACAGTATTTGAAGTTTGTATGATATTCATATTCTAAGATGGTTATATACCATTTGGTCAAGCTATTGCTATTGGCTTTGAATCAGGTCCATCACACATGGTGTCAGCCCAATTCTTTGGCTCAAATCAGACACCTTGACACATGTAGTTGCAGATATTTGGTAGGATTCATCAAGGGCCTATGCCTTGACAAGTGCATCCTTACAGAGATTGTAACCCTTTCTAGCATAGTCTTCACTACATCCTGTGCAAAGCACTTCACTTGGGGTCGAAACAAAATTTTTATTACAAAAAATTACTACTATTTCCAAGAGAAAATATGAGATATAATTTGAGGATAGGCTTCATGCTTCAGAAATCATGTTACATACAAGATTGGACGAATCTAGACCAAGCACCAAGAGGTTGTGTTTTAGTTGAAGTCTCTCCAGAATCCTACCTTTTACTGTTGGTCATCTGACTTGGAAATATAGAACTTTATAGGTCCGAAAAAATAGTGTCATTAAGTGCCAGAGACAGTAACAAATGATTTTGAAATGCAAAACTCAAAATAAGAAGAAAATTACTCAAGAAGTCATGTACTTCAAAAAACTACTACGATTGATACTGAATTTCCTTAAAGGAGACTGTAAAAGATGACGAAAGGAAAAGAAATGCAGAGGATCAATGGAGTAAGCCACGTGATTGTTGCTTAAAATTGAACATAGATGTGTCACATGCATAGTCGTGATTGTCTTTACTCTAACAACACACCAAGGATAATGGGTCATGGGGGATATAGGCTTAATATTGGAGCAGACGTACTAGAAATGGATCTTTCAGTGATCATAGATGGCTAACAGTGTCTCACATCAATCTACCTCTAATAGTCCTGGAAACTGGATAACACATAAAAGAGGATGATAAAGTCATAGACCAGATGGAGGGGTAACTTTTAGATATATACATAATGACTATGTGGTAGAGTTAAGGGAGGGGCAATGGAGGATTTTCCGAGTGGAATGGCTTTTCACTCACAGATGCATATCTTTATCTGAAGAATTTTACACAATTTTTGACAAGACACAGAAACTAAATATAGTAATACATTCTGACGTCCATGAAAAACTTCTTTACCTTCTCCAATATAGAGCACCACCGTAACTAACAATTACCTAGACAAACTTGTTTACCTTCTCCAGGAGTACAATGGTTCTTGGAGAGGAGACGACTGGAATCATAACTGCTCTGCAAGGACTGACTAGAGCTAAAGACTACTAAACCAGTAAGCCTAGAAGACTGGCTGTCTTCTAGGTTGCCCATGACACCCATGTAGTTAGGAGGTTGAGAAGAGGCCTAATTGGAAGAGGAAGATCACTAAAGCACTAATGCACTGTCTTGGTTGATGCTATGCTATCATTTACTGCTACTCCCTGAATAGTAGCTTTAGCTTCCCTTGCTACCTGTAGGCTGCAAGAGAAGAGAGGAAAGGACATCATCTAAAGAGCCTTGGAGAAGGCTCACTGAAGAATCAACATTACCCCCAACGACCAGTTGGCATCGCCTAAGGTTCAGTGATTTCTGTAACACTTTGGAGAATAGTTCCTATCTTCATCTACAATAAGATAAGGCCCACAAATAAAGATTTTCTATGATTCAACATTTAAAAACTATTTAGTATCTTCATCAAAAATATCCTCTAGAACTTTCACATTGCTGGTCTTGTTTTAGAGAAAAACCTTGCTGGTTGATATGTAAATCTAGATATGACAAAATCATATACTGATAAAATAACAAGTGAATTCAAGATTTGAAATGAACAACACATTCATGTGTTGCTGAACAAATTTTTCCTTGACATCTAGAATTTGAATCTACTACAGCTGAATGTAAATTCTACTATTGCTTGAAATGAAAATATAATTTAATTTCCTGATTCATATGAAGAGATATATGTTCTCATGGTATCTCTTAAATATATATAAATCAAATTAACATTACTATTCCTTATTTGTGTGAACTTTATATGGAATTGGCCTAGCTATCTTAGAGTCTCAATTCTAAAAAGCAATGTGGGGATCCAAGTGGGGATGCAAAGCAATACAAATGTGTCTGTATTTGTTGGTGTTTATCCTTTTCAAAGAGAATATGGTTACACATGTCATATCGATTCACACTTTTATTGTGTACCATCTTGTCATCTACTTTGACCTTAGTGATAACAACAACAATTCCCGGTTGCCAAGGCAAGTCATTGCCTTCCATACTAATCAAGGCCCAAGACACTTGGCAAATTTCAACCTCCTTCCTTAGAGGAGTCATCTTCTAAAACTCACAGTTGCAGACACAAGTCACTGCATTCTTCATTAACAACCCCTTAGCAATGGTGTGGTTTGGCAGGAAATCATTATTTGTTTCCACACTCCACTCAACATGTCATACAAGGCTATGCTTTCTAGAGCAGAGCGCATGAATAAAAAGATCCATTAATTTTCATATCTTGGGAGATGTGGTTCATGCATAGGGCACGTTTGGTTTAACAGTTTTGTTCTGATTCTTAAGAATCCTGGACTTCGTTAATTCTGGATCAAGATTATAGAAGGATTTCTGAAATAATGATTTACTGACGTTATGTTTGGTTGAGTTGTATTTTCTGCACTTGTGATCAGTGTGACCAGAAGAAGCAGACAACTTTTAGACTTTTCCCTTAGTCCGTAGCAGCAGAAATGGGTAGTAAAAAAGCGAACTTCCGTCTGCGGACAGCCTATCACGGAAGGGATGGGGCTGGCTTCAGCTGGAGGATGGCGTCCTGCCAATTTGAGAAGGAAATAATTATCTAGCATTCACTGTATATCACGGAAGTGCAGGATTCATCCTTTTTTCCAGTTTCGGCAAACCAAACCTATTATTTGCATTGATGGATCAAGTAATACAATCCAATACGGTCAGCTCCATTATACCAAACGTGCTCATAGAGGAATCATTATGTGGGGAGGCAAAACTGCTAAAAGAACATGTTACTTGAAGAACCCCCATGAGATGAAGAGCTTGGGACCTTTATTTCAACCTATTGCTTGATCCCAAATGCAAACACAAGTCTCCAGGGTGACCAGCCATATGTTGGGCCAAGAAGATGAGGAGAAATTGTTTGAAGAACCTGCAGTAGCAAGCAATCAAGCAAGTGTACTGCCAAACAGTGGCTGAGGATTTGAAGGAATTTTGACTTTCTTTTGCTACTAACATCATTTTATCATTGGGAATCATGCTTACTGTTTAATGACATAGAAATTTTTGTAGATTCATTATCTGTGACGATGATGTTGGCTTTTGCAGATTAAAGTCATACAATTATGTTGCTTGGATGTCTTGGTGGTTTCTCTGATTGCTGATGACCAAGTACTCTAGTTGCAGTAGTCATTTTCTTAGAAGTTTTCTTCTTTTGTTTCTGCTGCATGATTTAACTTGGTGAATTTTTACAAATCCGTTGCCTTTTAGTAGGTGTTGCATGATTATAAATCTTCTACTAAAGATCATTCTACTGATCTCACCTTAATGCCTGCTGAAGATGCTGCTAAAAGTTAGAAGGAATATGTAAGCACTCATAAAATATCCGTGCTTCCTTGGCTTTTATATCAAGACATAAATGTATTTTACAGATTCTTGATTCTTATTCGAGAGAGAGACTTGAAGTTGATTGCAACTGATACAAACCATGGTTGTAGATACTTGAAATGTGTTTATCTATCCAATGGATTTCTCCTCTACTATTGCAATCATGCAACTTTGAGTCCAGTATGTGTTTGTCTATCTAAATAGTTGTAAACTTTTTAATATCAAGCTCTCTACTACTGCAATCCTGTTGATCAGAGTTTCCATTTGCAGCTCACTTTCATCGCCATCTGCTGGGATTGTTGTGTGGTCACAGAGTTGTCCTCAACTTTTGGACTAGGAGGCCTACTACAATTTTAGAAGTGAGAGTCCTCATATGCAAATAGAATCAGATGGTGATGGTGGACCAGACCAAGTCCTAAAATGGTAAAAAATCTACACTAAACAAATCATCTCTTATCATCTACCTTTCTTTATGTGATTAACTATTGCAGTTTCATATTCTATCCATGCTTAAAGATTGGACTACTTTGAGGGAAGAGCAGGAATGACAGAGATTGCGAGTAAGGTGCAGCTTAAAAATGAATGAAATAATTATTCTATTCAATGGCTGCAATTTCAATACATATATGATGCAGGATAAAAAAAGGCATCGATGTCAACTTATTGCTAAACAAGAATCCCTCTTTGGGTCGATATCAAGTCCAACAAAATAGAGTACAAAGAAGATTCCTAGAACATCTATGGATGGTCCAAGTTGTAATAGAAAGATGTCACTATGAGGGGTGATGCTACAATCTTCAAATCAAGACTTCTTCCATTCAACAAAATTGACCCACTCATCAAGGAAATCGTATGAAGGGCCAACGTGTCACAAGGTCACAACTTTGTGCAACACAAGAACCCATGTTATCGCCAACTCATTGAACAAAAGGAGAAGACAACAACGTTTCTAAAACTGGTCGAGAAAGATACATACTCTTTTTCCAAGATGTGTGTAGACCTCACCGAATTTATTAGTATATGTATATCCTTTTTTGTACACATTATGTAATAGGGGCAAGGTATACATCCTACCCATGTACATTTGACATTTCAGTATAAATGAAAGTAAGTTTGTTGGCATAAAGAGCATAACTTGGTCTAACTACTACAAATTTGTTACTAAAAGAGCTTCTGGACTAATTAAACAATATATAAATAATCAAGCTATGCATATATGTATATGTGGCACTACATATGTAGCTAGTGCATAATCCAACTACATATATATGTGTGTAGTAGATGTTGCCTTTCCCTACACATTAACTACATATAATTTGTATTACCTTCATGTTTTTGCTACATACTGACTATATATACAATTGTAGGCATACATTTAGCTATAATTATACCTATATTTTAATATGTAAGGACAATATCTAGCTACGCTTCTGGATACATATGAATTTGTAGCGAATGGATTATCTAACTACATATTTGAAAAATATAGTTAAAGGCTTTAGCTATACGAGCATATACTACAATTTGTATGTGTAAAGAAATATGTAGTCAAAGCCTTTCGCTACAAAATATGGGGTTTTCGCTACAATTTTTTTTATAGCTAAAGACCTTTTTTTTAGTAGTGAATTGGTGCTTAGGAACAAGGCACACCACACCTAGCTGTCCATGGAAGTCAAAGAAGGAAGAAGTGCATAAAGAATGCCTAATTATTACAATAAGTGAAGAAGAAGAAGAAGAGGTAAGTCTTTTTGATCCACCTAAAGAACAGTTAATTGCTAGTCTTGAAGAGACACATAATATGTATATTGAGTGCAAGAAGAAATTAAAGAAATCTAATAAGGCAAATGATGAGTTACATGCTAAACTTCTTGCTCTCACATCTGAAAATGAGGATCTTAAAAAGGTTATTGAAGATCATGATATTAAACTGAAATCCGTTGAAGCAAATTGCAATCTTCTTTCCCTAGAAAAGTTAAACTTGCAAACTCAAGTAAATGATCTTCAAAAACAACCTATTTTGTATACACATCTAGATTATGATATTATTGTGAATGAAATAGATTCCTTATTATCTAATCTAGATCAAGAAAAGCTAGACATCAATAAGAGAATGGATGAGATTGTCAAGCTACAACAAAAAATTAGTAGTTTGAATAACAATGATACTCTTGATAAAATTTTAAATAATTCTTATCATCAAATTGGAAGGAGAGGACTAGGTTATAATCCTAAAGGAAAATCTTATCAAAAACCTAGTTGGAGAAAGACACAGGCGCTAGAAAATCAATCTATATATGTACCTAAAGGCAAATATACTTATGTACCCAAGAACAACCTAGAACAAAATCATAGAAAAAGATATGAAGTTGATTCTATATGTTGCCATTATTGTTTACGTCTTAGACATTATTCCTTCTCGTGTCCGTACAAGAAAAAGGATGTTGAGTTAGTATGGGTTCCAAAACCCCCTAACTAAATGAATATAATTAAGTTGAGATATGACCAAAAACTCTAAGTTGTATATCTCCATGTCTATCTCAACTTAAAATAATAACATAACAAATTGATTCAAATCTCTAACTTGAAAATACACAATTTATATAAATTTGCAGAGACACATCTTTAGAAATTTGTCTTAATTTGGGTTCTCAAAATCTAAAGATTTGAATATGATTAGTTGAGATTTGATCTACATATTACTTTTATATTTATATGTTTTATCTCAACTAAACTGATTTTTAAAATCACATAATTGAATTGAAAGTGATCTATGTTTTACTTATAAAACAAATTACTAAAAGTAGTTTTGAAATAGTACAGAAACATTCTCAGTCGAGAAAGTGTTCGACCGAGAACATTTTCGGTCGAGAAATAGTCGACCGAGCAGGTTACTATTTTAAAGGTTGCAACAAATTTGATAAAACCTATACAAACAACAACATCCTCGGTCGAGAAAAACGTCGACCGAGATAAATTCGGTCGACAAACAGTTTGACCGAATCAAGTTCTGCTGAACCTATTTTCAATTAATCTAGTTTGCTATCAATTTGTTATTTATGATTGATTTAATATGCAAATCAAGAATAAACCTTGGAGATCATATTTGAAACAAGACATATTGATCTTTTTGCATCATGAATTAAGGTATAATGTTATAACCTCAATTTTCAGATTCAATTGATGAGAAATGCAATTTCTCATATTAAGGATAATTGAACAAATAATGATGTGATTTGTTTTGAATAATTGGATTTCGTTTAAAATAGCCTTGCTGTTTGATTTGTGGGCTTTACTGGCTATTGGGCCCAATAACAAGGAAATAACAAAGAAAATTCAATTAGTGAATGAATAATTGAATTTACAAGAAAAGAAATAATGGAAACCTCAAGAAGGTAAATCCAAAGAGGATTTCGTGCCTCTTGGATTCCTTGGGTTCCAAGGAGTCTAAAGTTGCAAAGAAAAGGAATAAGAAAAAGAAAAGATTAATTATGTATTTCTTTATTAAGAGAGAAATTGAAAACATTAATGAAAAGTGGAAATAAAGTGAAAAGATGGATAATTGACTTTTCCTTTATGAAAATTCGTGTTACAAGGCTTCCTAATGATAAAAAGTATACCAATGAGGAAAATAAAAGAGAAATAAAGGGAAATCCTCAAAAAGGAGGAATTTTAATAAGAAATAGATATAGTATGAGAATTTGGCTTTTTAAAGAAGTTAAAGGCAAACCAACGTTTCCCAATGTGGGAATGTGTGCCTTGGGTTTTATGGAGGTCAAAGGAACCCAAAATAATGAGATAATTGCAAAGTGGAAAGAGAAAATAACAAATTTGCAAAATAAAAAGATAATGTGATACCTTATTAATGAATTACAAGGTATTGATAAAAAGGAAATACTTTCTATTAAGAAGAAAACTTATTTTCGTGGCCAATCAATTAAAAGCCAAGTATAAACGTGAATAAGGGGGGAGATTTCGTATTTAACTAAGAAATATGGAATAGTAAAGAGAAAGAGAGAGTTGGTTACTCCTTAAACAAGGAAAAGTAGGTTTCCTTTCAAGAAGCAGACTTGATCCTCAAGGAGGCACGTCTTAGGGCTTCGTGTTCGCCCCTATATAAGGGTAGACTCTCCAGACCGAGCCCAGAAGATTCCCCACACGTCTTCCCCTCTTCTACCATGGTTTCTCCCATAAACCCTAACTAAGGGAAAGCAGGGTGTTTTCGAAGCTACGAGGCTACATAGGGAGTCACGAGGGAGCCATGATGCGTCCGCAATAGCTTGAAGAGTTTGAAAGGGGATCCCTTCACCCTTGACGACCATGGCAGCAACAACACGGCTGTACTGGGCGGCCGTGTTGCAGGTCTGCCCAGGTCCCCTTCTGCCACCACGAGCGCAACTAAAAGATGGGTAGGTGCGGCGGCGGGAGGCCTAGAGAATGGAGAAGGTTCCGGAGGTCGAGGGGATCCAGGGAAGAAAGGAGAGGCTCCGCAAATCGCGTCTAGGGCGGCAAGGAGCGCCGTCCCAAGGTTGAAGACAACCTGGTTCGCGTTGGACGATAATACCCCTCTGGGGTGTGAAGGAACGTCAACTTAAGCGAGGGCACCGGAGTAATTTCGAAATGTTTTCAAGCCAAGAGCAACGTTGCATGGGAGACGCCTACGTGGCAGCCTCTCATTGGTCCAAAAAGGTAAAACTTTGCAAAATTCATATCTTGATATTCGTAACTCCGATTAGGACAAGTAATATATGAATTTTGATCAGAAAAATGCAAGCAATCCAATAAAAATGGTTTGATAGTCTGAATCTGATCCTAATTCGAAAAGTAGTGTAAAGTATGAACTTTAATGTATTAATGGTAATGAAACCCTACTTTGATATGATTAAAGAGATTAATAGGGTTTAATGGATCAATATAGTTGATATTAACCTGTTAAATGTAAAAAGGAACAATGAGTTCAAAAAGGAAGAAATTTGCACATGATTGGTCCAAGTTAGAGTTTATATGCATGAAATTTTGAAAAGGGCATAAAGTTATCATCTTTAATGATTTAACTAAGGAAAAACCCTTAGATTTGATGATAGATGGATAATTCAATGTGATATTAACCTGTTGTTCATAAAAGTGAAAATATGATTTTAAAAGATGATCTTTTATGTAATTGGTTTAATTTAGGGTTCTATGTACATGAATATGCCTTAATGGGATTAGAAACCCTAATTTATGTGGATATGAATTCTAATGGTTTTAATTGTACAAATCGATGAATAAAATAGAATTATGATGATACGAAGATAAATTGAGTACCAAAGATCTTAATGTTGATAATGTATACAAGATGTAATGAGTAGTCTAATATGCTTAAGAAGATGATTAGGGTTTAACCTAGCATGCAAAAGTGAGATTGTTATCTTATAAATCATAATATGATGGAATTAGGGTTCATAGCCCTAATCCTTAGTCCAAACAAGAAATAATCCTAAACCCTCGTTTAGGAGCACATCTAGATCTGAGTAATGTAATGTGAATACATGGTGACACATATGTAGTATACATGTTTCAGATATTGTTGATTATATGCTTGGTTACTTGGATATTTGGATGCACTCATAAAGTCTATGATGTTTGGCATGATTACTGCAAGGAATAAGGTATGTGGTTACGCTTATGACTACCCGAGTTAGTTTTCCGATGGATTCTCGAATGTTTAATCGCATTGAATGCAACTAAACTGATGGATGTTTATTTAATTCATGCAACATATAAAGTGACTATGATTATCACTATAAATGAGTATATATATAACTGGCTAGATCCGGGTCCACCTCTGTTACTTTGAAAAGGCTAAAAAGGGGTAATCCTAGAGCAAGGTCTAGGTTATCGAGAGTTAGAAATTGGGCTACCTACGTGTAGTGCCATGCGACTCAATAGTCTGCCATGAGTTAAGGAGTGGGCTACTTACGGGTAGTGCCATGTGACTCTACCCTAGAAACTGGTTCACCTATGGGTGGGACCATGAGGGGTTTAATGGGGATCTACCATAAGGAAGGTGGGATCCAAATCCACTGCAGGGATAGTACAGAGGATAGGGTACCCGTGGATCGCGGATGTTATATGAAAAATGTAATCTTGACTGTTTAATGATTAATTGAATGATTACATGGTTATCATAGTTGCAAGATTATTGTTTCCCCCACATACCAGCTATGGCTGACCGACGTTTTGTTTGTCGGCGTTTTAGGTACAATGAAATGAACAAACAGTAAAGTGGCACATGTGATACTAAAAGAGAATTAAAGTACAAAGGAGGATTAGATAGATTAGTATCGGCATGGATAGAAATATAGAGATCCAAAATTTCAAAAGGTATGCAAAGTTTATTTTCTTACAGCTTTTCAGTTTAGTATGTTAAAATTCAATAATTATTTTTGGTTAATTGTCGAACCTTTGATCCGGAAGTCATGGGTACGGCTTCGACCTCTCGGTCTCCCTTAATTGGGGGTTATCGGGAAGTGGGGTCGTAACATTTGGTATCAGAGCGAAGGTTCCTCATTTAACCATTAATAATTATTAAATTTTACAAACTCCATAGAACCCAAGGGAGTTATTAGAGGAGTATCTGAAAGACGGAGGTGTCTAGAAAGGGATCACGCCCGGGGGCTGGCAAGATTTTCCTCCGCACCGCTAGTCGGAATACGAGGACTCCCGGACCCGTGTGACCGCCTGGCCAAAGTCTTAGGGTATGAATCGAAATAAGATACCTTTAGGACTTCTCATCTTATTCATCCCTTCTCATCACAAAATTCTGATAAGGACATAAAGGATTAAGGTTTCCTTTCTTCTCCTCACCCTCTTGAGGTATGGGTAAGGTTAATAAGGTTTAAGAAATCCTCCACTAAATTAATGAAAAGCATGTAAATAAGATGTCATGGACATAAGCTTAATAGAGTAAGCGCAAAATAAATAATAGATACATGCTTAGGTCGTATGACATGAGATGTCATGACCTCAGAAGAGACCTGAGGCTAGACCTTCTTTTCAGGAGGATAAGTCCGTTTTGGAGATAGAGATCTCCATTGCTAGTAGGGACCTGGCACATCCTATGAGGATGATGCTAACCCTAACCCTAAGTGATGGTTAGAGAGAGATGAGTTGGACCAGGTGTTTGAAAGAACATGCCTTTGGGTCGCCATATGATCTATGGGTGACCTAGCACCTTTGGCAACCCAACCCTGGGAAGGGTTGTACGTGATAGGGTGAAGGATGGTTCCTTAGATGATGATGATAGTAAGGGACCTTAGAAACCCTATGGGCTTGTGCAAGTGGGTATAACTGGAACCTAGGGCATGTCATAGTGCTGACAGTAGGATGAAACCCTGGATAAGGAATCATGATGGAGCATAAAGGGTTATGGATGATCTTGAGCAACCATAAGTTTGAACCTAGGCTTCACCTATGTAGAGAATGCCTTTGAGGTTGAACCTTCATAAAGAGAGGACCTCTAATGGTGAGGTTGGATGTAGGGTTAGCTCTAGGGAGAGTAGGAAACCCAGCAAGAAGGTTGGGAGCCTAAAACCCTGAACAATGGATGATAGTGGTTGCCTCATGATTGATCCCTGAAAGTTGATGATACCTTGGTTGCCTTTAGAGGGACCGAACCCTTGAGAAAAGATGGAGCTTCTGGTACCTACGTGCCTATGGTAGAGATGTTTACCTTCCGAGGTAGGAAGAAGATGTTTTGTATACCCTGAAGTGGATTAGTAATAGGTTATGAGGCCTTGCACCTTATGGTTTGTCCTTGAGGAAAATCCAACTCTAAGCGTTGCCCGAGTTGAAGGATGACAAGAAGTGCATATCATGCCTTTCGCATGTTTGATTTGTAGCTAAGAGATAAAACATGCAGTGGGACACCTAAAAGTGAACCTAGGGTTCCTAGGCCTAAGAGGGGAAGTGGTATACCTAATGCTCAGGATGAGAATTAAATTTCTGTAGTTTCGAGCATGGTATGCCTCATGAATAAAGGAAAAAGGGAAGCCCCTAAAGTTTAAGGTATGAGTAATGAACCCCTCATAGCTAGGTTGATGATAAAGGAAGGTATGACCTTGATCCAGCATTGAGGAAAGAGGACAAGTATGACCTAGCATGGTACATAAGTGATCTGCTCGTTCCTTAATGGCTTGCTAGGGTTAAGTACGCTCGGGTAGATGTAAACTCTAGACCTAAGAGCTTTTGTGACCTTAGAGATAGTTTTCCTCCCATCCGGGGAGAGGGACCCCTTTGGAAGGGTGCATATCAGTTTTGTTGGTTTAAAGTAACCTAAAGAGGTCTCATAGGATCTTGAGAAGCTAAGTGAAAAGTACATGGCATGAGAATGAACCTATAAACCCATAGATATCCATCTCTAAGTGCATGCAGATGGGTTACCATGGAGGTAATCGGTATGGGGCTTGACCAAGGTAGGTAGGTTGCCATGATCCTGATGGAAGGATGATAGTCAGCCCTTGAATGCAGAAAGAGAGATGATGAAGACTTGGGTAAGGTTTTAAGTAAACATGTACTATGATGGTGAAGCCTAAGTCAATCCTAGGGTCAGGTAGGGATAAGACCGATAAAGATAGGAGTTGCCTAATTCCCCAGTTGTACGTGACCATAGGGTCGGGAGGTAACAGCTATCATTGCCTGAGGGCCATGGGTTAGGAGATTGATCACCTTCATGAACTCATAGGACCCAAAGGGGCAGATGAGTAGGGCACTCTCTTGATGCATGAGGGAAGAGGGGAGACTCCAAAAGAGTCGGTACCCTTTAGACCTGGAGGAGATGACCAAGGATGGTGTGTAAACCCAAGTAGGTTCAAAACCAGTGTTCCATGGAAGTAACCTTGATATTAAGATGTTTGGGAAATAGAGATGTAAGTGTCACGTTTCAACCTAGATTTGAAGGTGTACTGGCGAGGTGGGATGTACCATCTCTACTCTTGGAACAGGAAGAACTCTGTATTTGGACTGCAGCCAAATGCTTATTTCCTCTTGTTATGGGGGTGAGAGATATGACATTATGCATGTCATACACCAAGGATAAGAGATGATGTAGGTTGGAGCGTTGCAACGAGAAATGGGGACAGAGAAGATATCTTACCAAGGTAAAGTGAACGAATGATGGATGTCTTGCAAACACTAAGAGGAATGAGGTAGTTCCCTTATGAGGATGTTTCTAGAATAAGCTAAGTGGAGCTTACAAGTTATACCAGGTTGAGTTTGAGCACCATGATGATGGAATCAGTGAGTGTTCTTATGAAGATAAACATATAGTTGAGGTGACATGATAAGTGAAATGCATGAAAGTGTAATGCTACCTAATACCTAAGGATGAGAGGTGGTAATGAATGATCTGATTAAGACTTGTTTGGCTAGAAGTTAGAAGAGGTTGTTTGGCTAACCCTAAGTTTGAAAAGGGGAGGTGTTGGAGAACACTCAGATGAAACAAGATGCGTTGAAAAGTTAAGGGTTGTTTGGTTAGCCAGCCTAGTTCTTGATACAATGGAAGGATGATGGTAAAACCTCAGTTGTACTTCTTTGGAAGGGAAGGTGATGAAATCCCAACTAGAGTGGTTTAGGGTTTCGAGGAGTTGATCTTGAGAGAATCATGACATATAGGGAGTCATGGTTGAAGATCATCATACACCGAGGAGAATGACAATAGCACTATGGATGCTTAAGATGAGGATTGCATGTGGTTATGGCCATGCAGGCCAAGAGGTAAAGGACGAACCCCAGTAACCCTGTGTAACGATATAGAGGATAAAAGAATCCTTGAGAGGGAATGAGAGCTCAACACTATGGATGTTGCGATAGGTCTTCCCTGGATCGAGGAAGGTCGAGATACAATGTGGGTTATGGTAGGTCGCCTTACCTAGATAAGGAAGAGTTCTGTTAAGGGACAGATGCAGTTGAACTACCCATGTGAGAGGGACGGTTCAACTACACCATGAAGTGAGTTTAAAGGTTCTTGAGTTTGACCTAAAGGTTCACTCCCATAAAGTGGAAGTAGGTACATGAAGAACTCGATGGTAGTATAGTTTATCACCCCTAACTATGGTTAGTATGATCCAGACTAAAAGGTCTGATGAGGGCATGTGTGCTCGTTCAGGGTGATATCTAGAGACAGTTCTTGTCCTATGAAAGATGTGACAATGACCACCATAGCGAGTATCGGGTTTTATATGAAGCTCTGTAAGGGAGGTTGTGTCGGTCACCACTTTAGTAAGGTAATGCTGGTGAAAGGACCACATGATGGTTAGAAAAGGACCACATGATGGTTAGGAAAAGGGACCCCAGTACGTGTAGATGAAGTCACTTTGGTTGCACAAGGGCTAAAAGGAGCCTAGAGACGATGAGAGTCGTGAGCAATTGCAAAGTAGACTGACATACAAGTTACTGTGGGAGAAAATATGACATGAAAAATCCGACCCCTCTAAGTTATATCTAAGAGAGCCGAGTCCCGATACATGGGTCCATTAAAGATGGATGAGTGGAGATGGTTAGGTTTTGACCTTACCCCTCAGGATAAAGTAATGTGTGATGATTTTCCATGTGTCCAAATTAGATCACTATGTGAGGTACCCCGACTATGTGCTGAGCAATGAACCGGGTGAGCCTCAAGGGAGGCTGACATGGCCTGAGTCACCTGTGTAGTTTATAGACACCAGGATGAAAGAACTCAGAGAAAAGAATATGTGATGATAAAGGTTCTTTGGATACGCCATGAGTACGGTAAAGTCACATAGGGGCCAATGATGGACATGGAAAGGTATTATCCCAAATTGTTTGTTTGCTTGTCTAAATTTTGAGGACAAAATTTCTATAAGAGGGGAAGGATGTTATAACCTCAATTTTCAGGTTCAATTGATGAGAAATGCAATTTCTCATATTAAGGATAATTGAACAAATAATGATGTGATTTGTTTTGAATAATTGGATTTCGTTTAAAATAGCCTTGCTGTTTGATTTGTGGGCTTTACTGGCTATTGGGCCCAATAACAAGGAAATAACAAAGAAAATTCAATTAGTGAATGAATAATTGAATTTACAAGAAAAGAAATAATGGAAACCTCAAGAAGGTAAATCCAAAGAGGATTTCGTGCCTCTTGGATTCCTTGGGTTCCAAGGAGTCTAAAGTTGCAAAGAAAAGGAATAAGAAAAAGAAAAGATTAATTATGTATTTCTTTATTAAGAGAGAAATTGAAAACATTAATGAAAAGTGGAAATAAAGTGAAAAGATGGATAATTGACTTTTCCTTTATGAAAATTCGTGTTACAAGGCTTCCTAATGATAAAAAGTATACCAATGAGGAAAATAAAAGAGAAATAAAGGGAAATCCTCAAAAAGGAGGAATTTTAATAAGAAATAGATATAGTATGAGAATTTGGCTTTTTAAAGAAGTTAAAGGCAAACCAACGTTTCCCAATGTGGGAATGTGTGCCTTGGGTTTTATGGAGGTCAAAGGAACCCAAAATAATGAGATAATTGCAAAGTGGAAAGAGAAAATAACAAATTTGCAAAATAAAAAGATAATGTGATACCTTATTAATGAATTACAAGGTATTGATAAAAAGGAAATACTTTCTATTAAGAAGAAAACTTATTTTCGTGGCCAATCAATTAAAAGCCAAGTATAAACGTGAATAAGGGGGGAGATTTCGTATTTAACTAAGAAATATGGAATAGTAAAGAGAAAGAGAGAGTTGGTTACTCCTTAAACAAGGAAAAGTAGGTTTCCTTTCAAGAAGCAGACTTGATCCTCAAGGAGGCACGTCTTAGGGCTTCGTGTTCGCCCCTATATAAGGGTAGACTCTCCAGACCGAGCCCAGAAGATTCCCCACACGTCTTCCCCTCTTCTACCATGGTTTCTCCCATAAACCCTAACTAAGGGAAAGCAGGGTGTTTTCGAAGCTACGAGGCTACATAGGGAGTCACGAGGGAGCCATGATGCGTCCGCAATAGCTTGAAGAGTTTGAAAGGGGATCCCTTCACCCTTGACGACCATGGCAGCAACAACACGGCTGTACTGGGCGGCCGTGTTGCAGGTCTGCCCAGGTCCCCTTCTGCCACCACGAGCGCAACTAAAAGATGGGTAGGTGCGGCGGCGGGAGGCCTAGAGAATGGAGAAGGTTCCGGAGGTCGAGGGGATCCAGGGAAGAAAGGAGAGGCTCCGCAAATCGCGTCTAGGGCGGCAAGGAGCGCCGTCCCAAGGTTGAAGACAACCTGGTTCGCGTTGGACGATAATACCCCTCTGGGGTGTGAAGGAACGTCAACTTAAGCGAGGGCACCGGAGTAATTTCGAAATGTTTTCAAGCCAAGAGCAACGTTGCATGGGAGACGCCTACGTGGCAGCCTCTCATTGGTCCAAAAAGGTAAAACTTTGCAAAATTCATATCTTGATATTCGTAACTCCGATTAGGACAAGTAATATATGAATTTTGATCAGAAAAATGCAAGCAATCCAATAAAAATGGTTTGATAGTCTGAATCTGATCCTAATTCGAAAAGTAGTGTAAAGTATGAACTTTAATGTATTAATGGTAATGAAACCCTACTTTGATATGATTAAAGAGATTAATAGGGTTTAATGGATCAATATAGTTGATATTAACCTGTTAAATGTAAAAAGGAACAATGAGTTCAAAAAGGAAGAAATTTGCACATGATTGGTCCAAGTTAGAGTTTATATGCATGAAATTTTGAAAAGGGCATAAAGTTATCATCTTTAATGATTTAACTAAGGAAAAACCCTTAGATTTGATGATAGATGGATAATTCAATGTGATATTAACCTGTTGTTCATAAAAGTGAAAATATGATTTTAAAAGATGATCTTTTATGTAATTGGTTTAATTTAGGGTTCTATGTACATGAATATGCCTTAATGGGATTAGAAACCCTAATTTATGTGGATATGAATTCTAATGGTTTTAATTGTACAAATCGATGAATAAAATAGAATTATGATGATACGAAGATAAATTGAGTACCAAAGATCTTAATGTTGATAATGTATACAAGATGTAATGAGTAGTCTAATATGCTTAAGAAGATGATTAGGGTTTAACCTAGCATGCAAAAGTGAGATTGTTATCTTATAAATCATAATATGATGGAATTAGGGTTCATAGCCCTAATCCTTAGTCCAAACAAGAAATAATCCTAAACCCTCGTTTAGGAGCACATCTAGATCTGAGTAATGTAATGTGAATACATGGTGACACATATGTAGTATACATGTTTCAGATATTGTTGATTATATGCTTGGTTACTTGGATATTTGGATGCACTCATAAAGTCTATGATGTTTGGCATGATTACTGCAAGGAATAAGGTATGTGGTTACGCTTATGACTACCCGAGTTAGTTTTCTGATGGATTCTCGAATGTTTAATCGCATTGAATGCAACTAAACTGATGGATGTTTATTTAATTCATGCAACATATAAAGTGACTATGATTATCACTATAAATGAGTATATATATAACTGGCTAGATCCGGGTCCACCTCTGTTACTTTGAAAAGGCTAAAAAGGGGTAATCCTAGAGCAAGGTCTAGGTTATCGAGAGTTAGAAATTGGGCTACCTACGTGTAGTGCCATGTGACTCAATAGTCTGCCATGAGTTAAGGAGTGGGCTACTTACGGGTAGTGCCATGTGACTCTACCCTAGAAACTGGTTCACCTATGGGTGGGACCATGAGGGGTTTAATGGGGATCTACCATAAGGAAGGTGGGATCCAAATCCACTGCAGGGATAGTACAGAGGATAGGGTACCCGTGGATCGCGGATGTTATATGAAAAATGTAATCTTGACTGTTTAATGATTAATTGAATGATTACATGGTTATCATAGTTGCAAGATTATTGTTTCCCCCACATACCAGCTATGGCTGACCGACGTTTTGTTTGTCGGCGTTTTAGGTACAATGAAATGAACAAACAGTAAAGTGGCACATGTGATACTAAAAGAGAATTAAAGTACAAAGGAGGATTAGATAGATTAGTATCGGCATGGATAGAAATATAGAGATCCAAAATTTCAAAAGGTATGCAAAGTTTATTTTCTTACAGCTTTTCAGTTTAGTATGTTAAAATTCAATAATTATTTTTGGTTAATTGTCGAACCTTTGATCCGGAAGTCATGGGTACGGCTTCGACCTCTCGGTCTCCCTTAATTGGGGGTTATCGGGAAGTGGGGTCGTAACATATAACATTATGAATATAAAGTTCATTCAACATATTACAAAAAGTGCTATATGAAGACTGATTTTGAACAAACCTTATTCTTTGATTGAAAACGTTTATCAAGCATGTTCATGGTGTGTCTTAAATTTGAAAATCCATAAATGAGATTATTTTGGTTTATTCTCTACATGGTTTGGCTTAAAACTGAAAAAAAATTATGAACCATGTTAGTTTAATCAAGGAAATTACTATTTTAACATAGTCCACATGGTTTATCCTAAGCATTCCTTGTTCCATATATATAGGAACTATGTATATTGAAATTTAGTTTACATGATCATTATCATTGTATTCATATGCTTCTATCTTGATCATTGCATTGTGGATATTCTTCTACCGTTCTATCAAAATTGTGCCATGATCATTGTGTTTCATTGGTTTGTCTAAAATGATCTTTGATCTATATATACACGAACATTATTTTCAAATGATCATTGCAATTCAACTCATTACAAATAAAGATGATGCTATCATGTGAAGATGCCATTTTGCATAACAGTAAAACTCTGTGGCATAAATGCATCCTGACATAATAAGAAAATGATTATTTTGTGCATGGCTTGTAATAAATGAATGATGATGCTATCACAAGCCAAAAAGTGTATCTTAGAACAAGAATATTGATGTTTATCTAGTTATTTGCAAAATCTTGACTTTAAGACATTAATCTTGCTTTCAAGGATATATGTTTCTAAAGAATCTTATGATTAATTTGAAAATAAGGGTACAAGAAGAAATGGGATTTGATATTTATGTACCTATAGCAAAGCTTATGAGACATCATTCACAAATGAATGTAAAACATACATTCTAGAAAAATCAAGGTCAAAGACTTCGCTATGATGCCCATATTAAGTTATTGATAAAACGTCTTCATAATAGGTATCACTCAAAGTGCTTCAAATTGATATTCATTTAATCAAGTTATCTGCAGAAATTATACTTCACAAATTGGAAATCTGCAGAAATTGCCTCTTGGTTGAAATCAAGATTGACCAAGGGGCGCTATAGTCGAAGTCAAGGTCGACCTAAAATAAGCTTGACAAAATGTTCATTTGTACATCATTTTACCGTACTTAATTTTAGTATCTCTATTCACAATGTGTGTTTGATAAAAGGTCAAAATCAAATTTAAATGACCTTAGAATTGCTCAAATATCCTAGAAAATAATTACATTATTACTCCTCTAGAAGACATACATATGCTCTACAAAACTAGTCTCTCACTTGCATCAAAAACCATCTCAAAGTTTTATTCACAGCAACCTCGTCGGTCAGCTTAAATTTTTGACCGAGACAAACTCAGTCGACTAATTCGTCGACCGAAAACATCTCGGTTGGCTATCCTTCTCGACCGATATTCACCAAGTAAATGTTGAATAGGTGAACTCAGACATGATTCCGGTTGACAAATTGTTCGACCGAGCCCATGTCGGTCGACAAAATGCTCGACCGAGGCCGACCTTGTGAACCCGCATTTGCGTGAATTAAAAAGGCAATATTCTGATTAAAATATTGATTAAAAAAAATTGTAACAGCTAGTTTTCGATCGACCGTTGGACGACCGAGAGGCGCGTCTGCAAAAATGACAATTGCGGTCGTCGGTCGACAAATTGTCGACCGAAATAGGTTCTGTTTTTCTATAAATAGCGCCCAAAACGGCCCATTTCTTCACACCTTCACATTTTCACTTCTATAGCTCCTCTCTAGTGCATTCTTGTGCAAATCTTTAGCTTCTCTGCATCCAAGTCTTGCTTGCTACTTCTCCACTTCAAAACAACAAGATGGCTTCCTCATCAACGCGTGGAAAGAAGCAAGTTGCAGCTAGCAAAGGAAGGACGGTCTCTCTAGTGCTTCCGTTCATCAACGACATTCCATTCAACGACACAGCTGCAGGCGATCGCTACCTCAGGCTCTCCTAAAAAAATCCTCTTCCATGATGGCCAATCGACGTCATGGACTTCTACAACATTGTTGATCTGGAGGAACTCTTTGAGGTGCAACATTTGACTAATTTTCTGAATCCCTCCTTCCATTCCTACTCCTCCAAAGTAGTTAATGAATTCTATGCCAATTTAACCCCACATCCTGACCATGATTCCTTCTCTTCTATGGTTAATGGGTATGGATTCCATTTTAATGAGGAGGGCATTCTTAATATGCTTAACATAGACATAGAAGACTATAAAGATTTTCTTGACCTCACCACAGGAAATCCACTAAATAAACTCTCCCAAGATGACACCACCACTAGCCTTAGTGACATCAAAAGAGCCATCTTTCTATCCAATACCACTTATCATGAAGATAGGGGTACCTATTATGCCATAAACTTAAAACCTGAAGCTAGGATCATAAATCTCATTGTTTCCACCAATATCCATCCTAGAGCAAACAAGTCTGAAGTACCCACTTTTCGTATGTACCTTATCTATGCCATTCTAAAAGGTATTCCCATAAATTTCATTCATATCATCCTTAAGAATATGCTTGAGTTTTTTGGCAATCCACCTTATGCCGACTTTGTGTGCCAAATCACTCAACATTTTCTTAAGAAGAATATTGAGGACCTCGGTTACACATGGGATAGAAAACCTCAAAACATAAGTAAAAATGCAGTGGAGAAGATGGGAATCGACTTTGGCCACAAAAGGGCTAGGACTGAAGGGGAGACATCCACCCAAGACATACCTACACCACCCCCTCCCACCAACCTACCCCATGATCCTATTACAAACACCTTGACATACATAGATGGATCCCAATATCACCTGAGTAGGCAATTAGATTACAATCACCATGCCATGACTTATTTAAACCAAAGAATGCAAGCCCTCTCTCCTGACCAACCTGATGAATACCCATATTCCCTTAATCATGGCATGATAAATCCATACAATTCATCCTACAACTACTATCAAATTCCACCTCCACCATCTCCTGATCTCACACATACTCAGTTCTCCTCAATTCAACTTCAAGACATTGCTGCCCACTTTCGCTTTGATCGTGTTCCCTCCTTCTTGGAGGCTTATGCCTTAACCAAGACAGGTGCCTTAGAGTGGCAGACATTTGTCAAATATTATGGAGCTGAGCCTTTTCTTGGAAAAGACCCAGACATTGATGTCATCCTTCGGTCTTTTCTGTGAGATGATGAGATATCCTTGTAATGGTTGTGATGGAATGGCTATCTTTGTATTGATTGTAATGGATATATTTTTATAAGCAAGTATGTCATGCTTTATGGGTCATCTTCTAAATTGTATAAGCATAAAGTTGTTATCAATACAAGTGTTTTTTCAATGGCTTCATCTAAAGATATACATGTTATATAAATATTATCGTAGAGAATACAAATAAGGGGGAGTAATATATGCAATGAACCTAAAAGAGTAAACTTTTTTTAATGATTGAACAATAAATTATGGCTAAATTTGACAATGCATTACTTATTTTTAAAATTGAATATCTCTTTAAGGGGGAGCATAACATAACATTAAGGGGGATCAATAAAGAGTCCTACGAAATGATTATATTGGATATACTTTTTGAAATGACAAAGGGGGAGAAATAATATAAAATCAAAAACATAAAATTAAAATGAGTTTCATAATATCTCGGCCAGCATTCACTTGCAAAACAAGAATGGTTACAAAAGGTAAATTTTAGGTATGAAACTCACATGATTTATATTTCCTTATTTTATATTTAGGAAATGTTTGTCATATTCAAAAAGGGGGAGGTTGCAGGCTAAATTGGACATTATTATAATCCCTTTGTTTTGATGATGACAAACATTTCATTCTTGTCGATCTAACGTTCTACTTGAGTGTTGCAGGAATAAAGTGGATGACAAATATTTGGAAGATCTATATGCTAAATTGCTTTAATTTCATGAATGTAATCAAATGTAAAAAATTGTACAAGTATATAATGTACAAGTACTTAGACATCATGTAAATCAAGCGTTAGATCTTCCCTAGCAAATCACAACACTTAGATAGGTCATCCCCTAAAATAGTGTCACATATGCACACTCATACCAACACTTAGTACTTAGTTTAAAATGTTGAAACATGGTCATTCTCGGTCCACAAACTTCTCGACCGAGACACTCTCGGTTGACAAATTCTTCGACCGAGAAAGACCCAGGTAGCCGCTAGACACAGCAGACAAGGTAGTTGGGAGTTAAAAGTGAACATTGTAAACTCTTGCTCCAGGAAGTCCCTCGGTCGACAAGATATCGACTGAGAAGGACTCTCGGTCGAAAAATCTTCGACCGAGAAGTGTTTTGTCTGCAATTTTCAGAGTTAATTAACTAGCCATTGCTAAAGCAACTAATGTGTACCTAACAGCTAGCTAAGCACTTAGAACCCCCTAGAAAGTGTCTAGAACGTCCTTAAGCACTTGTAGGTCATTCCTATAAATAGGACATGCCTTAGGACACCCTAAAACACACTTGTGCAATACTTGAGCTTACATAATTGCAATTGGTAATCTATTTTGAGCAATTGAGCAATACTAGCATTGGCTACTCATTTCCCTTGCTCCAAATTCATGTCCTATAGGCTAGCATCTCCTATCCACTAAACCTACACTTCCATACTCATTGGTTAGGAGATCAAAACGCTTGATATAGGAAATCAAGCCTTGTGCTTCAAAGTGATTGGAGAGGGTTTGATCTTCTTGGTGAAGATGGAGATCTTTGGATTACTTCTAGAAGGTTGTTGCAACGGGAAGCTACTTCAAGAGGAAGGCTACTTCAAGGGGGTGCTTGAAGTTACTTCAAGAAGGTTGCTTCAAGGTTGGTGCAACTACTTCAAGGTGAAGGCTGTCCAAAGGGTGTAGAAAGTATTGTAAATTTTATGTAATATCCTTGCGAGGTAATAAAATTTAATACTTTCAAAATCCCAGTTGGGTAAGCAACCGGGTAGTGGATTGACTGGCTTAGTATTTGCTAAGGTTGGAACCACTCTAAACACCTTGTCTCCTTCTTATTATTTCAATTGTGGTTGTTTGAGTTAAATTATATTAAAATAATCATAAAACCCTATTCACCCCCCCTCTAGTGGTTTTTCATTCACATCTCAATCTCTTTCTTATCCATCCCTTCTCTAGTGATCTTTAGAGCTAATTTTGAGAAACACTCTTCTACTAGCATCTCTAGCTCCTATTCCACCTCCATTTGTTCATGATGGCTTCATATTCATCTCACGGTGGGAAGAAGCAAGTAGCTGCGAGGAAGGGAAGAACAATCACTCCAACCTTGACCGTCATCAATGAAATTTCCTTCAATGATGTTGCTGCTAAAGAATGCCACCTCAATCTCACTTTGAAGACCCCTCTTCCTTGATGCCTGGTGGACACCAACGAGTTCATCAAGCTCCTTGATCTCTCCGAGCTCTTCAAGGTGCAAAAATTGATGGAATTCCTTCCCCCATATTCCCATTTATGGTCCACCCAAGATGTCAATGAGTTCTATGATAACCTCACTAGGCACTCCAATGAACCATTCTCTTTCACCTCCATGGTTGATTGGCTATCTTTTCATTTCTCTGAATAAGATATCCTTAAAATATTAGATATAGATGAGGAGGTGTATGGAGAATTCATAGACCTAACCACCAGAAACCCTACATCCAAATTCTCCACCGATGATAACACCATTAGCTTAGGAGACATCAACAAGCCCATTTTCCTTCCTAACACTTCATCTCATGAAAATAGGGGAATCTACTATGCTACATTTTTAACCCTTGAATCTAGGGTAGTAAACCTAATCATTTTCCATAACATCTACCCGAGAGAAAACAAAAATGAAATTCCACAATTTAGGATGTGCCTAATCTATGATATACTAGAAAGCATTCTTGTCAACTTCATGTGAATCATTCCATCTAATATGTTTGACTTTTCTAGAAATCCTCCCTATGCTGATTTTGTGTGCCAAATTATCCAATTTTGTCTTGACAAAAACCTAGAGGATTTAAACTACAAGTGTGATATTCGTCCTCAAAAACTTAGCAAAACATTGTAGATAAAATGGGACTTGAATTTGGGCAGAAGAGAGCTAGGACTGAAGGAGAGACATCCACTGAAGAAAATCCTCCACCTCCTACTCATCCTAGTTACTCCATAGAAAATCTAGCAAATGATGTTTGTTATCTCAAAGGGGATACCTATCATCTTGGGAGACAATTAGACTACAATCATCATGCCATGACCTATCTCAATCAAAGAATGCAAGCTTTATCTCCCAATGTTCCTGAAACACATCCATATACACTCTATCCCAGGAGTCTCTATCCTTTAAACCCTTCAATCCAATACACCCAAGTCCCACAACCACCTTTCCATGATCTTTCCCACACCCAATACTCACCCATGCAACTCCAGGACGTAGCTTCCCACTTCAGATTTGATAGGGCACCTACATTTCTGGAGGCATTTGCTCTTACCAAGACAGGTGTACTTGATTGGCAAACACTTGTCAAGTACTACGGTGATGCTCCATTTCTTGGTAAAGATCCTGAGGTTGATGTAATCTTGCAATCTTTCAAGTGATGATTTTATATGTAGTAAGTAGTAAAGTCTGTAATCATTCTAGTGAAGTTTATGTTGTTATTCTATGTTGTTATCAATGAAATTGAGCTTGTTTGTGTTCACTTCATCATGATAATGAAAATCTATCTTGTGGCTTTCATTGGACGTTTTCTAATCACTTTGTTTTTCTTTACAACTTGTGTATGATATTGAGGAGAAGTATCTCATTCAGCGGGAGTAAAATGCTTATATGGTTATCTTTTTGAAATGACAAAGGGGAAGAAATAATATAAAACAAAATAAATGAGTTTCATTTCTCTTGGCTTAACATTAATTGATGCTATATTCCTTAAGAGATGGATTACTATGTTCCATATCTCTTTAGGGATAATTAGCACACACTGTATGAAAATAAGAGAATATTTTCATCTTAGGAAATCTCAGGTATGAAACTCATGTCACTTAAATTTTTTGGATTATATTTTAGAATTGTTTGTCATCTTCAAAAAGGGGGAGATTGTTGGCTAAATTGGGCATTAATATACCCTTTGTTTTGATGATGACAAACATTTCACACTTGTGGATCTAACATGCTATTTGAGTATTTCAAGGTTCAAAGGAATAAGGAAATTTTTACTAAGTGGAAAGATGAAGATCAATGCAAATTGAAGATCAAATGCGCTTTATTGTATATGTGTTCATGATTGTACTCAAATGTAAACACTTGTACAAAAATATAATTTACAAGTACTTATACATCATGAAAATCAAGTGTTAGATCTTCCCTATCCACTTATAACCCTTAGATAGGTTTCCCCCAAAGTTAGAGTCACCATCACCCATTGAAACACACACTTAGTAGGTGATTCAAAGTTTGAAACAGGGACGATCGAGACACACTCGGTCAAAGTTTTTGTCGACCAAAAATCACCTCGGTCGAAATTATGAGCACTGTTCAATAACTTACACATTTGTGCTCTAAAACAGTCTTCGCTCAAAAATATCCTCGACCGAGCAAACTTCGGTCTAAAGCTTGTGACCGTTAAACCAAGTGGTTGGTAGTTGGGAGTTGAAAATAGATGTTGCAACATATTTGCCTTAAACCCAGGCCCGGTCAAAGAAAATCTTGATCGAGACACAGTTCGGTCAAGAAACTTGTCGACTGAGCATGGTTCTAGATTGTTCTTTTAAGCACGAATAAATTAGCCATTTCTAGCCAACTAATGTACACCTATCATCTAGTTAAGCACTAAGAACACTCTAGAGACTCCTTAGAACATCCCTAAGTACTTGCAAACCATTCTTATAAATAGGAGAGGCCTTAGGACACCTAAAACACCTAAGCTACACTTGAGAATACATTCTTGTGAACAACAAAGCCAAGAAACAACTGCCATCTTGTACAACAAGTTCCAAATTTGTATCCTATAGCCATAGCCTCTTAGCCACCTCATAGAAATGTCCATCCTAAGTGGTGTGAGAGGTCTAACCCTTGATATAGGATCAATGCGCTATACTCAATTGTTGTATTTCCTTCTTCCAATCCCCCTTCACAAGTTCGAGCTACTTGTACTCCTTAGCTCATCCAAGACTATGGAGGCTGTTTGAGGGAGCTCAGTTGAAGCAAATTCTTGGTGGAGAAGGATGTTTCAAGAGGTGCTTGATATTACTTCCAGGAAGGCCTTTGTAAGGGAGGTTGGAGCTACTTCCAAAGGAAGGCTATCTCAAGGTGGTGGAGTTACTTCTAGGAGGAGAAGGCTTCTTTAAGGGCTTGGAGTTTCTTCAAAGAAGACTGCTTCAAAGAGGCTGAGGCTATTTCTAGGAGAAGGCTACTTCAAGGAAGGCGATTATATTTTATTGTAACATTCTTGAGAGGTAAATAAAATTAATCGCTTTCAAAATCCCAATCGGAGACAATTGGGTAATGGACTGACAACCTTTGAATTCAAAGGTTGGAACCCCTCTAAACACAAGTGTCTTCCTTGTTTACTCCTTCTTTGGTTGAGTGTTTTAATTATCTTTAAATTATTAAAAAGCTCTATTCACCCCCTATATATATTTCAGTAAGACTTCCAATCCATTGTGTAGTGGGAAGCTGCGACATAGATGATACAAGGGGATAAACCCTGATTGGGTATCAAGAACAAGAGTCTATAAAATCTCTTTTTTTAAGTACATGTGAATAGGAGTTTTATTCTAGGGTTTAGACTCAAAATGAAGTGAAAGAGAGGAAGATGTAAGACTAAGAAGAGGAGCAAAGGGAGGTTGTGACATATGAAGATGCTCCTTAGAGATCCCGAATCATGAAGAATTAAAACATGTATTTTATTCCACTCACATCTAGAGGACATGACAAAGTGAAGTCCATGTTTAACCTTGGTTTTGTGATCTAAGAGGTGGGATATACCTCACTATAGACAAGGAGGTGGCAACACTATGTTTTCACATATACATCACACAATCACATACAATAGCTAAAAGAGGGATCCACTCATAGTCTAAATGGGTTGATAGGATAGTGAATACCCTCTAAGGACCCGTGAGACCAAAGTATAGAAGGAAGGGTCAAGCCTCCACTGAAAAACATCCTCAAATCACACACCAATGGTTAGGATCTGTCTACCCAAGGTAAACTTCAAAGAATTGTATTTTGATATGTGTGGTCCTATTTTGTCATTTTAAGATACCTATTGAAATATAATTAAACTTAGAATTTTATAAAAAAAAACTTTTAAAAAAAGTTTTAGATTCTTACTACTTAATATATTGGGTTTACCAAGACTTACATGATTTCAGTATTTTGTGCATTAAAAATAGTAAACAACTTTTGTGACGTCCCTGGATTTTCTAAAACTTAATCTGACGTGTGACGTCCAAATTGATACCTCACCTTAGCAAGAATCCCAATTGAAACACCACACACTAGGCTAAGAAGAAGAAAATCAGAGGAAGTCATAAGGAAACAACAGTAGCACATGCACATGAACAATAATAAAACCATACATGACATGTTCACCATTCAACATATAATTACAGCATGAATTGTTACAACATTTGATATTACATATTGAACAGTAAACTTATACATATACATGTACTGCCACTAAAATACATGATCTTAAGACAATAGGTCCACCTGTACATCAGCTTACTATACAACTCTCAACTATCTTGGATCTTCAAGATCATATGTCCACAAACCTAAACAAAAGATTACATGTGGTACACATCAACACAATATTCTAGAATATTGTACTGAGTATGCCTATGTGTCTTTTATACACCTCTCATCATATCTTAGCAATAAGATAAAACTAATACTTGGTAGTTATAAAGAAATATAACAAAAATCATATACTTGAGCAAAGATGTTTATTAACAAAAGAGAACACATATTTTAGGCACATTTTTCCATCATATATTTCATACATCTTCCACCAAGGGCTTTGATGTTTTTAGGCCTTATGATCTACTACCAAAGAGTTTGAGATCATTATACATGTAATCTACTACCAAAGAGTTTGATATCACTAATGCATTAAGGCCTTTATGATCTACTACCAAAGAGTTTGAGATCATTTACATGTGATCTACTACTAAAGAGTTTGAGATCACTTTCCAAGTACTATACTACCAAGAGAAATAATGCTTTCTATGATGGATCAAATATCTTATGTTTCATGTGTTCATAGCCATAAGTATGGAAAATCAAGCAAGCTATCATAAAATAACAATCATTTCATCTAATACCATATGCCAAGTATTTTACTACACATATAACGCAAGCATATTGTATAATAAGCCAAGTAAGAGGTAACGGCGTACCTTGGAAAGAGACATTCTAAAACATATTCCTGATATCAGATATATCCCCATGTCAACTATATCCTTGTTAAACCTGATTAAGATAAGATCATATATTATCATCAGATTCTCCATTATCATAACTTTGAAATTCATGAATATTTAATGTTAAGTGTATTTTGATATTCTTAACACAATTCTACAATCTAATCAATTTGATGTGATTTTTTTATCTAAGTTGTGTGTAAACCCTAATAAGGGTATTTTGGGAATTTCAACTATGAATCGATCTGAGATTTTTACCTGAACCATAGTATGCATT
>OY856410.1:1423004055-1423153055 GCA_963693085.1 Alisma plantago-aquatica | reverse complement strand
CTGAGTGTAGTATCTTTTTAAACGGTGTCCGTTGACCGTTCGTTCTCCTCCGTTGTTGTTGATGATAATGGCAGCTCCAGTTGGGTAGATATGTTTTATAGTGAAGGGTCCGGACCATCTTGTTCGAAGCTTTCCGGGGAATAATTTGAGCTTGGAATTGAATAAGAGCACTTTGTCACCAACGGTGATATCTTTTCTCCTAAGATGTCCATCGTGCCACATTTTCGTTTGCTCTTTATAGATTCTGGCACTGTGATATGCTGTCATGCGGAGTTCTTCTAGCTCCTGTAGTTGAAGTTGTCTGTTCTCTCCTGCACTTTTAAGGTCGAAGTTTAGTTGCTTGATGGCCCACCAGGCTTTATGTTCCAGTTCTACTGGAAGATGACATGATTTACCGTACACCAAGCGGAACGGAGTTGTTCCAATTGGTGTTTTGTAAGCCGTACGATATGCCCAGAGGGCGTCAGAAAGTTTGGTGGACCAATCAGTGCGATTTTTGTTAACTGTTTTTTCAAGAATCGCTTTTATCTGTCTATTGGATACTTCCACTTGGCCACTAGTTTGCGGGTGGTAAGGTGTGGCAACTTTGTGATGGACTCCATATCTTCTTAGTAATGCTTCGAAACTTCGTTCCAGAAAATGGGTTCCGCCATCAGATATGACCGTTCTTGGGACTCCAAATCTTGGAAAGATGGTATCTTTTGAACAATTTGACAACAGGTTTGGAGTCATTAGATGCAGTGGGTACAGCTTCGACCCACTTCGAGACGTAATCCACAGCGACTAAAATGTACGAGAAACCATATGATGAGGGGAAAGGTCCCATGTAGTCTACCCCCCATACATCAAACAGCTCAATTTCCTGCCACATGGTAAGAGGCATTTCATCTCTTTTTGATATGTTGCCCGAAAATTGGCATTTATCACAGGATTTGACAAAATTATGTGAGTCTTTTGATATGGTGGGCCAAAAGAAACCAGATTGTAGAACTTTTATGGCAGTTTTCTTGGCGCCCATGTGCCCCCCCGTGGGTCCGGAGTGGCAGTGTTCCAAAACCGATGTTATTTCTTCTTCTGGAAGGCATCGACGAAAAAGTCCGTCGGCACAGAGGTAGAACAAGTAGGGTTCATCCCAATGATAACGTTTTACGTCATGAAGGAATTTCCTTTCATCTTGATAAGAAGCAGACGGGTGAATGATCCCTGTGGCCAGATAATTGACGATATCTGCAAACCAAGGGAAATTATGAGTGGCTTTCATAAGTTGATCATCAGGAAGAGAGTCCCTGATAGGGGTTTTATCTTTGTCTTCAACCTCGATTCTACTGAGGTGATCGGCGACAACGTTCTCTACGCCACTTTTATCTTTGATTTCTAGATCGAATTCTTGAAGCATCAATACCCAGCGGATGAGCCTGGGTTTGGCATCCTGTTTCTGAATCAAATGTCTGATGGCAGAATGGTCAGTGTAGACAATTACCTTAGAGCCGATCAGGTAAGAGCGGAATTTTTCGAAGGCGTAGATGATAGCTAGGAACTCTTTTTCCGTGGTCGTGTAGTTTCTTTGTGCTTCATCAAGCGTTTTGGACGCATAGTAGATGACATAGGGTTTCTTGTCGATTCGTTGTCCTAAAACGGCCCCTATGGCATAGTCACTTGCGTCACACATAATTTCAAAGGGTTGCGACCAGTCTGGAGCCCTTAGAATAGGTGCGGAAATTAGTGCTTCTTTAAGGGTGGAGAAACTTTGCATACATTCTTGGTCAAAAATAAACTCGGCATCTTTTGTCAGGAGTTGGGTCATGGGTTTAGCTATTTTTGAGAAATCTTTGATGAACCTTCTGTAAAACCCGGCATGACCTAGGAAAGCTCGAACTCCTCTTATGTCCTTCGGAGGTGACAACTTCGAGATGACATCAATCTTTGCTTTGTCGACCTCGATCCCTCTATCACTTACTCTATGTCCGAGGACGATACCCTCTATTACCATGAAATGGCATTTTTCCCAGTTCAGGATAAGGTTTGTTTCCTTGCAACGTTGCAGGACTTGTTCGAGATTATTTAGACAGTTATCGAAAGACTCTCCATAAACAGAGAAATCATCCATAAAGACTTCCATAATAGATTCAGTTAATCCGGCGAAAAATGGCGGACATGCAGCGTTGGAAAGTAGCAGGAGCGTTACATAGCCCGAATGGCATTCTTCTAAAAGCATATGTCCCGAAGGGACAAGTGAAGGTGGTTTTTTCTTGGTCCTCTGGATGTATGGGTATTTGGTAGAACCCAGAATAACCATCGAGATAACAAAAATATTTTTGGTGGGCCAAGCGCTCCAGGACTTCGTCTAGAAAGGGTAGAGGGTAGTGGTCTTTCCTTGTAGCTTTATTCAATTTCCTATAATCGATGCACATTCTCCACCCCGTTACAGTCCTAGTAGGTACGAGCTCATTTTTATCGTTGATCACTACAGTAGTGCCCCCTTTCTTTGGGACAACTTGGACTGGACTAACCCACTGAGAGTCGGAGATAGGGTAGATCATACCAGCTTTAAGCAGTTTGAGGACTTCCAAACGGACTACCTCTTTTAAATTTGGGTTCAGTTTTCTTTGATGTTCGCGAGTGGGTTTAAATTCTTCAACCATAGGAAGCTTGTGCATACACAGAGCCGGATTTATGCCTGTGAGGTCGGTTATTTTATAACCGATGACCTTTTTGTGTTTCCTTAGTTTGTCTAGAAGTCTGACTTCTTGGTCTTCGGTGAGGGTGGAGCTGATAATAACTGGGCATAGCTCTTCCTTATCCAGGAAAACATATTTGAGCCCTGTGGGTAAGGTCTTCAATTCAGGGGTTTTTGGTGGTTCTGCTGCTTCAATAGTCGTTATGGCTTTAAGCTCTTCAAAGGTAGCCTTTGGTGCTTCTTCTACCTTTTCTAGATATTGGATGTATTGCTGGACTAGTTCATTTGCAGAGAACTCGACTTCGGGATTGATAAGAGCATTTTCAAGTTCGTCGATTGGCTCGGAGATTTCTAGTTGCGACATTTGTTGGATTGCGTCTAAAAGAAAGACTTCTTCTTGAATGTTAGGGCCTTTCATGCTGTCAAGGACACGGAATTGAATGGCTTCCTTTCCGAGCCTAAGGATGATGATTCCGGCTTCGACATCGATTAGTGCTCTGGCTGTAGCTAGGAAAGGCCTGCCGAAAATGATCGGATATCTCAAGTCCTCTTTAATATCCATGATGACAAAATCACATGGAACGTAAGCATCCTTGCCTATTCTTACTGGAACGTCTTCAATGATTCCCAAAGGTGCGGTTATGGTGGAGTCAGCAAGTTGAATAGTCATTGCTGTAGGTAGCAGATCTGTGAAACCGAGGCGTTGGCACATTGAGAAAGGCATAATGGATATACTAGCCCCGAGGTCAGCTAATCCTTTCTTTGTGGATGCGTTTCCAATGCAACATTGGATTCCGAAAGAACCTGGGTCCTTCTTCTTTTTGGGCAGTTTGTTCAAGATGATGTCAGGGGTGGTTTGGGCAAGCTTGACAGTTTCCTGCTCTTTGGTGATATACTTACGTGATAGCAAAGTTTTGAGATACCTTGCCCATGCTGGTACTTCGGATAGAGCGTCGAGGAGTGGGATATCGATATAAAGTTTCTTCATTGCTTCCTTGAATTTCTGAAACATGGCATCCATTTTTGTTTCTTGCAGTCTGCCTGGATATGGAATCCTTGGTTTGAATTGCGGGACCTTGGGTTCTGTAGGTACATACTCTTTGTTTTTGTCCTCGGTGTCTTCGGGAGGTTTCCCAATCTCTTGTTGGGAGATCTCTTTCGTCAAAAGAATGGGCACATCATCATCATCTAGAGTGATCTTGATGGGTTCAGGCAGAATGCGTCCCGACCTTGTGGTGATGGCGTTCAGCTGTTCGTGTTCATTTTGCTCATTTGATTCAGGCTGCCTATCAGAAACGCCAGCCGAAGACTTCAACTGTGCAGCGATCTGAGCTAGCTGGGTTTCAACTGCCCTTTGTTGGGCTTGCTGGCTAGCTAGCATAGTTTGCTGAGACTGAAGCATTTGCTTTATCAAAGATAGTTCGTCTTCTGGTTGTTGCAGAGGTGCGGTTAACTGTGGCTGCAGGGGCTGCTGCAACTGGGGTTGCTGTGGCTGCTTCAACTGGGGTTGGTGCAACTGAGGGTGCAGTCCTGAATGAGTGTATTGGTAAAAAGGATTCCTGGGATAGTTAGGTCTTTGAAAACCTTGTATGTAATTCCCATGACTGAAATTATTCTGAAATCCCGGTGGTTGTCTGTTGAAAGATCCACCTTGTGCCTGCTGCTGTGGGTTGGCAGTCCCTGCAGGATTCCCGTATTGGAAACCAGGATGGTTCCTTGGTTTATCTGGGTTGTAATACATTTGGCCAGGTATTGAATGTATGGAGTTGACTTGCTCTGGCATTTGGTCTTCGGGATGCTCGATGATGGGTTCATATTGCGGCATAGGTGGTTGTAAATCCATCATGACATTGTACAACAATCCACATGATAATGTGGGATGATCGGATGCATGACAGGCTTCACAAGTTCCAGTAGCTGCCTTAACTTGTTGAACCTGGGAGCTTTTCTTCTTATCATATTCCTCGAAAGAAGTTTCAAGGGCTTGTTGCTTGCTAGCAATAGTCTTCAAAGCCTCAGCAATGGCTTTGAGTTCCATAGATTCTTCCGCTTTGTAAACCTTGAGAACGCCTTTGGGTTGGTTAGATGACCTTCCCCAATTGGATTGGTTCTCGGCCCCCAACGTAACTATATTCCAGGCGTCTTCGTAGTTCTTTCTCATAAAGTTTCCTCCAGATGAGGAATCTAGGAATTGCTTGATATCATCACTTACTCCTCTGTAGAATGTTTCTATTAGTTGATTTTGAGAAATGCCATGGTGAGGACACTTTCTCAGGAGTTCTTTGAATCTTTCCCAGGCTTCAGAAAGTGTTTCTCCAGGCAATTGGGAAAAGTGATTAATCTGTCCCCTGATCTCATAGGTTAGGGAAGGTGGGAAGAATTTCTCAAGAAACTTCTCTTCTAAGGGAGTCCAGGTAGTGATGATAGGGTGTCTATCCAAAGCGTTGTACCAGCTTAGTGCTCTTCCAGATAGGGTGAAGTGGAAAAGGTGTAACATGATTGCTTCCATTGCAATGCCTGCTTGGGGTACAAGTCGGCAGAGTGAGTTGAACCTCTTAAGGTGATCCATGCAATCATCTCCGTGTGCTCCGGAGAAAGAGATGCCTTGCATGATCTGGATCCATTGCGTCCGAATTTCAAAGTGTGGTATGTTGATAATCGGTGGTCGGACAGGATGATCATCTTCATAATTCTTTGGGACTGCATAGTCCCGAAGTTGCTTGTTTCTTAACGCAAGTTGAGCAGCAGCCTGCTCTGCTTGGATGCGGGCTTGTTCCTCAGCTCGGATCTCAGCTTGCACCTGAGCACGAGTGTCAGCAATGAGTTGTGCTCGTTGTGCTGCTATGGCGGCGTTGACTCTTTCTGCAATAAGGCGTTGCTCTTCGGCCATCTGTCTGGCTCTTTGGCGGTTAAGTCTATTCCTTCGGTGAAAACTTCTTTCTACCTCAGAATCGTATTCTGGTTCAGGGGAGAGTCCGATGCTATGCGGGGGTTGCATACACGTTTTCTACCTGAGTAGAAGGAAAATCTCAAGTTAGGAAAAATGGAAGGAAATGAAAAGGATCAAGAAATATTGGATTGGTTATTAAGAAAAAGTGTAAAATCCTAATCAACCAAGAAATTGGTAAGTAAAAACTAAAAAGTTCCGTTGTCCCCGGCAACGGCGCCAATTTTTGATGGAGTTTGATTTATGCAACACCACTAAAAATCCTAGAGATGATGAGTCTCTAAGTTTAGCCTTGCTAGTACTATGGTAAGAACTCCACCCACATGTGCTAAGACATGTGGAAGTCTTATCGTAGTATAGTTAAGGGTCGAATCCTCGGGACAACGGTCTTGACGAAGTCAAGATGGAAAACGTTTAGCCTTTACTTAACAACTTAAAGATTGATATTTAGATCGAAAGTTTGGTTTGATTGTTTTAAACTAAGTACAAAGAAAGTAAAGCAAGAAAGTAAATAAAGCAAGTAAATCTTAAGAGTTAACAAATGATGATGAATCACTGGGGTTAGGCAGGTGTTTACCACCGCTACACATGCATTGTATATGTACTAAGCAAGACTTATAAGCTAGATGCATGGATGTTTCCACAAGACCGATGCCTTATAAGACAAGAGCGATGCGTTGCATCCAAGGGTGTTCCACAAGACCGATGCCCACATAAGACAAGAGCGATGCATTGCACCCTTCGATGTTCCACAAGACCAATGCCCATATAAGAAAAGGGCAATGCATCTCATCCTCCAAGGGTTAAGTAACTCTCATGCGGTACATCACTACGCGTCACTGAAGGATGTAGTCTCCGAAGAGAGAATCTTACTCAACCTCAAGAAACGTGCATCTAAAACTAACAAGCGAGCGATAATTACCAAATCGAATAGCGTCCTTGTAGGCCTAGTCTCCTATTCAGATAACCTAGCTACGAGAAGTGCGGGAATGATGCAACGCCAGCCATTCCCGAACAAATGGTCACATGCTTTACATCATTCCCCTCGCAAAGCGTGTTCCTCGACTTACCAAAGGTCTCTTCCATACAGATGGGAGTGTGCCAAATGATAGTGAGTTTACTCCACTCTTTGAGATACACTTCTAGACACCGAAACGGATGCGTGGTGGATACACACACCAGAAACCAACACTAAATCGGTATTCAAGCCTCGATAGCGGTCGTAGACAAACCACAACGAAAGACAATAAATGCATACAAGAACGTGGCCATCATTCAAGCATGTGTGAAACGATTTAGTATTAAAACGAAATGATAACATCTTTTTTACAGTACAAAATACAAAACATGGGCAGCGGGGCTAGTCCCCGCGCCCCAGTGGATGGAACTACTCGCTCCTCATAGAGGGAGCAACAAAGAAGGAGGCAAGAAGAGATAGAAAGAACATCATCTCCACTGAGGAGAGAAGGTTGAACCCTTGGTGGAGAGAGCAACGATCTCCACCCCTTGTAGCTTGCTTGATGACGGATCTTCTCCTCTCACCTTCCTTGTTGAAGAGAGAGAAAGTAGCTTGCAATGGACGTGAGTCTCAGACCGGCAGCCTCGAGTGATGGATGGAGTTGTTCTGGTAGTGGAGAGACAGCCTCTGGACGTCTGGACCCCCCATGAACGGCCCTGAGGTCTTATTTATAGGCTTTGAGTGAGATCCAAACGGTTTGGAGACCGTTTGGGCTCAAACGGTCTTGGGACCGTTTGGCGTCAAACGGTCTTGAGATCGTTTGGCGTCAAACGGTCTTGGGACCGTTTGACGTCAAACGGTCTTGAGATCGTTCGGCGTCAAACGGTCTTGAGATCGTTTGGCGTCAAACGGTCTTGGGACCGTTTGGCGTCAAACGGTCTTGAGACCGTTTGAGCTTCATGCGGTCTTGGGACCGTTTGGCTTCATGCGGTCTTGGGACCGTTTGAACTCCATGCGGTCTTGGGACCGTTTGGCTTCATGCGGTCTTGGGACCGTTTGAACTCCATGCGGTCTTGGGACCGTTTGGCTTCATGCGGTCTCGGGACCGTTTGAACTCCATGCGGTCTTGGGACCGTTTGGCTTCATGCGGTCTCGGGACCGTTTGAACTCCATGCGGTCTTGGGACCGTTTGGCTTCATGCGGTCTCGGGACCGTTTGAACTCCATGCGGTCTTGGGACCGTTTGGCTTCATGCGGTCTCGGGACCGTTTGAACTCCATGCGGTCTTGGGACCGTTTGGCTTCATGCGGTCTCGGGACCGTTTGAACTCCATGCGGTCTTGGGACCGTTTGGCTTCATGCGGTCTCGGGACCGTTTGAACTCCATGCGGTCTTGGGACCGTTTGGCTTCATGCGGTCTCGGGACCGTTTGAACTCCATGCGGTCTTGGGACCGTTTGGCTTCATGCGGTCTCGGGACCGTTTGAACTCCATGCGGTCTTGGGACCGTTTGGCTTCATGCGGTCTCGGGACCGTTTGAACTCCATGCGGTCTTGGGACCGTTTGGCTTCATGCGGTCTCGGGACCGTTTGAACTCCATGCGGTCTTGGGACCGTTTGGCTTCATGCGGTCTCGGGACCGTTTGAACTCCATGCGGTCTTGGGACCGTTTGGATCTACTCGACCCTTGGGCTGGTTTGTTCTTTTGTTATTTTTTTGTGCTTTTTCTGCAATTATAAAAGGAAAAGTTAGTTTGATGATGTATTTACAAAAAGGGGTAAAATTAGGTTTAAGTACAATATAAATGTAGAAAGAGTATGGAAAACTAAAGAAAAAGACTAAGATAAACTACTAAAATAGGAGGTTATCACCCCCCCTAACTTAGAGTCTAGCTTGTCCTCAAGTTAGATAGAGCTGGGGCATGAAATGGCGCGGCGATCTTAATTAAAATTTCCGTACTCTTGCTTCAATTCTTGACCTGAGTTCCCCAGGGGTCGTATCTAGGCTTATTGCATGCCTTGATCCTTTTGGATTTTGAGAGTTGCTTGGATTTCAGGTTTTTTCCGTATCTCAAAGTTTGCCTTGGGACCACATTTATTTTGTGCATGCTGTTGACTCTAATCAACTTTATACCTCTCTGGAAACCTATTGGAAGCTAGAGAGGGTATGAGGGTTGGCTAAAGGGTTTGAAGTGTAACTCCCCTTCGAGTGGGGGAGGGGCTGTCTATGCTTTTTAGGATCTCACTACCGGACACGACACATCTGCCTTTATGAGGGCAGCTGAATGTACCGGCCGGGCAAGTCCTTTATTAGCCTTTTCATATACTTGGAACTTTTAGGGTTTCACTACCGGACGCGACGCATCTGCCTTTGTGAGGGCAGCGGAATGTGCCGGCCGGGTGAGCCCTTTATCGGTTCTTTATATAGGTCCTTATTCGTGGCACAACTCTCATGATTTTATTCGTCTCTCTGGCTTTTATTCAAAAACTCACAGGCTTGGGTTTTGGGATGAGGATTTATTTTGGGCGGCCAAGCCTCTTTTATTTTGAAGAGAGGAAAGTTGTTCTTAAAGTTTTTCAGCATTCACTTATTTGGTTTGTGGTCCACTTGCAGAGCTTTTTGACTTGGAAGTTGCCTGATTTCCCTCTCATCCTTGAGATCTCGGCTTATTTCTGCCCTGATTTTGACCTATGGAGAGTCAGATAAAGAAATGGAGCAAAAATATAGGATCCATAGTGGATGGGGGTTGATAAATCGCCATTTGATGTCTAAGTGCTAAATACTTGTAGAGACTAACATGATTCTAGAGTTAGTTGAGGTGACTTATTTTAAGGAAAAGGGTGTATAGAGATTGATACCTAGCCCTTGTCTGATGACCCCCCCCCCCTAACTCATCACACACTCTGTCCTCAGAGTGGGAAAGTGATAGGTTGAGAAGTCATTTGAACAAGGGCTGCGAGTTAAGCCAAAATTGCGGTAACCCCTGGAGATTGGAGTAGAGTGGATGCGAATTGGGGTGCCTTGTAGCGCTGACTCAGGAGCTTTATGGATGTCGCAGTGCATTCCTTTGCAATTGTGTCTTGATATTGGAGACGAAATCTGCAATTCTAGCAACGAATCTGCTAGACAATATCAAGACAAAATTGCAAAGGAGTGCACTGCGATATGTGCTGCTTGATTACACAAAAGTTCCTAAACGGTGTCTAAACCGTTTGGTTCCAAACGGTTGGAGGACCGTTTGGTTCCAAACGGTTTGAGGACCGTTTGGTCTCAAACGGTTGGAGGACCGCTTGGAAAGCAAGGAGCCGCAGGTCGCCGGCGCGGGGGGGGGGGGTGGAACGGGGCGAAGGTGGAACGGGGCGAGGGTTTGAAGGTGGGTGGATGAAACGGCGACTGGCGCGATAGTGGCGACAGAACGGCACGGCAACGAAGAACATCATTTGACGACGACTGCGAAGGTGGCGCGGAGTGAGCAGCGTGCTTGGGGTCGCCGGACAATCTTGTGGGAGGTGGATTGAGAAGCTTGCGTGGAGGCACAGAAGCAAAAAGGTGAAGTTCTGCGCACGAAAAGACTGTAGAGTGCGAAGATTCGAAGAGAGGAAGATGGAGATGCGGGGTCGGTATTAATAGTGGTGACTTATCGTATTCCAAACGGTTTCAAGACCGTTTGGTTCCAAACGGTTTCAAGACCGTTTGGTTCCAAACGGTTTCAAGACCGTTTAGTCCCAAACGGTTTGAGGACCGTTTGGTCCCAAACGGTTTCAAGACCGTTTGGTCCCAAACGGTTTGAGGACCGTTTGGTCCCAAACGGTTTCAAGACCGTTTGGTTCCAAACGGTTTCAAGACCGTTTGGTTCCAAACGGTTTCAAGACCGTTTAGTCCCAAACGGTTTGAGGACCGTTTGGTCCCAAACGGTTTCAAGACCGTTTGGTCCCAAACGGTTTGAGGACCGTTTGGTCCCAAACGGTTTCAAGATCGTTGAGTCCCAAACGGTTTGAGGACCGTTTGGTCCCAAACGGTTTCAAGACCGTTTAGTCCCAAACGGTTTCAAGACCGTTTAGTCCCAAACGGTTTGAGGACCGTTTGGAGCATAAAAATATTTGTAAATTTTTTTGTATTTTTAGGTTTAGAAATGAAAGAACTTAATGAAGCAAAACAAAATTAAGAGAGAATAAAACTAGAAGATTGGAGAAATTGATACTCAGGTCTTGGGTTGCCTCCCAAGAAGCGCCTTGGTTTTACGTCACTGGCTCGACGAAATTGTGGGCGTAGCGTTTCTGACATCGAGAGTTTGTTGATGTGTTTTGTCTTCCTGAGTGTAGTATCTTTTTAAACGGTGTCCGTTGACCGTTCGTTCTCCTCCGTTGTTGTTGATGATAATGGCAGCTCCAGTTGGGTAGATATGTTTTATAGTGAAGGGTCCGGACCATCTTGTTCGAAGCTTTCCGGGGAATAATTTGAGCTTGGAATTGAATAAGAGCACTTTGTCACCAACGGTGATATCTTTTCTCCTAAGATGTCCATCGTGCCACATTTTCGTTTGCTCTTTATAGATTCTGGCACTGTGATATGCTGTCATGCGGAGTTCTTCTAGCTCCTGTAGTTGAAGTTGTCTGTTCTCTCCTGCACTTTTAAGGTCGAAGTTTAGTTGCTTGATGGCCCACCAGGCTTTATGTTCCAGTTCTACTGGAAGATGACATGATTTACCGTACACCAAGCGGAACGGAGTTGTTCCAATTGGTGTTTTGTAAGCCGTACGATATGCCCAGAGGGCGTCAGAAAGTTTGGTGGACCAATCAGTGCGATTTTTGTTAACTGTTTTTTCAAGAATCGCTTTTATCTGTCTATTGGATACTTCCACTTGGCCACTAGTTTGCGGGTGGTAAGGTGTGGCAACTTTGTGATGGACTCCATATCTTCTTAGTAATGCTTCGAAACTTCGTTCCAGAAAATGGGTTCCGCCATCAGATATGACCGTTCTTGGGACTCCAAATCTTGGAAAGATGGTATCTTTGAACAATTTGACAACAGGTTTGGAGTCATTAGATGCAGTGGGTACAGCTTCGACCCACTTCGAGACGTAATCCACAGCGACTAAAATGTACGAGAAACCATATGATGAGGGGAAAGGTCCCATGTAGTCTACCCCCCATACATCAAACAGCTCAATTTCCTGCCACATGGTAAGAGGCATTTCATCTCTTTTTGATATGTTGCCCGAAAATTGGCATTTATCACAGGATTTGACAAAATTATGTGAGTCTTTTGATATGGTGGGCCAAAAGAAACCAGATTGTAGAACTTTTATGGCAGTTTTCTTGGCGCCCATGTGCCCCCCCGTGGGTCCGGAGTGGCAGTGTTCCAAAACCGATGTTATTTCTTCTTCTGGAAGGCATCGACGAAAAAGTCCGTCGGCACAGAGGTAGAACAAGTAGGGTTCATCCCAATGATAACGTTTTACGTCATGAAGGAATTTCCTTTCATCTTGATAAGAAGCAGACGGGTGAATGATCCCTGTGGCCAGATAATTGACGATATCTGCAAACCAAGGGAAATTATGAGTGGCTTTCATAAGTTGATCATCAGGAAGAGAGTCCCTGATAGGGGTTTTATCTTTGTCTTCAACCTCGATTCTACTGAGGTGATCGGCGACAACGTTCTCTACGCCACTTTTATCTTTGATTTCTAGATCGAATTCTTGAAGCATCAATATCCAGCGGATGAGCCTGGGTTTGGCATCCTGTTTCTGAATCAAATGTCTGATGGCAGAATGGTCAGTGTAGACAATTACCTTAGAGCCGATCAGGTAAGAGCAGAATTTTTCGAAGGCGTAGATGATAGCTAGGAACTCTTTTTCCGTGGTCGTGTAGTTTCTTTGTGCTTCATCAAGCGTTTTGGACGCATAGTAGATGACATAGGGTTTCTTGTCGATTCGTTGTCCTAAAACGGCCCCTATGGCATAGTCACTTGCGTCACACATAATTTCAAAGGGTTGCGACCAGTCTGGAGCCCTTAGAATAGGTGCGGAAATTAGTGCTTCTTTAAGGGTGGAGAAACTTTGCATACATTCTTGGTCAAAAATAAACTCGGCATCTTTTGTCAGGAGTTGGGTCATGGGTTTAGCTATTTTTGAGAAATCTTTGATGAACCTTCTGTAAAACCCGGCATGACCTAGGAAAGCTCGAACTCCTCTTATGTCCTTCGGAGGTGACAACTTCGAGATGACATCAATCTTTGCTTTGTCGACCTCGATCCCTCTATCACTTACTCTATGTCCGAGGACGATACCCTCTATTACCATGAAATGGCATTTTTCCCAGTTCAGGATAAGGTTTGTTTCCTTGCAACGTTGCAGGACTTGTTCGAGATTATTTAGACAGTTATCGAAAGACTCTCCATAAACAGAGAAATCATCCATAAAGACTTCCATAATAGATTCAGTTAATCCGGCGAAAAATGGCGGACATGCAGCGTTGGAAAGTAGCAGGAGCGTTACATAGCCCGAATGGCATTCTTCTAAAAGCATATGTCCCGAAGGGACAAGTGAAGGTGGTTTTTTCTTGGTCCTCTGGATGTATGGGTATTTGGTAGAACCCAGAATAACCATCGAGATAACAAAAATATTTTTGGTGGGCCAAGCGCTCCAGGACTTCGTCTAGAAAGGGTAGAGGGTAGTGGTCTTTCCTTGTAGCTTTATTCAATTTCCTATAATCGATGCACATTCTCCACCCCGTTACAGTCCTAGTAGGTACGAGCTCATTTTTATCGTTGATCACTACAGTAGTGCCCCCTTTCTTTGGGACAACTTGGACTGGACTAACCCACTGAGAGTCGGAGATAGGGTAGATCATACCAGCTTTAAGCAGTTTGAGGACTTCCAAACGGACTACCTCTTTTAAATTTGGGTTCAGTTTTCTTTGATGTTCGCGAGTGGGTTTAAATTCTTCAACCATAGGAAGCTTGTGCATACACAGAGCCGGATTTATGCCTGTGAGGTCGGTTATTTTATAACCGATGACCTTTTTGTGTTTCCTTAGTTTGTCTAGAAGTCTGACTTCTTGGTCTTCGGTGAGGGTGGAGCTGATAATAACTGGGCATAGCTCTTCCTTATCCAGGAAAACATATTTGAGCCCTGTGGGTAAGGTCTTCAATTCAGGGGTTTTTGGTGGTTCTGCTGCTTCAATAGTCGTTATGGCTTTAAGCTCTTCAAAGGTAGCCTTTGGTGCTTCTTCTACCTTTTCTAGATATTGGATGTATTGCTGGACTAGTTCATTTGCAGAGAACTCGACTTCGGGATTGATAAGAGCATTTTCAAGTTCGTCGATTGGCTCGGAGATTTCTAGTTGCGACATTTGTTGGATTGCGTCTAAAAGAAAGACTTCTTCTTGAATGTTAGGGCCTTTCATGCTGTCAAGGACACGGAATTGAATGGCTTCCTTTCCGAGCCTAAGGATGATGATTCCGGCTTCGACATCGATTAGTGCTCTGGCTGTAGCTAGGAAAGGCCTGCCGAAAATGATCGGATATCTCAAGTCCTCTTTAATATCCATGATGACAAAATCACATGGAACGTAAGCATCCTTGCCTATTCTTACTGGAACGTCTTCAATGATTCCCAAAGGTGCGGTTATGGTGGAGTCAGCAAGTTGAATAGTCATTGCTGTAGGTAGCAGATCTGTGAAACCGAGGCGTTGGCACATTGAGAAAGGCATAATGGATATACTAGCCCCGAGGTCAGCTAATCCTTTCTTTGTGGATGCGTTTCCAATGCAACATTGGATTCCGAAAGAACCTGGGTCCTTCTTCTTTTTGGGCAGTTTGTTCAAGATGATGTCAGAGGTGGTTTGGGCAAGCTTGACGGTTTCCTGCTCTTTGGTGATATACTTACGTGATAGCAAAGTTTTGAGATACCTTGCCCATGCTGGTACTTCGGATAGAGCGTCGAGGAGTGGGATATCGATATAAAGTTTCTTCATTGCTTCCTTGAATTTCTGAAACCTGGCATCCATTTTTGTTTCTTGCAGTCTGCCTGGATATGGAATCCTTGGTTTGAATTGCGGGACCTTGGGTTCTGTAGGTACATACTCTTTGTTTTTGTCCTCGGTGTCTTCGGGAGGTTTCCCAATCTCTTGTTGGGAGATCTCTTTCGTCAAAAGAATGGGCACATCATCATCATCTAGAGTGATCTTGATGGGTTCAGGCAGAATGCGTCCCGACCTTGTGGTGATGGCGTTCAGCTGTTCGTGTTCATTTTGCTCATTTGATTCAGGCTGCCTATCAGAAACGCCAGCCGAAGACTTCAACTGTGCAGCGATCTGAGCTAGCTGGGTTTCAACTGCCCTTTGTTGGGCTTGCTGGCTAGCTAGCATAGTTTGCTGAGACTGAAGCATTTGCTTTATCAAAGATAGTTCGTCTTCTGGTTGTTGCAGAGGTGCGGTTAACTGTGGCTGCAGGGGCTGCTGCAACTGGGGTTGCTGTGGCTGCTTCAACTGGGGTTGGTGCAACTGAGGGTGCAGTCCTGAATGAGTGTATTGGTAAAAAGGATTCCTGGGATAGTTAGGTATTTGAAAACCTTGTATGTAATTCCCATGACTGAAATTATTCTGAAATCCCGGTGGTTGTCTGTTGAAAGATCCACCTTGTGCCTGCTGCTGTGGGTTGGCAGTCCCTGCAGGATTCCCGTATTGGAAACCAGGATGGTTCCTTGGTTTATCTGGGTTGTAATACATTTGGCCAGGTATTGAATGTATGGAGTTGACTTGCTCTGGCATTTGGTCTTCGGGATGCTCGATGATGGGTTCATATTGCGGCATAGGTGGTTGTAAATCCATCATGACATTGTACAACAATCCACATGATAATGTGGGATGATCGGATGCATGACAGGCTTCACAAGTTCCAGTAGCTGCCTTAACTTGTTGAACCTGGGAGCTTTTCTTCTTATCATATTCCTCGAAAGAAGTTTCGAGGGCTTGTTGCTTGCTAGCAATAGTCTTCAAAGCCTCAGCAATGGCTTTGAGTTCCATAGATTCTTCCGCTTTGTAAACCTTGAGAACGCCTTTGGGTTGGTTAGATGACCTTCCCCAATTGGATTGGTTCTCGGCCCCCAACGTAACTATATTCCAGGCGTCTTCGTAGCTCTTTCTCATAAAGTTTCCTCCAGATGAGGAATCTAGGAATTGCTTGATATCATCACTTACTCCTCTATAGAATGTTTCTATTAGTTGATTTTGAGAAATGCCATGGTGAGGACACTTTCTCAGGAGTTCTTTGAATCTTTCCCAGGCTTCAGAAAGTGTTTCTCCAGGCAATTGGGAAAAGTGATTAATCTGTCCCCTGATCTCATAGGTTAGGGAAGGTGGGAAGAATTTCTCAAGAAACTTCTCTTCTAAGGGAGTCCAGGTAGTGATGATAGGGTGTCTATCCAAAGCGTTGTACCAGCTTAGTGCTCTTCCAGATAGGGTGAAGTGGAAAAGGTGTAACATGATTGCTTCCATTGCAATGCCTGCTTGGGGTACAAGTCGGCAGAGTGACTTGAACCTCTTAAGGTGATCCATGCAATCATCTCTGTGTGCTCCGGAGAAAGAGATGCCTTGCATGATCTGGATCCATTGCGTCCGAATTTCAAAGTGTGGTATGTTGATAATCGGTGGTCGGACAGGATGATCATCTTCATAATTCTTTGGGACTGCATAGTCCCGAAGTTGCTTGTTTCTTAACGCAAGTTGAGCAGCAGCCTGCTCTGCTTGGATGCGGGCTTGTTCCTCAGCTCGGATCTCAGCTTGCACCTGAGCACGAGTGTCAGCAATGAGTTGTGCTCGTTGTGCTGCTATGGCGGCGTTGACTCTTTCTGCAATAAGGCGTTGCTCTTCGGCCATCTGTCTGGCTCTTTGGCGGTTAAGTCTATTCCTTCGGTGAAAACTTCTTTCTACCTCAGAATCGTATTCTGGTTCAGGGGAGAGTCCGATGCTATGCGGGGGTTGCATACACGTTTTCTACCTGAGTAGAAGGAAAATCTCAAGTTAGGAAAAATGGAAGGAAATGAAAAGGATCAAGAAATATTGGATTGGTTATTAAGAAAAAGTGTAAAATCCTAATCAACCAAGAAATTGGTAAGTAAAAACTAAAAAGTTCCGTTGTCCCCGGCAACGGCGCCAATTTTTGATGGAGTTTGATTTATGCAACACCACTAAAAATCCTAGAGATGATGAGTCTCTAAGTTTAGCCTTGCTAGTACTATGGTAAGAACTCCACCCACATGTGCTAAGACATGTGGAAGTCTTATCGTAGTATAGTTAAGGGTCGAATCCTCGGGACAACGGTCTTGACGAAGTCAAGATGGAAAACGTTTAGCCTTTACTTAACAACTTAAAGATTGATATTTAGATCGAAAGTTTGGTTTGATTGTTTTAAACTAAGTACAAAGAAAGTAAAGCAAGAAAGTAAATAAAGCAAGTAAATCTTAAGAGTTAACAAATGATGATGAATCACTGGGGTTAGGCAGGTGTTTACCACCGCTACACATGCATTGTATATGTACTAAGCAAGACTTATAAGCTAGATGCATGGATGTTTCCACAAGACCGATGCCTTATAAGACAAGAGCGATGCGTTGCATCCAAGGGTGTTCCACAAGACCGATGCCCACATAAGACAAGAGCGATGCATTGCACCCTTCGATGTTCCACAAGACCAATGCCCATATAAGAAAAGGGCAATGCATCTCATCCTCCAAGGGTTAAGTAACTCTCATGCGGTACATCACTACGCGTCACTGAAGGATGTAGTCTCCGAAGAGAGAATCTTACTCAACCTCAAGAAACGTGCATCTAAAACTAACAAGCGAGCGATAATTACCAAATCGAATAGCGTCCTTGTAGGCCTAGTCTCCTATTCGGATAACCTAGCTACGAGAAGTGCGGGAATGATGCAACGCCAGCCATTCCCGAACAAATGGTCACATGCTTTACATCATTCCCCTCGCAAAGCGTGTTCCTCGACTTACCAAAGGTCTCTTCCATACAGATGGGAGTGTGTCAAATGATAGTGAGTTTACTCCACTCTTTGAGATACACTTCTAGACACCGAAACGGATGCGTGGTGGATACACACACCAGAAACCAACACTAAATCGGTATTCAAGCCTCGATAGCGGTCGTAGACAAACCACAACGAAAGACAATAAATGCATACAAGAACGTGGCCATCATTCAAGCATGTGTGAAACGATTTAGTATTAAAATGAAATGATAACATCTTTTTTACAGTACAAAATACAAAACATGGGCAGCGGGGCTAGTCCCCGCGCCCCAGTGGATGGAACTACTCGCTCCTCATAGAGGGAGCAACAAAGAAGGAGGCAAGAAGAGATAGAAAGAACATCATCTCCACTGAGGAGAGAAGGTTGAACCCTTGGTGGAGAGAGCAACGATCTCCACCCCTTGTAGCTTGCTTGATGACGGATCTTCTCCTCTCACCTTCCTTGTTGAAGAGAGAGAAAGTAGCTTGCAATGGACGTGAGTCTCAGACCGGCAGCCTCGAGTGATGGATGGAGTTGTTCTGGTAGTGGAGAGATAGCCTCTGGACGTCTGGACCCCCCATGAACGGCCCTGAGGTCTTATTTATAGGCTTTGAGTGAGATCCAAACGGTTTGGAGACCGTTTGAGCTCAAACGGTCTTGGGACCGTTTGGCGTCAAACGGTCTTGAGATCGTTTGGCGTCAAACGGTCTTGGGACCGTTTGGCGTCAAACGGTCTTGAGATCGTTCGGCGTCAAACGGTCTTGAGATCGTTTGGCGTCAAACGGTCTTGGGACCGTTTGGCGTCAAACGGTCTTGAGACCGTTTGAGCTTCATGCGGTCTTGGGACCGTTTGGCTTCATGCGGTCTCGGGACCGTTTGAACTCCATGCGGTCTTGGGACCGTTTGGCTTCATGCGGTCTCGGGACCGTTTGAACTCCATGCGGTCTTGGGACCGTTTGGCTTCATGCGGTCTCGGGACCGTTTGAACTCCATGCGGTCTTGGGACCGTTTGGCTTCATGCGGTCTCGGGACCGTTTGAACTCCATGCGGTCTTGGGACCGTTTGGCTTCATGCGGTCTCGGGACCGTTTGAACTCCATGCGGTCTTGGGACCGTTTGGCTTCATGCGGTCTCGGGACCGTTTGAACTCCATGCGGTCTTGGGACCGTTTGGCTTCATGCGGTCTCGGGACCGTTTGAACTCCATGCGGTCTTGGGACCGTTTGGCTTCATGCGGTCTCGGGACCGTTTGAACTCCATGCGGTCTTGGGACCGTTTGGCTTCATGCGGTCTCGGGACCGTTTGAACTCCATGCGGTCTTGGGACCGTTTGGCTTCATGCGGTCTCGGGACCGTTTGAACTCCATGCGGTCTTGGGACCGTTTGGCTTCATGCGGTCTCGGGACCGTTTGAACTCCATGCGGTCTTGGGACCGTTTGGATCTACTCGACCCTTGGGCTGGTTTGTTCTTTTGTTATTTTTTTGTGCTTTTTCTGCAATTATAAAAGGAAAAGTTAGTTTGATGATGTATTTACAAAAAGGGGTAAAATTAGGTTTAAGTACAATATAAATGTAGAAAGAGTATGGAAAACTAAAGAAAAAGACTAAGATAAACTACTAAAATAGGAGGTTATCACATAAATAGAGTCTATGATGCCAAGAAAAACACTTCAAATGGATTTCACCATATTTATTCACAAATTTCCAACTTTCCACTCATATAGGGTTCACCCTCTTTACGAAGATATCAAGCAAACACTATTCACATCACATGAAATCCAAGATAGTATCTGACATATATGTACTATGAATTTAGATAAACAATTATTCATAACCAAGGGGATCTAGATAAGCAATTTTCTCTATTTACTTATACAACAAATTTCAGTCATAGACAAATTCCCTCTATTTCAGTTTACTCTTATAACCTCTGCAAATACTTAGGGAATTCTCATTAGGATGTATTGTATACATTTCTAATATGATTTTATCATCTAAACTTCATCCAAATAGAGGAAGAATCCATTTCATATCATTTTGCAACAACTTAGAACAAATAGACAATTCAGGGTTTGTAGTCGCATACTAGCAATTAAAGATTATGGATGAATTAACCAATTTTCGTGCAATATACTGTTTAAAGGAAGTTCCCACTCACCCCAAGGTGTGAAAACACCTTAAAATTGTATCCCATATCTAAAAATCTCAAATCCATATCAAATCCCTAGCAATTCACCCAATTCTTCTTCCTTTCAACTCGAAAATCCTAAAAATGAGGGATTATGAAGAAAGAGTGAGAAAAGGGGAAGTTTTGACACCATTTCAGATCAAATCAGAGGAGGGATGGAATTTTGACATGTGACTATATCCAAAGAAGATAAACTTACATAATTTCATCATTCATCGGACCGCCAAACCCTAGGTCAGCATCTCCATCAATTTCTCCTTTCAAACCCTAACTCTCCCTTTCTCTCTAGGATTTCATTTCTCTGGTATGAATCACGAAATATGAGAGCTTCTATTGTGTTAGGTTGACCATATAGAGCAATTGAGCTGCTTGGGTCAATTGCACTTTGACCCCTCACTAAACTTTTTCTTATTTCAGCAGATTTTTCTATCATAAAAAGGTTTCTGTAATTCATGTATTTAAGAGATCAAACCTTCTCCAAAAATTATTATAATTTATAATGTTGTGTATAATTGAGTTACAAAGCTTCAGTTAAAATTTGAGATCATTCCAAGCTTCCATTAAATAATTAAAAATCAAATAGTTCACTACTATTCAGAATTTTATAGAAATGTCAGTTACTGTAATTCGTCTAATGATAAGGTCTAAACGCATCCAAAAATTATAAAAATTTTACATGTTGTTGATTGAGTTTCAGATCTCTAGTTAAAATTTCAGATCATTTGGAGTTACCAATAAATAGTTAAAAATAAAACACTACACTGCTGAAAAGCACTCTGTCAGCATTTTGGTCGAAGTATAGTTCGACCGAGAAGCACATTCAAAGAACACTCAAAAATTCTGAAATTTTTCTCCAATATGAATGATTGAGTTATCAATATCATATACAAAATTAAGTTAAATACACAATTTGTATAAAATATGAAAAATCATTTATCACACTGTTATCCTGTTCAAATTCCATATTAATGTACTATCAAAACCCTAATTTGGGCCGATTAGGGTTTCCAAATGTTAACCCTAATTATGTGGATCAAAGTATGATTAAACCTTCTTGTTGTATTTAAAACATAAAAACTTAACTACCATCATTAATCAAGGTTCAAACAATGATCAACTTAATTAAGCATACAATCATCCAAGTAAACCCTAATTTTTGCCAATTAGGGTTTTCATTTCTCAAACCCTAATTCTTCAAAATAAAATCATAGTTAGAGTTTCTTCTTAGGTTTGAAACATCACAATTGATCTACTATCATTAATCAAGTCTAAACGATGTTCAATCTAATCAAGCATGTAATCATTCAGGTAAACCCTAGTTTACCAATTAAGCTCAGATGCGGTCATAACACTGTGATATTACAGCCAGGTATTGGATTGTACCAATCCTGTGATATTACAACCAGGTATTGGATTGTACCAATCCTGTGATAACATCCAGGTATTGGATTGCACCAATCCTATGATAACAACTAGGTATTGGATTGTACCAATCCTGTGATAATAGCTAGGTATTGGATTGTACCAATCATGTGAGATCATAGCCATGTATTGGGTTATCCCAATCCTGTGAGAGTTCAACCAGGTATTGGATTGTACCAATCCTGTGAGAGTTCATATAGGTATTAGGTTATCCCAATCCTATGAGAGTTCAACCAGGTATTGGGTTGTACCAATCATGTGAGAGTTCAGCCAGGTATTGGGTTGTACCAATCATGTGAGAGCTCAGCTAGGTATTGGGTTGTACCAATCCTGTGAGATCACAGCTAGGTATTGGTCTATGCCATTCCTGTGATATTACAGCCAGGTATTGGACTGCTCCAATCCTGTGAGATCACTTTGAGAGTACGACCAGGTATTGGATTGCTCCAATCCTGTGAGATCACTTTGAAAGTACAGCCATGTATTGGACTGCTCCAATCTTGTGAGATCACTTTGAGAGTACATCCAGGTATTGGACTATACCAATCATGTAAGATCACTTTGAGAGTACAACCAGGTATTAGACTGCTCCAATCCTATGAGATCACTTTAAGAGTACAACTAGGTATAGGACTGCTCCAATCCTGTGAGATCACTATGAGAGTACAACCAGGTATTGGACTATACCAATCTTGTGAGATCATGACCATATTGCGAAGGATTCCATAGTAGTTGGAAATCCTTTATGTTTCCCTTTCACTTTCATGATGGAACATCAATCCCTTCAACTCATCATTGAATACCACATCACTTTTACTAGGCATTATACCTCAGTCGAACCATAATACACATTCACATCCTTTATGTGATACAAGTATTCCTCATGTCTCATTTTAACATATTCAAAACACTATAGCCCTTATTTGTCTATGACCATAATGTATGTATGACCAAGATTTCAATATTACCTTTGTAACCAATTATTATTATTATTATGTTACGAGGTTCCTATTTACCTGGTTTATTTTGAACATTACCATCTCTTACATCAATCTCTGGATCAACATCTTGTCACCTCTCACTAGGCAGCAACTATTCACATGGCTCACAAGGCCATTAAACATCTTGTCACCTCTCACTAGACAACAATTATTCACATGGCTCATAATGCCATTAAACATCTTATCACCTCTCAGTAGGAAACAACTATTCACATGGCTCACAAGGCCATTAAACATTTTGTCACCTCTCACTAGGAAACAACTATTCACATGGCTCACAAGGCCATTAAACATCTTGTCACATCTCACTAGGAAATAACTATTAGGGTTAGGGTTTCCCTTTATAGCCGGATAGGGTTTCAAGTTCATATTATCAATCCAAACCCTAGTTCATTGCTCCACACATCTAGGAGCATACATTGATATCATAAGTATTCAATCATACTTATTTATTCTCATCATTTATCATTAAATGATAATCAACACAAAGTATGAGTTTCTCTCTCATCCTCACTAGGATATTGATTACATCATACTTTATTAACTTGGCTTAACCTTTTCTCAAGGTATGTTAGCCTACACTTATCAAAGTCCATTAAACTCATTACATCTTAATGTAATAATTGACATGACACACTTCATGTGTTACTCATTCAAGTATATTGGATTTGAGGTGCATCAAGGTGTATCAACCTTGAGGTGCTGGATTTGATATTTATCATGCCTTAGTATATCACTTCCCTCATCACTTTTAACTTACTTAAGTTTATCAACTTATCTTGTATTAGGGTATTTCCCATCCTAATACTTTATGCACTAACTCATCACATTTATCTTGTAGTGTATTGGCCATAGGTCACACATTTGAATTACCCAACTATCATCAAGTGATATAGACTCATCTCGGGTTAAGGCATTGCTGATATAGGGTTGACCATTATCGACCACTTTAGGTGTTTCACCTATCAAGGTATTAATCACACCATTACTTGGTGTTACACTCATCACTCCTAAGAGTGTCTTGCCCTCACCTTTACAAGGTGTATCGGGTTGAATCATGTATGTCAAGTTGAACACATGTATTAGATTAGGTGTATATCGGGCTAGGCATCATCATATACCTCATACCCTTACCCATCAAGGTATCAACCTTACCAATCATATGGTGTATCACCTTCACCCTACATGGGTGTAACATCCTTACCTCACTTGAAGATATTGGCCACACCATACTTTAGTGTATCGGCCATCACATGTTCTAGGGTATTAGCCACCTTAACACTTTTGTCATCTAGTGTATTGGGTTACCCACCATATTGTTTTAGAGATGTGTGCTCAACACCATATTGTCCAAGAGGTGTATGCTTAACCAAATATCGGTTTAGAGGTGTATGCTTACTACCCATATCACTTTAGAGGTGTATGTGTGCTCACCATATTGGGCAAGAGGTGTATGCTTGCTTACCATATCACTTTAGAGGTGTATGTTTGCTTACCATATCGAGCAAGAGGTGTATGCTTGCTTACCATATCACTTTAGAGGTGTATGTGTGCTTTACACCATATCAGGCAAAGAGGTGTGTCTGTGCTTCACACCATATCGGGCAAAGAGGTGTGTGTGTGCTTCACACCATATCGGAATTCCTACCATTCGATCTCAACACCCGACCTTTTCTCTTATTCAATGGCCCACCAATGACCAACGCTTCCCTTTAGAAGCTATACAACATTCTTAGCCTTATTAGCTTCTGAGATATCAAGGATCCAAAAGGCTTTCTCTATCTCAGTTAGCCATGAATCTGCATCTGCTGGGTCAAATGTGCCAGCATACTCAGTGGCTCCTACTCGACGCAACCATTCAAAAGTCTTACCAAATCCATGTCTCTCACTAGACCCTGATGTCCAAGGGGTTGGTGCTGGTATCCGGTCAGCCATGTGCGTCATTGTATTCATAATCTACCCAAAAAGAGCATGAAAAGCTGGGTTCTCTAACAGAGTTTGGTCAAGCTGGGGATTCTCAGGCACTGGTTCTTCTCTAGCCTCATTTGTAATGACTGTCATCAAACTGACAACCAAATCATTACTAATTATATGGAATAATCATAAACAACGGATAAGCAAAAATCACTAAAATTTAAAACCAATTTTGCAAGGAGATTCTCTTTCAGAAAACTCTTACTGAAAGATCCAAAACTCATACATATATCATGATTTACATTGTACAACATTGTTTCATTTCATCTCAAGGATAATCATTGGAGCAACATAAAACCACGAGGCTTACAAGCCAAAATCTCATATTGTTCCAAAAACCATTACGAACTGACTCCAAGGACCTGAGCATACAGAGACGACACATAGGACTTCTATCTACAAGACACGACAGACAGTACACTCAAACTAAGCTTTCACTGATGCCTCAGCTGTTGCTTCTCCTCTACAGAAAGGTCTCCACCGCCTCATGCACGTCCACCTAAAAATTTTGGATCCCACGAGGTGAGACAATTGTCCCAGCGAGAGATATAACTCTTTTCCGACCATATTATTATTGCAGATAAACATTATAAAAACTAAGCAGGGGTTCCTTTTATATTAACAGGCAGGACTAATCATTATATGAACAGAATAAAATAATCTCCTTTCTTAAGGAGAACATTGCATCTACCCATGGTAGAGTTATAAATCATCTATCTACTTTGCAAGGAATGTAAAGGAACATAAATAACATCTATCAACTAAGATGTATAACTGAATTGTGCATCAAATAATGTTTTCCATAATCGATCCTTAAGCAAAATGCTATGCGGATGAACATATTTTACAATCATACTTATGCCCTGAGGAGATGAAGCATACCCCGTTCATCTCCAACCGACCACAAACTTCTCACAAGTCGGTATCATACAAGGTCAATAGAAGAGCCGATTTCCATGACCTCCCTTGTCTCAGTCAGTACCAGACCACTTAGGCTTAGCAGGACATCTCGTGTCAGCTGCAATATAGTTGTGCTAGGGTACAAAGGCATCCTCACTTAGAGCTACAACATCAACTGTGCACTTTTAGGGGAACATCTACAAAAACCATCCCTAGTTATGAAATTACTGAGTCATGGTCACTTAGGCACCATACTCTGAGTCATGGTCACATAGGCACCATACTCTGATCCATGGGTCAGTTCACCGTGCTCTATTGAGACATTCTTATGAAATTACTGAATCATGGTCACTTAGGCACCATGCCCTCACATATTCAAAAATATGCATTCCAGGTTATGCCGCGGGAAACCCGTTTCACCATTCAGCAAATTCTGACACTGATGGATCTATGGTCAGGGCAATGTTTTATGGTTTCTATTGATATATTACGTGCATTACAACATTCTTTTATCATCAAACAAGTTATCATTATTAATCACAACAAATGCTACAAAGAAAGTGTAATACATCTATTATGTACTTTTCAAGTCTTTAAAACACATTTAGATACTTGGTACTTGGGATCTCAGTCCCTTATCACACTATTGGGAATCCTCATCCCTTCACATCATTATCATCATGATTACCGAATCTGGGTATTCAAACCCTAGATCATCACATAGCATTGTTACCTCTGTAATAGGTAACTATTACCTCATGGTCCTCAGACCAAGGTATTCATTTTACTTGTTGTACAAGTATTTCACATAGCTCACATAGTTGGATTAAATATCTTGTCACCTCTCACTAGGCAATAATATTCATATGGCTCACAAGGCCATGAAGCATTTTGTCACCTCTCACTAGGCAACAACTATTCATATGGCTCACAAGGCTATTCAACATTTTGTCACCTCTCACTAGGAAACAACTATTCACATGGCTCACAAGGCCATTAAACATCATACTTATCGTATAAGTATTTGACATGCCTCACAAGGATTGTGCAATAAGAGAAATACAACCTTCCCCATTATTAGGGTTAGGGTTTCCTTTTATAGCCGAATAGGGTTTCAAGTTCATATTATCAGTCCATACCCTAATTCATTGCTCCACGCATCTAGGAGCATATATTCATATTATAAGTATGCAATCATGCTTATCTATTCTCATCATTTATCATTTAAATGATTTTCAACACAAAGTATGAGTTTCTCTCTTATCCTCTCTAGGATATTGATTACATCATACTTTTGGTTCTATCCTCCTCTTGAGGAATATTAGTTCATCATTAACAATTCTCATCATATTTTAATTAACACCACATTCAACATGTGTCACTCAATCAATCACATATGATTGAAGTGTCTCTACCATATTGGGTATCAAGATGTGTGTATGTTAACATGTATTGCTTTAAGATACATTCTTGTTTCACATAGTGTATCCATATCAGCAGGTGGTATAACCACATCACCATATCATGTTTTAGGATGTATCCCCTAATCATCCTGTTGTATACCCATATCAAATTGACTATCACTTAGTTCTTATCATCTCAAGACAACTTCATATCAGGTATGAGCTAGGTGTTTGCCCCCATATTGGGTATAAGCTATGTGCTTGGTGCCATATCATGCACAAGATGTGCCCCATATCAGGCATGTATATCGGGCATATGTATTGGGCATCATATCGGGCATATGTATTGGGCATAAAACATATGTCTCATCATATATCATTTGAGTGATATACAAGATACTATATCGATCTCCCTTCAGGATTATTATATCGAGTATCCATGTCGGGTAACATATCGGGTTACCATCTTAGGTAGACCCTGAAACTCATAACCCCTTCATTCCTTCAAGGATCAACCTTATCATATAATTACTTGACAAACTAGATGTCTTATTAAATTTTCATATCACAATCCATTACATAAAAGGAGTAGGGTATATCAGGTTTCAATCCTAAACTAGGGTTTTCCATCAGTTTGGGTAAATTATGCCATATCGTTCACGAAATATGAATTAAACCTCATATCGTTCACCAAGTAGGAGTAAGTTCTATTCCTAGCATCCAAGGAATATCATTCATATCATGCATGTGGTATCACTCACCACTTGTATCAGCTTACCCATCACCTAGGGTTTCTATAACATCCCTGACCTGGGTTATGCCTTAACCCTAGGTGTTTTGCTTAAATAAGTTAATTATGCTTGCTATTATCTTTTTAAAAGTAATTAAGGCTCAAGAGGAACTTATGTTTCAATTTTAGTCCTTGAACAATGTTGAAATAATGTTTTGTCTATTTTGGACTAAAGTGCAAATTACCCAAGTTCAGGGGTTAAATTGCAAATGTTACATGATAAGATGTTCCTCAAGTGTTGAAGCATCACAAGGATGAAAATGATGTAGTAGTATGGCTTGTGGTAGCCTGAGTACCAAGAAAGAGCTGATAAAGCAATGTTGTGCATAAAAACCTAGTTTTGGTGTAATGTGCAATTTACCCAAAACCTAGGGTTCAATATGCAAATTACCACTTAAAAGTAGTCCCTAATGTTTCTTGGCATCAAGTAGAGCAATGAAAATGAAAGGGGCATCTCATTTGTATCTCTTTGGAGGAGAGAGAATCTTGATATTAAAATAATCAAGATTTAAGCATAATTGGAACTTTACTTCAATTTAATGCAAAAATAAATATATCAATTAAAGACCTGATGCGATGATTTTGAGTCACATTTATAGACTTGTTTGATATGTGTTTTATTCATTTATTAGTCATTTTCATGGTTAATGTTGCATAATTCATTCACTTTGGTCTATGCTACTTCTTTATGTCAAATTTCCCCTATTTCAAGCATTTTGAGTATTAATTATCAAAAGAATATGTTTTGTGTGAACTTATGTGGTTTCGTGTGTTAATTTCAGGAAAAACAAGTATTTGCTACCGTCGATACCATCGACGAGACCACAGGTTGCCAGCCGCAAGGACCAGAAGAAAGTCGACACTATCGACAGGGATGTCGATGGTATCGAGATACCATCAGGTTGCTTGCGAGAAGCGAGTCGATACTATCGACTCATGTGTCGATACTATTGACTGGTAGAGCTATAGTGACACAAAAAGACAAAACCGTCGCTACAAGTTCGTCGATACCATCGACCCGCGTCGATGGTATCGAGATGACATCAGGCGCAAAACGAAAGAAAAGAAGAACTGCCGATATCGCGCTAGGTCGATACCATTGACCCACGTCGATGGTATCGACACCGTTAGATATGAGTTTGTTTTAGATTAATCTTAATCAGATGGCTGTGATTAATTGGTGACCTAATTCAGGAAATATACCTAATGACGGCGCCCAAGGGGGAATCATCACGTCATTAGCCGCTGCACACATCCCGAGAAGAGGTGGAGAGAAGGACGGAGCCCGAGAGCACGCCCTTGCCGATCCGGACACCAAAGAAGACGATTTCCACCACCGAAAGGCGGGAGAACACGTATTCCACGCCAAGGATCGCTTGGATCTTCTCTGTTTAGGGGTTTTACCACTCAATCACGTTTTTCCCCATGTTTCCCTTTTTCTACTCCACGTTGTACTCTGAGATGAACATGCGGGGCTAATCCCCTTTGTCTTTAGGACCGGGAGTAGCCCGGGAATTCATTATATGACGATTTTATCATAGTAATTCATATCTTATCTCTTAAATCCGTGGTATAGTTTCGTTTTCTCAATTATATTGTTATGCTTGATCACCATAATAATAATCTAATGCCCTTAATTACTTTGAAAGAAGAATTAATGGTTGAAAAGAGACGGAATTTACATTAATTGACAAATCCCTTGAACAAGGTGGTGTAAGATTAATGGTGGATACCGAGAGGTCATTTTTAATGCACCTAGTTTAGGGTATAGGTTACTACGACGGTGGAACCGACCTAGACATAGGTAGTGAATTGTACCACGACAGTGGGCAATTCTGATTTCAGACCACTACCCGGATAAAGAGATAAAATTGAGTGACTGGATAAACTCTAATACAATGAAAACCCACGGTGAAACCGCAATCCTAAAGATCTCATCTTAAATTGATTAAACCAAACATTTAATCGATTGCTTTGTTTTTTTATCTTTGTTTTCTTTTAATTTTAACAACAACTCTCAACTATTTAATCGGCTTAGCTGATCGCGAGTAGTTAGTAAGAGTCTCCGATGATTTCACGTATCCCTGAGTTCGACTCGGGCCTCACAAGGCCTGTATTACTTTGACGCGTTCACTTGCGTTTCTGCGCACGGTAAATTTGCGTCAAGACCCCTTTAACCAAAAAGGTGAGGGATGAGTTTGCAAGAGAATGGACGACCATGTGCCTTGCAAAGGCACGAAAATATCTAAAGGAAGTGGATAACTCACTCACCTTATTATAAGAAAAAGAAATATGCACTCACTTATGGATATTATTATAAAATGATTTAAGGTGCTTAATTTGATTTTTTTTTAAAAATAATGGATTATTGAGAGGAATAAGAGGCAAGGAAGATAGCCTCGTATATAAGGAAGATAAGGGGGCAAATGGAAAGGATATGGAGGAGTTATCCCTTACTTTCTCTCTCCTGAAATGAATTTAATAAAAATGAATATAAGCTCCTTAATCCATGAGTTGAAAGGGTAATTTCGAAACCCCTTTCACTTCTTGCTTGCAAAAACGACCAAGGGAGCTTGGAGCAACAGTAGGACGACCCCCAACCTGTTGGTAAGCTTCTTGACCTTCTTTCACCATGATTTCATGGTGGAAATTGAAAATAAATTATAGATTTCTTCTTTTCTCCATGCAATCTTCTATCTTAGCCACTTCTGTTCATTCAAAAACTTGAGGACGAGCTTGGGTTAGTTGAGAAAGATTCTTCCACCATTAAAGACGTGGATCTTGGAGCTTTGAAGCTCAATTGGAGGCGGGTTTTATAACTTGAACCCTTAATACTGTTATTGCATTCAATTCCTTATCAAATTGTTGATCCGTTCTTATTCTCGAAAAATTATTTGGTTGATTGATGCAATCACCATGGAAATCACTGAAAGTTTCGTGGGTTTAGAGCTTGATGACGATGAGATCATCATAAGTACACACCTCCACAAAAATCTATTGCAAACGGTTTCAACAAAATGGTCCAAATGGTTTCACCAAACTGTTTGGAGACCAAACGGTTTGCAAACCGTTTGAAGGTTTGGATCCCAAACCGTTTAGGTGAGTTGACCATTTGGATGGGTTGACCATTTGAGGTCAGGACCCTAGTACATGTTGGATGAAGATCTAATGGCTCCAATTGATTGAATCAATGTATGGACAATCATCCAAGTAGAAACCCTAATCGGGTTAAGTGCTGAATTTGCAAGTGATTGATTTAATTCTTTGGGTTGATTAACCCAAACGGTCTCAAGACCGTTTGGAGGTCACCCAAACGGTCTCAAGACCATTTGTAGGTCAACCAAGACCGTTTGGAGGATTAGGGTTGAGTATGGTTGAGTAATTGAAGGACCAGAGATGGTAAATTGAAATGCAATCAATTGTTCAATTGGTGATCAACTTAATGATGCAAACCCAAATTGATTTTTACAAATTTCATTAAAGGTTTGAGTCAAACGGTCTCAAGACCATTTGGAGGTCATCCAAATGACCTCAAGACCGTTTGAGGTCAGGTCATGTCATGGTTTGATGATGATCCAATGATTTCAATTGGACTAGTTCACTACTACAGAAATGGCTTATAACGTCACTTTTAAAGGTGTCGGTTGTAATAATACACCGACACCTAAACAATACAGTGTCGGTTTATAAAATAAACCGACATCAATCTGTGAAGGGTGACCAGACACGGGTATCACTTTTATTCAGTTTCAGTTCCTTAATAACAAACCGACGCCTAAAAGTAACAGCCAAATCCAAAATTTCCAGTGAAAAAATTACCTCCAAAAATTAACATACATCGTCGGTTTTTAAAAAAGAAACCGACGACTAAAGGTTTTCTGCGAGACAGAAATTTGACCAATTTTTATCATCGGTTGTGTTACAATAACTGACGCCATTGTGTTTTCACGCGCATAACTGCAAAAATTTTCACCTCCCTGTAGTGTCGATTTTTATAAGGAAACCGACGACTATGGTCTTAATTCGAGAACATTTATTTTTGTCAGCATATAAATATAGACGTCAGTTTTTATGTTTGGAACTGACACCTATAATTGAACAATAGTGTCGATTTTTTGTTGGTAACCGACACTTATAGTTTTTATTGTCAGTTGTTGTTAATAACTGACACCTATTATTAACTTAACAGTGCACCCGCGCGAGGCAGACTCTTCCCCTTCTGTTTCATTCATTTCTGCTGAGGGTTTGTTGGTCCGACGATTCCTCTGCTCCACCGCCGCTTGCTATTGTTCTGCCTCCGCCTCTGCCTCCGCCGCCATTTGTTGGTGCTTTGGTCGCTGACACCGCCGCCACTAGTCGCCGCACCTCTGCCGCCGCACCTCTGCTAGCTTCTGCCTCTACCGCCTCTGCTTCCGCTAGCCGCCGCCAGTTCTCCGGACCCTGCTCTCCAGGCCGGCGGCTCCTAGGGCTCTGCTCCCTTCTCTCCAGGTCACTTCTCCACTCCGACCACAGCTCCTGCGTGCCCAACGCCGCCACAAAGTACCCTGCTCCTGCTCTTCTTCCTCCCCTTTTTCTCCGCCCTCAAGCAGGTACCCTGCTCCTGCTCGAATAATGTAGGAAATGCATAGATTGTGAATAAAAAATGTTCTGATTCACATTAATATTACCATGTTGTATATGGTTTTGATCAGAAAAATGCGTAGATTGTGAATAAAATATACTTAAAGCTCTATTATTCTTCTTGTTACAAAGGTATAGTTAGTACACAAATATTAGATGATATTCAAGAAAACCCTAGTTTGATGAGCATGTTGTTAATCATGTTAATTATGATTCTTTTATTTATTCTGATGTTAGTATATAATTATGTGATCCCAACATCTTAAATTGAATTAGAATGATTTCAATGAATTATAGGGTTTTAAAGTTGATAATCATGTACATGCGGAAATAGGGTTATTAAACCAATAGTGATAACATAGTATGATCTTAATATGATCTGGATGTTAATAATAACGTAGTATGTTAAATATGATGATTAGGGCTATATATATAATGTCTAGTAAAGATTCCTAGACTTTTTGTCATTAGGGTAATTTTTATACATGTTTGAGTAAATTAGGGTTCTAATCTACCCTTTTGTCTTATATTTGATGCTAATTGTGCATATATGTTGAGTTTCATCTTACTCTTACCTAAGAAATTTTTTTCTTAATCTCTTATACATCACTATATTTAAGGTTAGTCTGTCTACTAGAGTATGTGGATTAACCATGTTGCCTGTAGTTTATAACATTGCATTGTGAATTATTGCATGTTTGAAACTATTGATTTCTTGATTTATTATTTAATAATGCTCTATAGATTAGGATTAACCATGTTGCCTGTAGTTTATACACATTTATTATATATAAGAATGACAGCACATGAATTTGTTGGCCTAGAAACCCATCCAAGATTTACTCATTAGGAGTAAATCTTAGATAGTCCCCAGTTAGGGACTGTTCTTGAACACCTAATCTCACTTAGGATGTAAGTGTATAATGTGTATTGGGTTTTCAAGAAAATTTCGGCAGCATTTCCCCATTTGTTCTCTAAGTACATATGCCGGGGATACGGTGAATTGTCGGTACTACGAGTGCTACAAGCGGCCACTCTAGGCCACATTTTTTGTTATAATTTCAAAAATTCATAATCTATTTTCTAAATATTTGCAATCGTCAAGCACTGTACTAAATTTAATTTTTCTATTTGCAGGTACTGTGCATGGTGCAGACGCATAGTAAAGACTACACGAGGCACACACCAGAGGTTCTGCTGCTGGGATCGGAAGACGAGGACGAATATAATCAAGACCAGCTGGAGGATATAGTTTCTGAACCTGGACAGGAAGAGATGGACGAGCCACAGACAATATGGGAGAAGATCAAGGCTTCTTCCTCATCCGCTTCCAAGGGGCCGATCAAGAAGCAAGCGGTTAATATTCCGACATACAAGATTGATCCGACTTTAATCAACTTGGTGAAATCTAATGCTTTCCATGGGCTAAAAAATGAAGACCCCGTCGCACACATAAGTCAATTTGTGGAGAATTGTGATATGATAAAAATAGACAGATTCCCACAAGATGTGCTCTACTTGAAACTCTTCCCGAGTTCTTTAGCGGGAAACGCGCGAGAATGGCTACACAACTTGGACGATGAATACATGGAGTCTTGGGACCACATGGTGGAGGTTTTCTTCGAGAGGTTCTTTCCGCCCGAGAAGACCAATGACATGATCAGAAAGATCCACAACTTCACCCAACAAGCAGGAGAGACCTATTATGAGACCTGGGAAAGGTTTCAGATAATGCTCAGGCGGTGCCCGCATCACAGGCTTGACAAGGAGACACAAGTCAAGATCTTCTATTTTGCTCTCTCCGAGCATGATAGAAGCAACCTTGATTCAGCCATCTCAGGATTTTTCTTGAATAACACAGACACTAGGTGTTGGGAAATCCTAAAGAACATGGCCAAAAAGCAATCATGGGGCGAAAGAGGTGCCGTGGAGCAGGTGCGAGTGGCAGGTGAATCTAAAGCAATAAAGGAGCTGACTGAGAAGATGGATCTTCTCGCGAAGAAACTGCTTACAAAGGAGGATACTAAGTCCGAGGATGAGGCTCAAGTTAAATTCATGAGGCAGCAACAAGGCTACAGGAATAACGACTATTCATGGAGGAAAGACAAGAAGTTCTCCTGGAAGGATCCAAACAACTTCTTGCAGGATCCAGATGCAAAACCCCAGCCAGTAGCGGAGGATAAGAGCACAGAGCTGCTCAATCAAGTGATAAAGTAAAATCAAGAACTCATGACTACTTTCGGCCAGCAAATAAAACAACAAGGGGAGTTTATGAACCAATTCGGGCAGACACTGCAGAGCCATGGGGCTCAAATGAGGACAATAGAGACATCTATGGCACAAATGGCAGCGGAGATAGCCAGTTTGAAGAAGCCGGCGCATCTAGGTTTTCCGGGTAATACTAATGTTCCAGGAGGAAACCAACAGGCGAAGGCCATCTTGCTAAGAAGTGGCAAGAAATTGTTAAATCCTAGGGCCGATGAAACAAGCAAACCCCAAGCAGAAATTGAAGGTGAGGCCACTGAGGAGATGCCCATACCGGTCACAGAATCAGTTGAGGACATAGCAGCGGATGCTACTGACAATCCTATTGCAGAGGAGGAGGAGCCTCAGAAAAGGACACCCTATGTGCCACCGTATCAAAGGGCACAGGTTGTCCCGGTCCCTTATCCGAACAGTGCTAAGGCAAGGAAGGTAGACGCCCAATTTAAAAAGTTCTTAGACAATTTCAGAAAGCTTTCAGTCAACATCCCTTTATTGGAAGCTATTGAGCAAATCCCTTCTTACGGGAAATTTCTGAAAGACATCATCACCAAGAAGAGGAAAATTCCAGATACAGAGGTTTTTGTGCTTAAGGAGCAGGTGAGTGCCTTCATCATGGGCACATTGCCACCAAAGAGGCAAGATCTGGGCTGTTTCAACATTTCATGCTACATCGGGAAAGTCAAATTTGGTGAAGCACTATGTGACTCAGGGGAGAGCATTAACTTGATGCCCCTTTCTACATTCCAGAAGCTGGGATTAAAGGAGTCACGACCAAGAAACATGACAATCCAATTGGCAGACAATTCAGTGGTAAAGCCATATGGGATTTGTGAAGATGTGCTAGTGAAAGTGGATCGATTTGTATTTCCAATAGATTTTGTCGTCGTGGAGATGCAAGATGAACAAGGCAATGAGCTACTGCTCGGACGACCCTTCCAAGCTACAGCCGACATGATACTTGAGATGGGGAGAGGTCGTTTGACCTTAGGTATAGCCGATGACCGATTTGAGATGGTCATGCCTTCCATCGCCACTTCACCTAAATCCAAGGAGCAATGCCACTTGGTAAAAAATTTTGATAATAATATCTCACTTTGTCTAGGGAAGCCATTTCTAGATATGGCTCATGTAATGACCAAGGTGGACAAAGGGACTTTGGCTGTAGACATCAGGGAGCAGACCAAAGTGGTATCCCTTTGTAAGGCTGTAGGGTTCCCGAATGATGAGGATGAGGACATTCCTCCCTCTACGGATGATGATGCTATAGCCAATTCAGTTTTTGATGCATATCCGGAAGTACCACTGGAGGCTTGTTTAGTCAATATCACTCATAATTGGATGAGGAGAAAATCACTAAAGGAGCGCGCCAAGATGCTTTAGATGTTGCCATGCTTGTATGCGAGATATTATGAAGATTTAGGCAAACTTCCCCCACCGCTTTTATCATCCTTGATCAGCCCGCCGCAATTGGAGTTGAAGCCGCTGCCACCGCACCTCAAGTACACCTTTCTAGCTGAGGAAGAAAAGTTGTCGGTGATTATTTCTGCTTATCTGAGTGCTGAAGAGGAGGACCGGTTGTTGATAGTGCTGAAGAACCACCGGGGAGCTTTCGGGTGGTCTGTTGCAGATATCAAGGGGATTTCCCCTACTTTGTGCCAGCATAAGATTCGGCTTGAGGAGGGAGCCAAGCCGGTGATTCAACCACAACGTCGACTGAATCCGAGCATGATGGAGGTTGTGAAGAAAGAGGTGATTAAGCTTCTCTCCGCAGGTATCATCTATGCGATTTCATACTCGACATGGATAAGTCCTATGCAGGTAGTCCCTAAGAAGGGGGGAATAACTGTTACTCACAATCTTTTAAATGAACCTGTCACCACCCGCTTGGTAACCGGGTGGTGAGTTTGTATAGATTACCGACGACTTAATGCCGCTACGCTAAATGATCACTTTCCTTTCCCATTTATCGATCAAATTCTAGAGCGCTTAGCCGGCCAATCTCATTTCTGTTTTCTGGACGGGTATTTGGGGTACAATCAGATTTCGATTGATCCTAAGGATCAAGAGAAATCTACTTTCACTTGCCCCTATGGAACTTTCACGTATCGCCGCATGCCCTTTGGATTATGCAATGCACTAGTGACTTTTCAGCGTTGTATGCTCGCCATTTTTTCTGATATGGTAGAACGCTGTCTAGAGGTCTTTATGGATGATTTTTCGGTTTATGGTGCTTCCTTTGATGAATGCCTTTATATAAGGTTTTACAAAGATGTGAGGACACACATTTGGTCCTCAACTGGGAGAAATGTCATATGATGGTGAGTGAGGGGATAGTGCTAGGACATAAAGTGTCTAGCAAAGGTTTGGAGGTAGATCCGGTAAAAATTGAAGTAATTTCCAAATTGCCCCCACCAAATTCGGTCAAAGGGGTAAGAAGTTTCTTAGGTCACGCCGGATTTTATCGTCGTTTCATAAAAGATTTTTCAAAAATAGCCAAACCTTTATCCGAGCTTCTCGAAAAGGATGCAGTTTTTGATTTCAAAGACAAATGTTTACACACGTTCAATGTGCTGAAGGAGAAATTGATTTCCACACCGGTTGTTCAAACACCAGATTGGACTAAGCCGTTTGAACTCATGTGTGATGCATCTGATTTCACTGTAGGGGCTGTGTTGGGACAGCGGGTGGACAATAAACCCGCAGTGATATTTTATGCCTCTAAGACTTTGAATGATGCCCAACTAAATTACACGACTACTGAAAAAGAATTGCTTGCCGTTGTTTTTGCTTTTGAAAAATTTCGGCAGTATTTAGTTGGATTGAAAGTCGTAGTTTGGACTGACCACGCCGCTATTAAATATTTGATGGAGAAAAAAGATGCCAAACCTAGATTGATTAGGTGGATCTTGCTCTTACAAGAATTTGATATCGAAATCAAAGACAAGGCGAGGATTGAAAATGTTGTCGCGGACCATTTGTCTAGGTTAGAGAGGGTAGATGAAAAAGATTTACACATACCCATTACTGAGACATTCCCAGATGAACAACTTTTGAAATTCAGCTCTAAAGATCTGTGGTTTTCATATATCGTGAATTATCTTGCTTGCAGGATCATCCCGGAAGATTGGACGTATCAAGAGAAGAAGAAAATTTTCCATTCTCTACGATATTATTTTTGGGATGACCCTATTCTTTTGAAGCAATGCAGGGATGGTGTCCTACGCAGGTGTGTACCTGAGGTGGAATACGAGAGTGTTCTTCGCCATTGCCACACTCTACCTATGGGAGGACACCATGCGAGCTCTCGTACGGCAGCCAAAGTACTGGAAAGTGGCCTATATTGGCCTACCTTGTTTAGAGACGCCTATGAGTTCGTGAGACAGTGTGATTCCTGCCAAAGAGCAGGTAACATTTCAAAGAGACAAGAGATACCCCTAAATGTTTTCCAAGAGGTTGAGGTATTTGATTTATGGGGTATAGATTTCATGGGACCCTTTGTGTCCTCAAATTCGAATTTATATATCCTTTTAGCTATTGATTATGTGTCGAAGTGGGTAGAAGCAATACCCACAAGGACTAATGATTCTACTGTAGTGTGCAGGTTCGTTAAGGAAAATATCTTCTGTAGGTTTGGAGTGCCCCGAATGATCATTAGTGATGGGGGTACTCACTTTAGGAATCAAAAGTTCTCAACATTATTGAGGAAATACGGGGTCAAACATAACATTGGTACCCCGTATCACCCGCAAACTCAAGGACAAGTGGAGGTTTCCAATCGCGAAATTAAGAAGATCTTGGAGCGTACGGTGGCTTCCACGAGGAAGAATTGGAGTGCCTTACTACCGGATGCATTGTGGGCATATAGGACGGCATACAAGACACCTATAGGCACCATGCCTTTTAGGTTGGCGTACGGTCGGGCTTGTCACTTACCGGTAGAGTTAGAGCACAAAGCACATTGGGCACTGAGAAAGCTCAACTTGAGTTATGATGAAGCGGGGAAGAAGAGATTACTTGAATTAAATGAATTAGATGAGCTGTGAATGACTGCATATGAGAACTCTCGGATATACAAGGAGCGCACAAAGTTGATCCACGATCGCCACATTCAGATGTGCACATTCAAGAAAGGAGATCGTGTGCTTTTGTTCAATTCGAGGCTGAAGTTGCATCCCAAGAAGCTTAAATCCCGATGGAGTGGGCCATTCACGGTAGAAGAGGTCAAACCACATGGCGCAATCATGGTGCGTGATGGCGAGACTACATTTTTGGTGAACGGATAGAGGTTGAAGTTATATTTTGGTGAAGATTACACGAGGAAGGTGAATGAGGTCAAACTCATTTCCCTTTCAGATGCATGATGTGCTTCAAGTCGTCTAGCCTAAGACATTAAATAAGGGCGCTTGTTGGGAGGCAACCCAACCATTGGTACTTTAGTTTAGTTCCTTTACATTCGTAGTTTGATTTTTTTAAACTTAGTTTGTAGTGTAAAAAAAGATACCGTGATCGGTTGCTACATGTGCAGGGCTGAGGCAGAGTCGATACCATCGACCCTTGTGTCGATGGTATCGACCATGGTACAGGTTGGCGACTGCAGGAATCGCACTGCATCGATACCATCGACGGCCTCATCAATGGTATCGACATACCAACAGGCAGATCGCAAGCAGAGGTCGATGGTATCGACATGGGTGTCGATACTATCGAGATCTCTGGAGATTTTTAAAACGAATCGTCTCAGGAAAGTCGATACCATCGACGTGCGTGTCGATGGTATCAACACATTCATGCAAAGAAGGCGGCGGCCGGGCCTCGTGAGGGTTTGCCCTAATCAGAGAGTCGATACTATCGACTCGCGTCGATAGTATCGACGCGCCACGTCAACGATCCACGAGGAAAGATCAACGACGATCACAACAACAAGGAAGTCAATCCGGGGGACGGGTCGATACCATCGACTCGCGTCGATTGTATTGACGTGTCAACAATCCGGGCTCCGCAGATCTAGCCATCGACAACCGTCGATACTCGCGGAGGTACGGATCGTGTTACCCGGGTCCATACCATCGACTCGCGTCGATGGTATCGACGGGCATACAGTAGCGCCAGCCACGGCTATATATGAGGAGTATTTGCGTCAGATGACATCACCACTCCAGTGAAATTCTCCTTGACTTGTGCCGAGCATGTTCCAGAGCTATCCAAGCCCGACGACAAGCAACACCGAGCCAGTTCTTCATCGAGCGGATATTCACTTCTCCGATCTTCACCGAGCTCCCTTTCTATTCCTCTTTCTGTCGCAATCATGGTGCATGTCGCTGGTGCATCGTCTTCACGTGCGAACTCGATGGACATCCCGAAGTTCGTGCCACCTCCGACCGCGTCAATCTCACGCCCACAGCTGATCCATCCATCCGCGGAGGTCAAGAAGATATACGAGGAGATTCTAAAGAGGAAGATCGAGCCGACCCGTTATGTTGAACGGGAAACCATCCGCAACCTGGGGTTCGACGCCAACCTTGCCTACGTCTTGAAGGGGCAGGCCCGACACACAAGCAGAAGGCCTGACGAACTGGAATACCATGTAGATGGCCAGTCGTTTTTCGGCGAGTGGCCTACTTACAAGGAGTTGGTGGCTGAGTTCATGGCGTCATTAGACGTCTGCGTCGTACCCAACGACGTCATAGCCACCGACCGCGAGTGGATCAAGGGTCGGGTGTCTTTCCGGCTGTACAACAATGACTACACCATTACACTCCGGCAGTTCAATGAGATTTTCAATTGGAATCACTCACGGTCAGACTACCGATGACTGGACAACCACACCGACTACGATGCAATCTTCGCCGAGATGGTGACGGTGCCGCCGGGAAAGTCAGTGAGCTACCATAATGCTGCGGTAGCTGATTTTGAGCACCCCTTCATCCAGATACTTCACCGGATGCTGAGTTCGACGTTGTTTGCTAGGGGTGATTTGGCCCTCAGCAAGTTTTAGGAGACGAACTTATTCTTCTTGTATAAACTCCTGAAGTGCCAGGAATGCAATTGGGGCGCTTTCTTTCTGCAGAGGGTTTTGGCGGTGAAGAGGAGTACACGGAAAGCGCCGATTCACTTTGGCGGGCTTATCACCAAGCTGGCCTCCTACCTCGGGCTGAATTTCTCTACTTTGACTCCTCTCTCCACTAGGAGCAAGGTGAACTTGCAACATCTGCACCGCTCCAACCTCATCCTTCTTCGAGATGGTTTGGCGTATGCGCACTGCCACGTCAACCATGCTTACCAGGAATGCTCGCTTTCCGGTCCGGTCTTCAACATCGAAGGGGAGCAACACTTCCGATGGCCTATCATAGCCATCGCTGACTCTGATGAAGACGGTGGCAGCGACGATGATGACAATGATGATGAGGCTGAAGAGGAAGAGGAGGCCTTCACACCTCTTCGAGCACGAGTGGCACCACGGAAGCGTCCTCGCATGCATCCGGGTGCATCTTCATCCTCGCAGCCACCGCCACCACCACCGCCCTCGCAGCCAAGCGAGGATGTCTATTTGATGCAGGGCATGTATGCTATGCTGCATGACATACAATAGACGCAACAACATCACTCACCGATGTACACCGGTATTCAAGAGACTACAAACCGGCTACTAGACAATGAAAGGGCAATGTTCAAGAACGAGCGTCTTCTCCTCGACAACCAACAACAAATTCATGATCGGTTGCAAAGGATGGAGATGCAACAACAGCCCTTTTACGATCACTATTGGAGCCAAAACTTCTTTGGAGGCTATCCACAACCTCCACCTAGGGCCCAGTTTGATCCGAGCTTCCATGGGGAGTATCCTTCTTGGGACCCTACAGCTCCGCAGTACCCGCCTCGACCTGAAGAATAAAGCGGTATCTCTGTTCCAACCTTTAAGATTATTTTTGACTATGAGGCCATAGTCGAATTCAAGCTTAGGGGGGGGGTGTTGGAACAACTCTATCTTTTATTTTCTCTATTTTTAGTTTTATTGCTTTTGTGTCTTGTCATTTGTTTCTTGCAATTTTAGTTTGTCTATAGGATCCACATTCTATCTAGTGTAATCATGGATGTCTTTAATCATGAGTCATCTCAGTTGCATGTACACAGAAATTAAGGGGAAAACTAAAAATTCTCAAGCTTGAGTGTTGTTCAACCTTGATCACTTAACTTAGAAAATGATTGGTTTTGTCAACTTTAAAACAAAAAATCACAACTGTATATTCCTAATGATTCATGAAAGTGGACGGAATTGGTTGTTTGAGCCTAAACTGACCAAATGATAATGAGACTCTAATTTGAAGTAAGAGATAAAGACCTCTTAACTACTACACAGGTCAGTAAGGAGGGACACATAATATTTTTCAAAGATTCAGGCAATTAGTCTTGTGATCTGTCCACCTCATTGCTTTTCACAATCCACCAAGAGTTGGAAGTAAAGTACGGTTTTAACCTTTTTGATTGCATGTCATGTAGATAGGACTTGCATTGCAACCACCTTCATATGTTTTGCATGAAAAATAAAAAATATAGAATAGGTATACATGCACATTACCCTTAGGTGCATGTCATGTAGTTGCATTCATAATATTTATGCATAAAGTATATCATGTACCTCATTTATTCTTTAATGGTGAATTAAATTGTTCCATACCTTCTAAATAGTGCAAATATTTGAGTTATGTAGAAAAAATAAGCCCAATAAAGTATTCATTGTCAATTATGGATATAAGGGTTTGAAAAAAATATGAAAAAAAAAATCTGAAAATCTGAAGAAAAAAAATTATTTAGAAGCAACTAGAATAAGAAGGAGAAAGGAACATAATCTCACCTAAATTTTAAGATGAGTGAGTACATGATGTAGCTTAATTAGACATCCATCTCGTTTTGAGATGGATGGTTAGTGCATGCATCATTCCACCCAATCTTAGGCATTAGGGCATTTTTCATGTGCATTTGCATCATTTAGGGCATTTTTTGTTTTATGCATGTTGAAATCGTATAATGCTTCCACTTATTCCGTTAGCCACCCATTCCATCCACCCGTTGCTCGAATTGGTAGGCCACCGTGAATTTCTCCTCACTAGTGAATATCAGGAGAACTGCTTCCATATAGATGGTAGTTAGGGCGAGCAACGTAGTATAGGAGATCACAAGATACATTAAATCTGGACCGGTGAATTTTATTATGTTAACTGCCTTATGTGATAGTGTTCATCAGTTGGAGGTTAATATTTTTTATGGATGATTACTGTCGCCTTCAGGGTAATTATCATTCTGTGGTTAGCGAGGGCCGGTATGTGAATGTCCGATGGGAGTCATATGGGATGTTTGTTGTGATGTTTTGTTCTTTAGCTGACTCTGGAAATTCTATTCTAAGGTTTAGTTGCTCGAGGGCGAGCAAGGTTCAAGCTTAGGGGAGTTTGATGCGATGATTTTGAGTCACATTTATAGACTTGTTTGATATGTGTTTTATGCATTTATTAGTCATTTTCATGGATAATGTTGCACAATTCATTCACTTTGGTCTATGCTACTTCTTTATGTCAAATTTCCCCTATTTCAAGCATTTCGAGTATTAATTATCAAAAGAATATGTTTTGTGTGAACTTATGTGGTTTCATGTGTTAATTTCAGGAAAAACAAGTATTTTCTACCGTCGATACCATCGACGAGACCACAGGTTGCCAGCCGCAAGGACCAGAAGAAAGTCGACACTATCGACAGGGATGTCGATGGTATCGAGATACCATCAGGTTGCTTGCGAGAAGCGAGTCGATACTATCGACTCATGTGTCGATACTATCGACTGGTAGAGCTACAGTGACACAAAAAGACAAAACTGTCGCTACAAGTTCGTCGATACCATCGACCCGCGTCGATGGTATCGAGATGACATCAGGCGCAAAACGAAAGAAAAGAAGAACTGCCGATATCACGCTAGGTCGATACCATTGACCCACGTCGATGGTATCGACACCGTTAGATATGAGTTTGTTTTAGATTAATCTTAATCAGATGGCTGTGATTAATTGGTGACCTAATTCAGGAAATATACCTAATGACGGTGCCCAAGGGGGAATCATCACGTCATTAGCTGCTGCACACATCCCGAGAAGAGGTGGAGAGAAGGACGGAGCCCGAGAGCACGCCCTTGCCGATCCGGACACCAAAGAAGACGATTTCCACCACCGAAAGGCGGGAGAACACGTATTCCACGCCAAGGATCGCTTGGATCTTCTCCGTTTAGGGGTTTTACCACTCAATCACGTTTTTCCCCATGTTTCCCTTTTTCTACTCCACGTTGTACTCTGAGATGAACATGCGGGGCTAATCCCCTTTGTCTTTAGGACCGGGAGTATCCCGGGAATTCATTATATGACGATTTTATCATAGTAATTCATATCTTATCTCTTAAATCCGTGGTATAGTTTCGTTTTCTCAATTATATTGTTATGCTTGATCACCATAATAATAATCTAATGCCCTTAATTACTTTGAAAGAAGAATTAATGGTTGAAAAGAGACGGAATTTACATTAATTGACAAATCCCTTGAACAAGGTGGTGTAAGATTAATGGTGGATACCGAGAGGTCGTTTTTAATGCACCTAGTTTAGGGTATAGGTTACTACGACGGTGGAACCGACCTAGACATAGGTAGTGAATTGTACCACGACAGTGGGCAATTCTGATTTCAGACCACTACCCAGATAAAGAGATAAAATTGAGTGACTGGATAAACTCTAATACAATGAAAACCCACGGTGAAACCGCAATCCTAAAGATCTCATCTTAAATTGATTAAACCAAACATTTAATCGATTGCTTTGTTTTTTTTTATCTTTGTTTTCTTTTAATTTTTAACAACAACTCTCAACTATTTAATCGGCTTAGCTGATCGCGAGTAGTTAGTAAGAGTCTCCGACGATTTCACGTATCCCTAAGTTCGACTCGGGCCTCACAAGGCCTGTATTACTTTGACGCGTTCACTTACGTTTCTGCGCACGGTAAATTTGCGTCAAGACCCCTTTAACCAAAAAGGTGAGGGATGAGTTTGCAAGAGAATGGACGACCATGTGCCTTGCAAAGGCATGAAAATATCTAAAGGAAGTGGATAACTCACTCACCTTATTATAAGAAAAAGAAATATGCACTCACTTATGGATATTATTATAAAATGATTTAAGGTGCTTAATTTGATTTTTTTTTAAAATAATGGATTATTGAGAGGAACAAGAGGCAAGGAAGATAGCCTCGTATATAAGGAAGATAAGGGGGCAAATGGAAAGGATATGGAGGAGTTATCCCTTACTTTCTCTCTCCTGAAATGAATTTAATAAAAATGAATATAAGCTCCTTAATCCATGAGTTGAAAGGGTAATTTCGAAACCCCTTTCACTTCTTGCTTGCAAAAACGACCAAGGGAGCTTGGAGCAACAGTAGGACGACCCCCAACCTGTTGGTAAGCTTCTTGACCTTCTTTCACCATGATTTCATGGTGGAAATCGAAAATAAATTATGGATTTCTTCTTTTCTCCATGCAATCTTCTATCTTAGCCACTTCTGTTCATTCAAAAACTTGAGGACGAGCTTGGGTTAGTTGAGAAAGATTCTTCCACCATTAAAGATGTGGATCTTGGAGCTTTGAAGCTCAATTGGAGGCGGGTTTTATAACTTGAACCCTTAATACTGTTATTGCATTCAATTCCTTATCAAATTGTTGATCCGTTCTTATTCTCGAAAAATTATTTGGTTGATTGATGCAATCACCATGGAAATCACTGAAAGTTTCGTGGGTTTAGAGCTTGATGACGATGAGATCATCATAAGTACACACCTCCACAAAAATCTATTGCAAACGGTTTCAACAAAATGGTCCAAATGGTTTCACCAAACTGTTTGGAGACCAAACGGTTTGCAAACCGTTTGAAGGTTTGGATCCCAAACCGTTTAGGTGAGTTGACCATTTGGATGGGTTGACCATTTGAGGTCAGGACCCTAGTACATGTTGGATGAAGATCTAATGGCTCCAATTGATTGAATCAATGTATGGACAATCATCCAAGTAGAAACCCTAATCGGGTTAAGTGCTGAATTTGCAAGTGATTGATTTAATTCTTTGGGTTGATTAACCCAAACGGTCTCAAGACCGTTTGGAGGTCACCCAAACGGTCTCAAGACCATTTGTAGGTCAACCAAGACCGTTTGGAGGATAAGGGTTGAGTATGGTTGAGTAATTGAAGGACCAGAGATGGTAAATTGAAATGCAATCAATTGTTCAATTGGTGATCAACTTAATGATGCAAACCCAAATTGATTTTTACAAATTTCATTAAAGGTTTGAGTCAAACGGTCTCAAGACCATTTGGAGGTCATCCAAATGACCTCAAGACCGTTTGAGGTCAGGTCATGTCATGGTTTGATGATGATCCAATGATTTCAATTGGACTAGTTCACTACTACAGAAATGGCTTATAACGTCACTTTTAAAGGTGTCGGTTGTAATAATACACCGACACCTAAACAATACAGTGTCGGTTTATAAAATAAACCGACATCAATCTGTGAAGGGTGACCAGACACGGGTATCACTTTTATTCAGTTTCAGTTCCTTAATAACAAACCGACGCCTAAAAGTAACAGCCAAATCCAAAATTTCCAGTGAAAAAATTACCTCCAAAAATTAACATACATCGTCAGTTTTTAAAAAAGAAACCGACGACTAAAGGTTTTCTGCGAGACAGAAATTTGACCAATTTTTATCATCGGTTGTGTTACAATAACTGACGCCATTGTGTTTTCACGCGCATAACTGCAAAAATTTTCACCTCCCTGTAGTGTCGATTTTTATAAGGAAACCGACGACTATGGTCTTAATTCGAGAACATTTATTTTTGTCAGCATATAAATATAGACGTCAGTTTTTATGTTTGGAACTGACACCTATAATTGAACAATAGTGTCGATTTTTTGTTGGTAACCGACACTTATAGTTTTTATTGTCAGTTGTTGTTAATAACTGACACCTATTATTAACTTAACAGTGCACCCGCACGAGGTAGACTCTTCCCCTTCTGTTTCATTCATTTCTGCTGAGGGTTTGTTGGTCCGACGATTCCTTTGCTCCACCGCCGCTTGCTGTTGTTCTGCCTCCGCCTCTGCCTCCGCCGCCATTTGTTGGTGCTTTGGTCGCTGACACCGCCGCCACTAGTCACCGCACCTCTGCCGCCGCACCTCTGCTAGCTTCTGCCTCTACCGCCTCTGCTTCCGCCAGCCGCCGCCAGTTCTCCGGACCCTGCTCTCTAGGCCGGCGGCTCCTAGGGCTCTGCTCCCTTCTCTCTAGGTCACTTCTCCGCTCCAACCACAGCTCCTGCGTGCCCAACGCCGCCACAAAGTACCCTGCTCCTGCTCTTCTTCCTCCCCTTTTTCTCCGCCCTCAAGCAGGTACCCTGCTCCTGCTCGAATAATGTAGGAAATGCATAGATTGTGAATAAAAAATGTTCTGATTCACATTAATATTACCATGTTGTATATGGTTTTGATCAGAAAAATGCGTAGATTGTGAATAAAATATACTTAAATCTCTATTATTCTTCTTGTTACAAAGGTATAGTTAGTACACAAATATTAGATGATATTCAAGAAAACCCTAGTTTGATGAGCATGTTGTTAATCATGTTAATTATGATTCTTTTATTTATTCTGATGTCAGTATATAATTATGTGATCCCAACATCTTAAATTGAATTAGAATGATTTCAATGAATTATAGGATTTTAAAGTTGATAATCATGTACATGCGGAAATAGGGTTATTAAACCAATAGTGATAACATAGTATGATCTTAATATGATCTGGATGTTAATAATAACGTAGTATGTTAAATATGATGATTAGGGCTATATATATAATGTCTAGTAAAGATTCCTAGACTTTTTGTCATTAGGGTAATTTTTATACATGTTTGAGTAAATTAGGGTTCTAATCTACCCTTTTGTCTTATATTTGATGCTAATTGTGCATATATGTTGAGTTTCATCTTAATCTTACCTAAGAAATTTTTTTCTTAATCTCTTATACATCACTATATTTAAGGTTAGTCTGTCTACTAGAGTATGTGGATTAACCATGTTGCCCGTAGTTTATAACATTGCATTGTGAATTATTGCATGTTTGAAACTATTGATTTCTTGATTTATTATTTAATAATGCTCTATAGATTAGGATTAACCATGTTGCCTATAGTTTATACACATTTATTATATATAAGAATGATAGCACATGAATTTGTTGGCCTAGAAACCCATCCAAGATTTACTCATTAGGAGTAAATCTTAGATAGTCTCCAGTTAGGGACTGTTCTTGAACACCTAATCTCACTTAGGATGTAAGTGTATAATGTGTATTGGGTTTTCAAGAAAATTTCGGCAGCATTTCCCCATTTGTTCTCTAAGTACATATGTACTTAGAGAACATTGGGGAAATGCTGCCGAAATTTTCTTGAAAACCCAATACACATTATACACTTACTAGTGAGATTAGGTGTTCAAGAATGGGATAGGTGGTACACATTTATTATATATAAGAATGACAACACATGTATTTGTTGGCCTAAAGTTTTAACCATGCATAAACTCTAATATGTTAACCCTAGACCCTAATCTTATTGTAATATATAGCTTGTTTTCTCTTTGATCATAGAATGGATAGATCATGGATGTCCATTCACAATCGTTGCACCCCAGAGTTTATATCTGGTCTTGACTAATTTATTAGATTTGCCGAGGAACATAAGAAACAACCTGGAGATAGGTTCTACTGTCCATGTAGGCATTGCGGTAACAACTTGAAAGTCAACACTGGTGACGAAATCAGAAGTCATGTCATGTGCAACAGGATTGTACAAGGCTATAAAGAATGACACTGGCATGGAGAGATTTCAAACCCAAAACCAGTGGACGTCGATAGCAGTTCTTGTGTGGAAGAAGAAATTGCCTTCGATGACGTAGATGTGAACGAATCAGTTCCAGTAGACATCATTGATGCGATGCTGGATAGTTGTGGGGTTGAGCACACCAAAACTGATCCACCTCCCTTGTTTAGAAACATTGTGCATGATGCTGAGATACCGTTATACATGGGTTGTAAGTTTACGAAGCTTAGTGCTGTGTTGAGATTGTATAAACTGAAAGCTAACAATCGATGGAGCGACAAAAACTTCACGTCATTGTTGTCTTTGTTGAAAGAAATTCTTCCTGAAGGAAACGAGCTGCCGATCTCAACATACCAGTTAAAGAAATTGTTATGCCCAATGGGAATGGAGGCCAAGAAGATACACACATGCAAGAATGATTGTGTATTATTTCAAAAGGACTATGTGGATTTGAAAGATTGTCCGAAATGTGGTGCGTCAAGGTATAAATTGATGACTTCGGGGGAGTCCAAAACTGGTTCTCCCGCCAAGGTGATGTGGTATCTACCTATAATACCACGGTTTCAACGCTTGTTTGCCAATCCTATAGATGCGAAGAATTTGAGGTGGCATGCAGATGTTAAGAAAAATAATGATGGGATCCTACGACATGCGTCTGATTGCCCACAGTGGAAGAAGATTGATTTATTGTACCCTAAATTCAGTGAAGAGGACAGGAATCTAAGACTTGGGCTTTGTACAGATGGGATGAATCCGTACGGGACATTGAGCAGCCAACATAGCACTTGGCTAGTTATGCTTGTTATATACAATCTTCCTCCCTGGTTGTGTATGAAAAATAAGTATGTTATGTTGTCATCTTTGATATCGGGCCCTAAACAACCTGGAAATGATATCGACGTTTATCTTGAACCTATGATTGATGACTTGAAGAAGCTCTGGGGTGAAGGTGTGATGACCTATGATGATTCACAAAGAGAGACATTTTGTTTGCACGCTATGTTGTTTTGCACTGTGAATGACTTTCCAACATATGGGAATTTGTCTGGATATAGTGTCAAAGGATCTAAAGTGTGTCCTATATGTGAAGAGAACACTGATTCAATACGACTAAAATACGGCAGCAAGACTGTATATCTTGCTCATCGAAGGTTTCTTCTAAAATTTCATCCGTATCGTAGGTTGCGCAAAGCATTCAATGGACGAAATGAGGAACGTAGTGCACCTAAACCTATATCAGGGGGGGATGTTTATGAAAGAGTGAAAGACATCGCCAATGAATTTGGTAAGAGATCACAATGTACGATGGCCACAAGGAGTGACAAGTCTTTATTTAAGAAGAAGTCGATATTTTGGGATCTTCCTTATTGGAGTTCTTTGACAGTCAGACATTGTATCGATGTCATGCACGTTGAGAAAAATGTATGTGATAGCGTCATCGGTACTCTGTTGAATATACCAGGTAAGACTAAAGATGGGATAAAATCTAGAATGGACCTACGTGAAATGGGAATAAGGATAGAATTAACAGAAGTAGTTAGTAGCGATCGGAGAACATACTTACCTCTCACTTGTTACATGTTGTCTAGAAAGGAGAAGAAAGCATTTTGTGAATGCTTGGTAAATGTTAAGGTGCCACAGGGTTACTCATCCAACATCCGTACATTGGTATCAATGAAAGATCTGAAGTTGATAGGTCTTAAATCTCATGATTGTCACACTCTAATGCAACAAATATTGCCTGTGGCAATTTGATCTATATTGTCGAAGCATGTAAGGTTTGCAATCACCAGACTTTGTTTCTTTTTCAACAGTATGTGCAGCAAAATTATTGACCATGATACTCTCGATAATTTGCAAAGAGAAGTGGTTGTTACCCTATGTCAGCTTGAGATGTATTTTCCTCCGTCATTCTTTGATATCATGGTACATCTTGTTGTCCACTTGATTAGGGAAGTGAAAATGTTGGGACCAGTTTTCTTGCATTGGATGTATCCCTTTGAACGATACATGAGCATTTTTAAAGGTGATATTCGAAACCGTTATCGGCCTGAAGGGAGTATTATTGAGGGTTATGTGGCAAGAGAGGTTATGGATTTTTGCAATGACTTTCTGAGTGGTAATGACACTCCCGTGAATGACAAGAATATTGAGGAGCATTTTGGAAAAGGAGTTTTGGGATCACGGGTGAAAGTAATCAACCGTGAGCAGTTGGAGCAAGTTCACTTGTATATTTTACACAACATGGATGAAGTCAGTGTTTATATCGAGGAACATACCAATTTCATCAAGAGACAATATCCTCAAGCCAATACAATGTGGCTTGCTAGAGAGCATAACAAGACATTTATTAAGTGGTTTGAAGATAAAGTCTTACATCAACTATCTCAAACACCAGATAATCTTACTAAAACCATCAAATGCCTTGCCTTTAAACCAAAATTGAATGTTATGTCTTATGAAGGGTTTGACATAAATGGTTTCTCATATTACACAAAGTGTCAAGATGATAAGAGTGTCGTCCAAAACAGTGGGGTCACCCTTCAAGCGTCTTCATTTTTTTGCAAGTGCAAAGGATAAAAGTCCACGTGAAGCTAAAATGTCATATTACGGTGTCATTGAAGACATATGGGAGTTTGACTATGTAGATTTCAGAATTCCACTCTTTAAATGTAATTGGGTTGACAACAACAAAGGAGTTATAGTGGATGAATTGGGTTTCACATTAGTGAACTTTGAAAAGATTGGCGAGAAGGGTGAACCATTCATATTGGCATCACAGGTGAAACAAGTATATTATATCGATGATCCTATAAATGATAAATGGTTGGTTGTTCTTCATGGTAAAAGACAGTTCATCGAAGAACCTATAGATGAAGAAGAGTACTATGATAAGTATGATGACTCCAGTCTATTCTCAGTTGAGTTGCCAATACCACCAAACATTGAAGCTGGGGATCACAATGACTTGTATGTTCATGGGGATCATAATGAAGGATTGTTAATTGATAAAAGATCACAATATTAGAGGCATGGATGTTTATATTTTTATTATGTTTTATTTTTCTGAATGTGAACTTTACAATGTGAATGTGGACTTTACAATGCGAATTACTTTACAATGTGAATGTGTACTTTACAATGTGAATGTGAACTTTACAATGTGAATTACTTTACAGTGTGAATGTGTACTTTACAATGTGAACTTTACAATTAGTATTACTTTACAATGTGAAATTTATAATTTGAATGTGAACTTTCAGATGGCTGAGCATTCCCATGATGACCGTGATGATGATCACCGTGAGGGTGAGGACGTGCTTGCACCGCATGACAATGTAAGTTTTAAGAATATATCCCCAAGGTTTCTATCTATATGTTCATTTATAATTATATTATGTAAGTGTGTTTTTTTAATCAAATTTTAGGTTGGTGATGTACCCCCTGAAGAAATTACAACACTTGATGAGAAGCAAAAGAAAATTGAGAAAGTGAGGGGCATCACAATGATAAACAAGTTAATACATCAAAGGGGAAATGGACCCAAATTGGTTGTGGATTTCGATCAGGCAGGAAATCCATATGGAGTGAACCGCAACTCATTTGTTTCATATCTTGGGGTTCTTACTCGCAGCCATTGCAGTCCTATCCTAGAATCATGGCATAAAGTTCCTAAGGGGAAGAAAGACCACATATGGAAGGAACTATGCGTGAGTTATTATTATTTGTCATTCTATTTGTGTAGATTACTAATTTTTAGGATACTAGTTAATAGCAATTCTATTTAATTTGCAGAGCATATTTGATCTGGATGAAAAGCTACATCGTAAATGTGTGATGCAACATTGTGGGAGGGTTCTAAGGAACTATAGGACTAATCTCACCCGAGATTACATACGTGATGCCGAGAATAGGTTCTTGATCGATTCCAATTCCAGACATTGATCAGTATTTCACTAACTCTACACTAATAATTTTTGTTTGTATTCTCTTTGAAAAATAAATATAGGAAGAAGGAAGCCACACAATAATGGAACTACTTGGACCCCAAAGAATGGGAGGAGTTTGTTACCCAAAGAAAAACAGATGAATTCAAGGTATTAAGCGACACTCCCAATTTAATTAATATACATTTTTATGTATTCAACTATTCAAGATTAACCTTTAGTGTTACTAACCAAATCAATGTGCTAACTAACTAGGCTATCAGCGATGCTCAATGAGCAAGACGTGCACTGAATGTGCACGACCACACAATGGGTCCAAGAGGATATGCAGTCATTCGCCAAAGACTATAGGCTGAGTCTACTCAGCCTACTACTACTCAGGAGACTGTAGAGTCCTCTACTACTGCTCCTTCACCTCTGCCTCATCATGTTATGTGGATAGTTGGGAGGCAAAACAAGAAGGGAGAGATACCGAAGCTCGCAATCACTGAGGCGTCTGCAAAAATGGTAAAAATCAACTCTTAGAGCAATCTATCGATATTGATTATTGTTATGTTTACTTACGAATTTTTGTTGACGGTGATTAGTAGGAGCTGCACGAGCAGATGAAGGAAGGAAAGTTCATCCCTCAGGGCACAAGGGATGAACTGACAGTTGCTCTGGGTAACCCAGAGCATCCTAGACGTGTAAGGGGTGCAGGCACTGGTGTGGGCATCAAATCATTCTTTGGGCCATCCCAGCGCAAACCTGTCCCAAAAGCTGGACTTTCACAAGTTGAGGTAACTTATTCTTATTTTAGAACGTTATTGCGAAAGGGAATTCAATAATTATAAACTAGCATTTCTTTTATCCATGTATAAGTAGATTCCTTAATTGATAGGAGAGTCGAGGAAGTAGTTGATAAAAGACTCCATGAAGCAATTAACAAGTGGCATGCGTCTCAGACTACCACTCAGACAGTACCTGTGGCGAACCTCTCTTCTCCTACTGCTCGTACTGTAGAGGTTGGGAGTAATCCTATAGACCCACAACCTAGCACGTCCTCTGTAAGTATTTTTATGGCATATATAATAGCTAGTCTGTTCAAGATGATATGTTTGTGTATATATGCATATAACATTCTTTAGGTAAATTTGTAGGGGTTGAAGCCATGCTGACTAAAAAGTGAAGGATATATCGTTGCAGAGGCATCCACTTACCCACCCCTTAAAGGGTGCATGTTTCATGGGAGTCTAGTACCAGATGGCATGGTACGTGTGAGCCCGATACATATACTCGATGGCTGGACGAATCTTACACTACCTCATGCACACCCAGATGCTGAAACACTTGGTGAGGCAGTAGGCAGAGTGATACTGTGGCCCGAAGCAGATGTCCTCTATACTGATATTGTATGATAAATTTTCATTACTTTAATTTATTAGTGTGTATATATATATGAGTCAATTGATATGAAATTATATATACAGGTCAAAAAGACGAGACCCGCTACATCTCGGCCTCCACCTCCTCGACTACCAAGTTGGCTTCCAGGGGACCTACATGCCTCGATAGGTCCTAATTTTAGGAGTGTGGCAGTATGGATCGGCGAACATAATCCAAATTGCCCTATAAATGTTACTATTCCAGAGAATGCTACAGGTAAATCATACGATAACAATCTATTTATACAAGTTTAACATACATATTAATGCATACGTAATAGAAGTTCTAGACACGTATTAATGCAGGTCAAACATTCGGACACAACATATTTATACAAGATATTTTGGAGTTGTTTAGTTATGAATGGTTGAACACATCTATGATAGAGCTGTGGATATGGTGAGATTAATGCATATGACAATCTGGTTTATACATCCATATACCTTATTTTATATACGACAATCTGGTTTCTTATATATTAATGCATACGTAATACATGTTTTGCGGCCACTTACACAAGACATGTACAAATTTTGGGTTTTCCCATGTGGGATTTTTGGTTCCATCTTTGATTAGTCTTGTAGATACAGACCCGTATTCAGTTACTTCATATTGTTGTGATGCTTTTGAATATTTTGGTAAAAATAATAAGACGGTGATAATAGCTCCATTCAATGTCGAGTAAGTTTACTTTGCTTGTAATTTGGACTTAAGCAAATTACATTTTTATTGCGGATATTGAGTTATTAATTTTCTACTTTCTTACCTGTAGTGCTAAGCATTGGGAGTTATTAGTTATTGTCCCCAAGACATTCACCATCTATTATCTAGATCCTGCGGGGAGTGAGTTGGATGTATTATATAGACATGCAATTAAAAGGCCATTATTCTCGTGAGAAATGTTTTATGTTTGTATATCTGTTAACATCTATTACTGCATTACTATTTAATTATGCAATTTAATGTGTTACATTAACATATATAGGGCTTTACAAGAGTATAAAAAAACTGGAGGAAAGGTCCCCAGGAAAAAAAATCTGACACTCGTTTGGGAGAATGTGAAAGTAATTTCCTGACTCCAATGTATATATTATTTATGTGAACTGTGCTTATTTGTATTTTTGAATATTTTGTATGTTTCAATTTATAGTGTGCTACACAAGACAACGGCTGGGCATGTGCCTACTATGTGATGCGATTTATGGACCTAATCATCAAACATGCCGTATTGGAAATCGATAGCATACAACAGGTAATATACATAGTCTCGTTAGATAATATGAAATATATGAATCTTATTATATATTATTATAATTATGTATATACATCATTCTCTTTGTAGGTCTTTAAAACTGAGGACTTCAACACTGGTGCAAAGCGTTTTGATGTACATGCTCCCTATACGAGAGATGAATTAGATGCTGTAAGAGAAGATTGGGCAAAAGCCCTGCAAAGAGTGGGAATTTTTCAATATGATTTTGCTGACAATAATGACAATGATGAATAAAGAATAACTTTGTTCTCATAATTAATTTTGTGTGAATGTGAATGAATTTTTATGAATTGCCATATGTGTGTGAAAATCATCAATACATGAATGTTTCTACATGTGTTTGAATGTGAAAAGAGATGAAATAAATAGAACTACAGGTTGCTACTGGTTTCTACATGCGTGTGATGAAAAAATAATATGAATTAAATGTTCTTATACATGAGTGTGAATCACATATATATAATATTGTCCATCGTGCTAATTTTGCAGGTTTGTGGCCTGTTGTTGGATGATATCAATGGATGTCGTAAAACCTATAGTTCATAACTGAACTACAGGTTTCTCATCCTGCGACCAGCCACAACAGGTCTGCAGACTGACAGAAAAAAAACATAAAATAGGCGTCGGTTATTTGTATAAAACCGACGACATATGGTTACAGTGTCGGTTGCCATACTAGTAACCGGCGTCAATTTCCCTAATGAGGCCAGACACCACGACCGTGCTGGCCAGCACGGCCGTGGCAGCAGACCAGACATAAAATAGGCATCGGTTATTTGTATAAAACCGACGACATATGGTTACAGTGTCGGTTGCCCTACTAGTAACCGATGTCGATTTCCCTAATGAGGCTAGACACCACGACCGTGTTGGTCATCACGGCTGTGGCAGTAGGTGAGATGGCATCGGTTATCACTAATAAACTGACGCTGATAGTTTCCCAGATGGCACCCTTTCTGTGGCGTGAAGGTATATGGCGTCGGTTTCGAAGCTAATAACCGACACCTATACCCCCTGCTGGCGCGTTTTCGGCACGTTTTAAGTGGCGCGTGAAGGGTTGTGGCGTCTATTTGAGAACCGACGCATAACGGTTGGGCTTTTAGCGGTGCCCACATAGGTGTCGCTTAAAAACCGACACTAAAGGCCTTAAATAACCGACACTAAAGGTCGGTTATGTACTAATGGTTCCACAATGTCAACCATTGTTGGTTCCTCAATTTCAAAACCCTAATTGATGGTTCCTTAATTATAAACCCTAGTTCAATTGGGTTCAAAACCCTAATTGAAGGTCTATTTGAAGGGTGATTCAATGGTCCAATTGAAGAATAAATCAGTGGTCCAATTGATAGATGGTTTAGTGATTGAAATCCTGAATTGATAAAGTGATGGAAGACCTTTTTGGTCCATTCGGTTTTGAGAGAGAGTTTGGACCAAACGGTCTTAAGACAGTTTGAGTCCAAATGGTCTCAAGACCGTTTGGGATCAAATGGTCTCAAACCGTTTGGAGACCCAAGTCCATTCAGTTTCAAACCGTTTGGAGCATCAATGGTCAAGAACATTTGGATGTTTCAATGTGGTTAGGTTAATTGGAAACCCAAGGTGATGGGAGATTGAATGACCCTATGGTTGTTACTGATGTATCTCAAAGATAATCACCAGGGTGTACCTCTAAGGTACTAAGTGATTGATAATCCTTAGATGAGTTAATCCTTGAAGCTTAAGTAAGCAATAATTCAGTACACTATGTCAATCATAAATGTGTACTTGATTGAAGGGTTGATGTAAACCTAATCAAGTTGAAAAGATGATAGAAAGGAATTCATACATGAGTATTAATCATGCGGTGATTAGGTTATGATCCTTAGTAAAGAGATCATAAAACCCTAATCCAGAAGGTTAATGAACCCTAACCCTAATTCAGGGCAACATAATGTAAAATCCCAATTATGGGAATAGAGAGTGAAACCCTAATTGGATGAATAGTAAATCCTAATTATGGAAAGTTGAACAAGAAACCCTAGTTTTTAGGGTAAAGTGCATGAAACCCTAAACTAGGGTAATGTGATGTAAAACCCTGATGTATTGATATCAAATTGAGAAACCCTAATTAAGGTTGATTCCATGTGAAACCCTAATTGAGGGTGATGCCATGTGAAACCCTAATTGAGGTTGATTCCATGTGACACCCTAATTGAGGGTGATGCCATGTAAAACCTTAATTGAGGTTGATTCCATGAGAAACCCTAATTGAGGGTGATGCCATGTGAAACACTAATTGAGGGTGATGCCATGTGAAACCCTATTCAATGGTATGATGAGGAGCCCTAATATAGGGTGAAGGTATGTGAAACTCTAATTTGGAGTTATAATACATGAAGCCATAATCATTGGAAATATAATGATAAAACATAACTCTAATTACTAAGTAATGGTATGAACGAACCCTAATGCTAAAATAGTAGGTAATGCCTTATAAAGGTGAAATATCCCAAATGGTTGATTATAGACAACTTTAAAGTGAGCAATGCAATAACATTAAATGAGTCCATATCATTGAAGATAGCTGGACCATTCTTGTGTGTGACCTATGCACTTCATGGTAAAAGTGATATGTTAGTGGATGGAAGTATTAAGATGGGAAATACCTTAATACAAGATAAGTTGATAAATCAAGTAAATGGAAGTGATGAGGAAAGTGATACATCAAGATATGACATATATCACTTTTAGCATTCCAGGGTTGATATACCTTGATGCATCTCAAATTCAATATACTTGGACAAGAGACACATGAAGTGTATTATGTAAATTGTTACAATGAAATGTAATAGTTTGATATAATTTGATAAGTATAGGCTAATATACCTTGAGAATGGGGTTAATCCAAACGAATGAGTATGATGTAATCATACCATGATAAGGATGAAAAATGAACTCATACATTGTTTTGATAATCATTTAATGATAAATGATAAGAGTAATAAACATGATTGAATACTCAAGATGTGTAATGGTCTTGTGAGCCATGTGGATTAGATGTTGCCTAGTGATAGGTAACAAGATATTTAATGGCCTTGTGAGCCATATGGCTAGATGTTTCCTAGTGAGAGGTGACAAGATGCTTTATGGGCCTTATGAGCCATGAGAACAATTGTGGTCTAGTGAGAGACACCAAGATAATTAAAAAAGTTTATTGTAAGAAATGATAATGTTTTAATAAACTTAATAAAAGGAACAATTGCATTCAGTAAAGCATGTGAAAAGCTATGAAGGCTAACCTCAGGGTTCAGAGCCTAGGGAAGGATGTGATGATTAATGATGGGTCAAAGGAGTTTATATTCCATGATCCATGTAATCAGGTTTGGTTAAAGTCTAATACCTGGAAGAGGTGTAATGCCTGTAATCAGGATTGGTTAGAGTCCAATACCTGGCTGTGTAATCAGGATTGGTTAGAGTCCAATACCTAGCTGCGAAATCAGGATTGGTTAGAGTCCAATGCCTGGATGTGTAATCAGGATTGGTTAGAGTCCAATGCCTGGCGGTGTAATTAGGTTTGGAAGAGTCCAATACATGGCAGAGGCATGAAGCATGTAATCAGGATTGGTTAGAGTCCAATGCCTGGCTGTGTAATCAGGATTGGTTAGAGTCCAATGTGTGGCTGTGTAATCAGGATTGGTTAGAGTCCAATGCGTGGTTGTGTAATCAGGATTGGTTAGAGTCCAATGCCTGGCTGTGTAATCAGGATTGGTTAGAGTCCAATGCCTGGCTGTGTAATCAGGATTGGTTAGAGTCCAATGCGTGGCTGTGTAATCAGGATTGGTTAGAGTCCAATACATGGCTGTGAAATCAGGATTAGTTAGAGTCCAATGCATGGCTGTGAAATCAGGATTGGTTAGAGTCCAATGCCTAGCTGTAAAATCAGGATTGGTAGTGTCCAATGCCTGGAGATGTAATCAGGTTTGGAAGAGTCCAATACCTAGCAGAGGCTCAATGCCTGTAATAATGACATAGGATTGGTAATAACCCAATGCCTGTAATGATGACATAGGATTGGTAATAACCCAATGCCTGTGTTGATGATATATGAGTACATGGTAAATATAATTCCATATCTGTTTAGCAGATTGGCTAAAGCCAATAGATGAAACAAGAATTTTTCATGGGTGACATATTAAGAGAATGAATGTCACAAGAGAAGTTTGACATGATGGTATAATATGATGGATAAATGGTATACATGTTCTTCCTATTCCCTATTAAGAGAATAGCTGATCTATTGTTCTATCATAAATGGTTACAATGCTTTAAGATGAGAATGCTTTAAACTTCTTATCCTCTGCCCAGTTTTCTATTCTTAAACTACAATAATAATGTTTTTGGCGGAGATTTATATCTCCCGCTGGGGAAATTACAATTGTCTCACCCCCGTGGGATCCAACTTTTTTTAGGTGGACAAACACGGAGGAGAGTGAGAACATCTTGCAGAGGAGGAACTTCAGCAGCAGTAGGGACAACAGTGACAACTCAGGTTGAGTGTAGTGTCTGTCGTGTCATGTAGATAGAAGTCCTATGTGTCGTCTCTGTACTCTCAGGTCCTCGGAGTTAATATTTAGTGCTTTTAATAAATTGTTTTGAGATTCTGGCTTGATGCCTCGAGGTTCTTATATTGTCTGTGTTTAGCTTTTAACAAGGCAGTTGATGTTGTAAACCTCGAGAAGAAATGGTACAAGATATGTACTTATGAACCAGGTTGTAATTGTAATACATTGGTTCTTATTGAAAGAGTTTTCCTATGATTGGATCTCTTTGAAAAAGGTTTTAATTTTTAGTGATTTTCAGTAATCCACTGTTAGTATTCACTTCCGCTTAAGCTAATTATGTTTTTGTGAGTTGTTCACCACAGTTTCCAACTCTATTTGTTTAGAGTACTTATTATCTCTATATCGTGCAAAAAGTATAATCTTGGACTTGTATCGTGCATAAGGGGTAAATGGGTATCTCCCATATCATTCAAGTACACAACCCATATCGTGTATGAGATATAATCTATTTGCATATCGGGTTAACCCCATCTCGGGTTTCATTTCAGGTTGAGGTGTTCCAACCATATCGGGTTACATCTTATATTTTAATCCATATCTTATTTTGTGCATAAATGTATACACAATTCATCATATCATGCATCAGATGTATGTTTCAATATATCATGTACAAGTATATATTACATGATCATATCTTACAAGGAATACTTGCTAACTTACTCATATCGAGTTACCCAAACTAGGGTTTCATATTAATCTTACAAGTATACATTAAACCTTGTATCATGTATGGAGTCTATACTTGACTTCCTATCGTGTAAGAGGTTTATGGATAACACCATATCGTGTTCCAAGATATGAACTTCACCTTCATATCGTGCAAGGAAATGAAATCTTCAATTCATATCATGCAAGTGATATTTGCACATACCCATATCGGGTTAGAGCTACTAGTGTGTATGCTTGAACCCGATATCACTTTATAAAGTGATATCATCTTCTTCAAGCTCTAAAACTTCGTTATAACTGTTATATTTCATGGAAAAATGTCTAAACAACTACTAGAACTCATAATTTCATCAACTATTTTAGAAGATTTTTGGAATTAAAAGTAGTTCATTAAGTATAACAAATTAGGTGATGAATAATAACATGATAGAGTTCAAGTTATATAACCCACCTTGTGAAAAACTTCAAAGCTCCAAGATCCAAATATTCATGTCCTAAGGTTGAAGAAGAACTTCTCCAAGGTCCAGGGCTCGTTCACAACTCCTCCATGGACAAGAGATCACCATAGTTAAGCACTTGGTGAAGAAGGAAAGAAAAGTATATTCATAACCCGATATCCTACTTCAACCAAGGTTGAAGGTAACCAAAGCCTTACCTAAAGCTTGGTGCTCGAGCTCTCCTATCTCCTTGAGCTGCTTTGCAAAGTACCTAAGGGTCTTTGCATGATATCTCCAAGGGTAATGGTTATGAGGATCGTAAACTTTCATATGTTGGTGAAAGGTGAAGTATATATACGTGATTTCATGAGATAAAGCATATATGAGGTGTCTTCCCCTCATGCTACTATATGACACATGACCATGCATGGTTGACATGTGGCCATGCATGCACACATGTATATCTTGTCATGCAAGAGTCTTGGGGATAACCTAGAGACAATATCTCTTCCCTTACTTATCTTGTTGGGCAAGTTATCTCATCTTTATCTCATTAAATAAGCAACCTGATACACTTTTTGTAAGGAACTTTGCAACTCATCATGGGCCACCTCCTTGAGGTGCTCTACCTGTCATGGCCTTTACCAAGGCTCTACAAATCGATATGAGGCTCCTACTTTGGCTCCTTGGCCGATAGGGCTCCTTATATCAAGTCTACAACTCGATACAACACATATAAGGCTCTTGCATTCAACTCATTCTTGGTCCTTCATTACCAAGAGTATCACCACTCAAAGGTGATTCAAACATAGTGTCACCTTCTTTCTCTTTCCTCTAAAAGATACATAGAGGGAGTAGGGACACTCTAGAGGTTGCGATTTACATTTTAACCCGACATATTGGGTAAATTACAAATTGTACCAAAATTGGTGTACAAGGTACTGGCATTGTTCAAACGAGTTGTAACTTGGGATTTGGGCTTTCCACAAGCCACCACTTAGCATCACTCTATTTATTATGATACCAAAACACTCAGAACACATTCCACATGTGTCATTTGCAGTGTAACCCCTCATCTTGGGTAAATTGCACTTTTCACTCAGACTTTCATATAATGCACACATAGTTTGTAATTAAGCTCAAACTTGAAAACAAACTTCACCAAAAGCCTTAATTTATTTTCAAAAGATTAGAATCAGTTTGTAAGTATCTTACTTAAGCAAAAATTCTAGGTTTAAGTCATAACCCAGGTCAGGGGTATTACAATTATAAACCCCTAACAAGGATTTTGTCCCCGGAATCCCAAATGAAGGAAGACAATTGTTATTCATGCATCGTATCATCAAGTCTCCACATAACATCTTGATGTTATGGAGATACCAAAGAGCTTTGACCAACACAAAGCCATTTTCATAAAAGATCATCATTAGATCTATCATACATGATACATACTCAGCTGTTCTATCCATCACTGACTGTAAAGTCAACTCTATGTCAAGTAACACTTTCCAAGTCAGAAAAGTACTATGAAAAATTTAGGTGTCAAAACTTATTGACTCACATCTTTATATGTGACAAGATTCTAGGGATTCTTCCACACTCCTCACTCAGTTTAGCATTTTTCTTTCAAGGAGAGATCAGAATTACATTTTGTCACCCACTTGGGATTACAGGTCTTATCATACATCTTTAGTGCCACTCCAATCTGTTATCTCTACACTAAACTTCCTTATGACTTTGTATCAACCATCTTTCTAATTATTCATTCTATTGTCATAAGGAAAAGTCACTTAGTATAGAAGAACTTATCTTAGGGATATCTCTAGATGTTATGAATAGTCTGCTTCCATAGGTCTAGATAGGGATACATTAAGGAATTATTTTTAGCTTGATAAGATTTTTCTCAAAATGATTATGCAATTGCTCCTTCAATTAATACATCCTTATCAAGGTTATGTTTATGCAGAGCATAAACCCCTAACATATGATTTTCCTACTAGAGTTATCTCAAGGTTGGCCCTTCTAGGTAACCAAACATTATTCATCTTATCAGGAGTCATATTCTCACTCTCCCATACCTTTTGGCACATCTTGAATATCAGAATTTCTTATCTTGGTATCCTTCACATGTGTCGAAAACACATCATATCTTTATCATATCCATTTTTCTATTATTAATACCAGAGTCAAACATATAAAAGGATCTTTCTTTTATCTTAAGACATAATATGTTACACATATCTTTATCTTGGGACCAAAGTCCAAGAGATCACCTCTAACTCATGCACATCAAGTGTCCTCAGCCTCACTTGATTTCCATGTTCCTGAAAGGAAAGAACACAAAGAAACATATTCCTTTCATCACCCCATCATTACCCAGGGTTGTTCATCAAAGAGGAGACATCATCATCTCCTAAGATTATTACATGAACTTTCACCGTTCATGAGTCATTTATACTTGTTGCATCTCATGTTCCCTGCCATCTGCATAGGAATTATATGGATGATTACATATCATCATCCCTTTCTTTATTATTGGATAACATGTTCATGAACATTTCATGGTTTTATCACATTCCCCATTTCCACATTATGGGAAAAGTTCTTTACTATTCACATATACTTTATCAAACATGGATCATTTCCCTTGTTCTCATTCTCATTTCATGAGGATTATACTCTTTACTTCCTCATATACACAGACTAGTCTGAGATCATCTCAGATTCCACTTTTTTGCACTTAGGATGTGATACAAATGTCCATACCATATTTCCAGTTTCATTATACTCACTAGATTGTCTCAGAATGACTACTTGATCAGAGTAATCAGAAAGATAACAATCTAAGAGTTCCATACTCACCTTACCTTCAATAGTTGAATACCTGGCCAGGGTATACAAGTACTAAGATTATGTAGTATGTACTTTGTTTACTATCATATTCCTTACTTTTTATACCATCAAGAACATAGGACTTAGCATCCATGGATTTTCTCCAGGCATCACATATATACCTTATCCTTTTTCACATAGATAGAAGAAATTGTAAAGCATTTAAAAGAGTACTGAACAAAATGTAAGTCCTCATATTCCTTGTGTCCTCATAGGACTTGTTAAAGGAAGCTCAATAACAACTACTTTCTTATATTTAACAAATAGAATCATGAAATGACATATCAAAATGACTCTATTTCATCTGACCTATCTCATCTCGCAGTTTGTTTACTGCCTCAGGCTGATTCTTTTCATAGAATCTTGTCGTTGCCTGATTCCAACGTCGTGCTCTATTGCTTGGTGCCGATGGACCTGCTCGGGATGTCTGTCTACATCATCGTATGCCACAACTAGACCATTGCCTTTGAGAGTCTTGCTGACTCTGCCTTGGCGGTTGGGTCATTTCCTCCTTCCTTTTTGGATAAGAGGATCTAATATGCCCAATCTGTTTACACTCATAACACATCTTATAAGCATTCCCCGACCTTTTCGGCCTTATAACCGATGTAGAGGCCAAACCAAGAGTTCTAACTGGTGGAACATCATGTCCTTTACCCTTTCTAGGTAGCCACTGCCCTGGTGCACTAGACATTGGTTGCACTGGTGGTACCAAAAACTTTCCCTTTTTGGAACTATTAGGCATCTGTCTCTGAGTCTGGATAGGTCTTTTCTTAATTCCTACCTCATTATCCTCTTCTGGATAGTATTTTATGATATGTCCAGGCTGCCTACACATGTAGCAAACCCTAATTTTAGGTTGTAACCTATTTCTTTCATCATTTTCTGTCGCTCCAACATATGGATGTTGATCAGGAATCCTACTAGTGCCCAAAATTTCATCATTGGGGGCTGGTAATCTGGGTTGTGTTGCTAATACCTAGTCCACTATACGCATTACTACTGTCTTAACCTACCCAACAACGATATCAAAAGAAGGATCTCTTATCATATCTGGATCATTTTGGGGATTTTTAAGCAGTCGTTCTCCTCTCGCCTGAGCCCTTGCACCTTCTCCTAGTGCAGCAACATTGCTTTCAACAATGTACTCCTTGTGTTCTCTAGACATCTTTAAGCTTTACTCTATCTTCTGCATAAGCAGAAGTCACTTATAAGATATACTGGAGGACACTAGAATAGACTCAACAACTTAGTCCTATGTCTCTGTAGACTCATCGAACCTTAAGCTGTGATACCAAACTTGTAATGACTTTCTCAAACTGACAACCAAATCGTTACTAATTATGCGGAATAATCATAAACAACGGATAAGCAAAAATCACTAAAATTTAAAACCAATTTTGCAAGGAGATTCTCTTCCAGAAAACTCTTACGGAAAGATCCAAAACTCATACATATATCATGATTTACATTGTACAACATTGTTTCATTTCATCTCGAGGATAATCATTGGAGCAACATAAAACCTTGAGGCTTACAAGACAAAATCCCAGATTGTTCCAAAAACCATTACGAACCGACTCCAAGGACGTGAGAATACATATACGACACATATGACTTCTATCTACAAGACACGACAGACAGTACACTCAACCTGAGCTGTCACTGCTGCCTCAGCTGTTGGTTGTCCTCTGCAGAAAGGTCTCCACCGCCTTGTGCACGTCCACCTAAAAATTTTGGATCCCACGGGGTGAGACAATTGTCCCAGCGAGAGATATAACTCTCCTCCGACCATATTATTATTGCAGATAAACATTATAAAAACTAAGCAGGGGTTCCTTTTATATTAACAAGCATGATTAATCATTGTATGAACAAAATAAAAGAATCTCCTTTCTTAAGGAGAACATTGCATCTACCCATGGTAGAGTTATGAATCATCTATATGCTTTGCAAGGAATGTAAAGGAACATAAATAACATATATCAACTAAGATGTATAACTGAATTGCGCATCAAACAATGTTTTCTGTAATCGATCCTTAAGCAAATATGCTATGCGGCTGAACATATTTTATAATCACACTTATACCCTGAGGAGATGAAGCATACCCCGTTCATCTCCAACCGAACACAAACTTCTCACAAGTTGGTACCATACAAGGTCAATGGAAGAGCTGATTGCCATAACCTCCCTTATCTCAGTCAGTACGAGACCACTTAGGCTTAGCAGGACATCTTGTGTCAGCTACAATATAGTTGTGCCAGGGTACAAAGGTATCCTCACTTAGAGCTACAACGTCAACTGTGCTCTTTTAGGAGAACATCTACAACAACCATCCCCAGTTATGAAATTACTGAGTCATGGTCACTTAGGCACCATACTCTGAGTCATGGTCACATAGGTACCATACTTTGAGCCATGGGTCAGTTCACCATGCTCTATTGAGACATTCTTATGAAATTACTGAGTCATGGTCACTTAGGCACCATGCCCCCACATATTCAAAAATATACATTCCGGGTTATGCCGCGGGAAACCCGTTTCACCATTCAGCAAATTCTGACACTGATGGATCTATGGTCAGGGCAATGTTTTATGGTTTCTATTGATATATTACACATATTACAACATTCTTTTAGCATCAAACAAGTTGTCATTATTAATCACAACAAATGCTACAAAGAAAGTGTAATACATCTATCATGTACTTTTCAAGTCTTTAAAACACATTTAGATACTTGGTACTTGGGATCTCAGTCCCTTATCACACTATTGGGAATCCTCATCCCTTCACATCATTATCATCATGATTACCGGATCTGGGTATTCAAACCCCTAGATCATCACATAGCATTGTTACCTCTATAACAGGTAACTATTACGTCCTGGTCCTCAGACCAAGGTATTGATTTTACTTGTTGTACAAGTATTTCACATAGCTCACATAATTGGATTAAATATCTTGTCGCCTCTCACTAGGCAATAATATTCATATGTCTCACAAGGCCATTAAGCATTTTGTCACCTCTCACTAGGCAACAACTATTCATATGACTCACAAGGCCATTAAGCATTTTGTCACCTCTCACTAGGCAATAACTATTCACATGGCTCACAAGGCCATTAAACATCATACTTATCATATAAGTATTTAACATGCCTCACAATGCTTATGCAATAAGAAAAATACAACCTTCCCCATTATTAGGGTTAGGGTTTCCTTTTATAGTCGAATTGGGTTTCAAGTTCATATTATCAGTCCAGACCCTAATTCATTGCTCCACACATCCAGGATCATATATTCATATCATAGGTATGCAATCATGCTTATCTATTCTCATCATTTATCATTTAAATGATTATCAACACAAAGTATGAGTTTCTCTCTTATCCTCTCTAGGATATTGATTACATCATACTTTTGGTTCTATCCTCCTCTTGAGGAATATTAGTTCATCATTAACAATTCTCACCATCTTTTAATTAACACCACATTCAACATGTGTCACTCAATCAATCACATATGATTGAAGTGTCTCTACCATATTGGGTATCAAGATGTGTGTATGTTAACATGTATTGCTTTTAGATACATTCTTATTTCACATAGTGTATCCATATCGGGCAGGTGGTATAACCACATCACCATATCATGTTTTAGGATGTATCCCCTAATCATACTATCCTGTACCCCTACGAAATTGACTATCACTTAGTTCTTATCATCTCAAGACAACTTCATATCGGGTATGAGCTAGGTGCTTGACCCCATATTGGGTATAAGCTATGTGCTTGATGCCATATCGTGCAAAAGATGTGCCCCATATCAGGCATGTATATCAGGCATATGTATTGGGAATCATATCGGGCATAAAACATATGTCCCATCATATATCATTTGAGTGATATACAAGATACTATATCGATCTCCCTTCAGGATTATTATATCGGGTATCCATGTCGGGTAACATATTGAGTTACCATCTTAGGTATACCTTAAAACTCATAACCCCTTCATTCCTTCAAGGATCAACCTTATCATATAATTACTTGACAATCTAGATGTCTTATTAAATTTTCATATCACAATCCATTACACAAAAGGAGTAGGGTATATCGAGTTTCCATCCCTCAAATAGGGTTTTCCATCAGTTTGGATAAATTATGCCATATCGTTCATGAAGTATGAATTAAACCTCATATCGTTCACCAAGTAGGAGTAACTGCTATTCCTAGCATCCAAGGGATATCATTCATATCATCCATGTGGTATCACTCACCACTTGTATCGGCTTACCCATCACCTAGGGTTTCCAACTCTATTTGTTTAGAGTACTTATTATCTCTATATCGTGTAAAAAGTATAATCTTGGACTTGTATCATGCATAAGGGGTAAATGGGTATCTCACATATCATGCAAGTACACAACCCATATCATGTATGAGCTATCATCTATTTTCATATTGGTTTAACCCCATCTCGAGTTTCATTTGCGGTTGAGGTGTTCCAACCATATCGGGTTACATCTTATATTTTAATCCATATCTTATTTTGTGCATAAATGTATACTCAATCCATCATATCGTGCATCAGATGTATGCTTCAATATATCGTGTACAAGTATATATTACATGATCATATCGTGTAAGGGATACTTTCTAACTGACTCATATCGGGTTACCCAAACTAGGGTTTCATATTAATCTTACAAGTATACATTAAACCTTGTATCGTGTATGGAGTCTATACTTGAGTTCCTATCATGCAAGAGGTTTATGGATAACACCATATCGTGTTACGAGATATGAACTTCACCTTCATATCGTGCAAGGAAATGAAATCTTCAATTCATATCATGCAAGTGATATTTGCACATACCCATATCGGGTTAGAGCTACTAGTGTGTATGCTTGAACCCGATATCACTTTATAAAGTGATATCATCTTCTTCAAGCTCTAAAACTTCATTATAACTATTATAGTTCATGTAAACAGGTCTAAACAACTACTAGAACTCATAATTTCATCAACTATTTTAGAAGATTTTTGGAATTAAAAGTAGTTCATTAAGTATAGCAATTTAGGTGATGAATAATAACATGATAGAGTTCAAGTTATATAATCTGCCTTGTGAACAACTTCAAAGCTCCAAGCCCCAAAGCTTCACTTCATAAGGTTGAAGAAGAACTTATCCAAGGTCCAGAGCTCGTTCAAAACTCATCCATGGATAAGATATCACCATAGTTAAGCACTTGGTGAAGAAGGAAAGAAAATAATATTCATAACCCGATATCCTACTTCCACCAAGGTTGAAGGTGACCAAATCCTTCAACCTAAAGCTTGGTGCTCGAGCTCTCCTAGCTCCTTGCACTTCTTTCCACGATACCTAAGGGTCTTTGTACGATATCTCCAAGGGGATTGGTTATGAGGATCATAAACTTTCATAAGTTGGTGAAAGGTGAAGTATATATACTTGATTTCATGAGATAAAACATATATGCGGTGTCTTCCCCTCATGCTACTAGATGACACATGTACATGCATGGTTGACACATCTACATGCATGCACACATGTATATCTTGTCATGAAAGAGTCTTGGGGATAACCTAGATACAATATCTCGACCCTTACTTATCTTGTTGGGCAAGTTATCTCATCTTTATCTCATTAAATAAGTAACCTGCTACACTTTTTGTAAGGAACTTTGCAACTCATCATGGGCCACATCCTTGAGGTTATCTACCCATCATGGCCTTTTCAAAGAATAAAAAAACTGATAGGAGGCTCCTAATTTAGCTCCTTGGCCGATAGGGCTCCTTATATCAAGTCTACAACTCGATACAACACATATAAGGCTCTTGCCTTCAACTCATTCTTGGTCCTTCATTACCAAGAGTATCACCACTCAAAGGTGATTCAAACAAAGTGTCTCGTTATTTATCTTTCTTCTAAAAGATACATAGATGGAGTAGGGACACTCTAGACGTGGTAATTTACATTTTTACCCCACATATTGGGTAAATTACAAATTGTACCAAAATTGGTGTACAAGGTACTAGCATTGTTCAAACGAGTTGTAACTTGGGATTTAGGCTTTCCACAAGCCACCACTTAGCATCAATCTCTTTCTTATGATACCAAAACACTTAGAACACATTACGCATGTGTCATTTGTAGTGTAACCCCTCATCTTGGGTAAATTGCACTTTTCACTCAAACTTTCATATAATGCACACATAGTTTGTAATTAAGCTCAAACTTGAAAACAAACTTCACCAAAAGCCTTAATTTCTTTTCAAAAGATTAGAATAAGTTTGTAAGTATCTTACTTAAGCAAAACTTCTAGGGTTAAGTCATAACCTAGGTCAGGGGTATTACATGATCCCTTGCACCACCTTCTAGTGCAACAACACTACTTTCAACAGCGTGTTCTTCGTGCGCTCCATCCATCTTTGGTTTTTACTTCTTCTCTTATACGAGGAGAATTTACTATAAGATATACTAGAGGACACTATAACAGACTCAGAAAACTTAATCCTATGTCAACGAACCTTAGGCTCTGATACCAAAACTTTGTGATGACCCGATTACAAATCAAGCCATCACCAGTAAAAAAAAATTGTGAAATTATCAAAATAGATGAATTAACAAAATCACTAAAAGTTAAAACCATCTTGCACATAGATCTTCTTTCCAACAAACTCTTACACAAGGAACTAAAGCCTTATATACATATGGTTCACATTATACATTCAGTATTTCGTCTCTTCTCGAGGATACCAAGTAGTTGCTTTGCTTTTAATATGTACAACGACAATATAAAAATCTCGAGATAAGAAAACCAAAATCTCAAGTCATTCGTAGAAATCACTAAGAACTATCTCCCAAGGACATGAGAGTACAAAGATGACACATAGACTTCTATTTACAAAACCCTGACAGACAATGTACTCAACCTAAGATACTACTATTGTCCCTACAGATATGATCATTCTTCTATAGTCCAGTTCCTAGTCCCTCGTCCGCATCCACCTAAAAATTGTGGATCCCATGGGGTGAGACTGTTGTCCCAACGAGAGATATAACTCTCTGCCAACAATATTATTATCACAGGAAATAATATAAAATTGAACAAAAGATATTCCATTTGTTTAACAATTTTAATTTTTAAGTGCAAAGCATAGATATTGATAACATATCTATGAGTCATATTTTACTTTAAAAGGAATATGAAGAACATGTATAATATCTATCTACTAAGATGTATGAAAGTAATAAGACATCAACCAATATTTCCCATATTTGATCCTTAAACAAATACACTACACAGCTGATTACATGTTCACATTCATACTTATGCCTAGAGGAGTTGAGATATATCGCTCATACTCCAACCGACCACTAGTAAGTCAAAATCGGTACCATACAAGGTCAATGGCAGAGCCGGCTATCAAGACCTCACCTTTCTCAGTCAGTACGAGAACACTTAGGTTTAGCATGACATCTTGTATCTGTTGTAATTAGCTATGCTGGGGTATAACGGCATCTTCGCTATAGAGTTACCGTCGTAGCCTGTACTCTCTTTGGGAGAAGACCACTTAGCTTTCCTGGATTATCAGGATGACCACTGAGTGATCCTATTTTTAATTTTATTAGGAAGTCAACTGAGCAACATGATGTATTTGGGGAGTCCACTGAGCACCCTTATTTAGTTTGGGAGTCCACTGAGCACCCTAATATTACCACATATTAAAAAATATGTGTTCCGAGTAAAACTCATTTCACCATTCAACAATTGCTGACACTGAATGGATCTATGGTCTAGGCAACTACATGATAATATTCATCTTGCTTAATTAAGTGCATTACAATATCTTTTAGCATCAATCAAGTTACAAGCAAGAATTATATCAAATGCAATAAAGAAAAGAATAATTGCATTTATCAGGTACTTTCATATTTACTAAAACACATAGACCACATTGAATCTCAAGCTCTTGTCATCATCATTACTTGGGTATTCAACCCTTAATTCATCACTGAGTACTGTCACCACTTAGCAGATGATCATTACCTCTAGGTCATCAGACCAATGTATTTATTCACATAGTCCACATAGCTCATTGAATCTGTATCATATAACATCATAGCTCTTACTTAGTCATGCTTATTGCCTTAAGATACCGACATGGTTATTATATCATGTTATCAACAATTCCAAACGCATGTCTTAACCATGGAATATTAAAGAACACATTCTCCCTAATGAATTAGGGTTATAATCAACCAATTAGGGTTTCAAGATTTCATTAGGAGAGATTAAGTCCAAACTCATACTCCACTCATCTCAAAAGTATTATTATATGCTGATCACATAATTATCTTTCAAATCTTAGTTTCTCTTTCATCCCCACTAGGATGTAAATTACTTAATTCACCTCTTTAAGATCTACTAGCTCATCATTATCAAATTGTATTAAACTTATTGTATCTCAATATCGCATTAATCCTATTCATCACTTAGACAAGCTTAATAATTAAGGACATTCCTACCATATCAAGTAGCATGATTGATAATGTTATTCTATTGTATTTGAAGATGCATATATCATCTTAACGAGTATCCATTTTAATCATGTGATGAAACCACACCCTCATATTGGGTTTAGGTTATATCCCTTAACACCATATCGTGTAGTCATGTTGGGTTAGGTATCACTTTAACTTTTCTCATCTTAAGTCAACCTCATATCATGTATGGGTTAAACCATTATTCTCATATTGGGTTTAGGGGTGTATTGGGTTCTCATATCATGTACTAGAGTACTCCATATCAGGCATACCATATGGCCTTACCATATCTCATACAAAACAATATTATATTGGTTCTTCACCTTAGTTGGTCATGTCAATTTTCAATTTATATTTCCATATCGGTTTTCCATCATATCAATCTTCCTCTTGGATTTCCATATCGGATTTCCATCCTATCGGCTTACTTCTTGGGTTGCCATATCGGTTTCCATGTTGGGTTATTATATCGGATTACCCTCTTGGATATCATCTTGGATTTCACCATATCGTGTACCTACATTAGGTAGTATCATGTTGCCATATCGTGTTTCTATGTTAACTATCATATCGGTTTACCTATCTTAGGTATCATATCGGGTTACACCTTTGAACATCATATCAGTTTATGTGTGTAGGACACCATATCAGTTTACCTATCTTAGGCAAACCTCCTTCTTGTCCTTAACCATTTCAATGGTACTATTCATCTTATATAGTTGCACGACAGGATAAATGCTTAGTTACTTATCAACTCATCTCAACATAGTAAGTTGCATCGAGTTTTTCAAAAGAAAAGGATTTCACAACATATCGGATTTCCATATCCTCATCTAGGGTTTTGCCCATATTGGGCAAAGGTATTGGTTTACCTTTGTATCGTGTACAAGGTTATAGATAGGAATCTGCCATATCGTTCATAGAACCTATTTTACAAAGTATGAGCTACCTTCATATCGGGTAGACCCCCATATCAGATTCCATATCGGTTTTCAAAGTCTTCAACCCATATCGGGTTGCAAGAGTCTTCAACCCATATCGGGTTGTTCAATGATGATGTCATCATAATCATCCTCAAGATCATTATCTTACTATTATAAATCATGTACAGCAGTCCTAATTACTTATTGGAACTCATGATTATATCAATTGATCAAAGGAAATCCAAATTTTGACAGTAATAAAAAAACAGAATAATATTGAAGAAAAGATAATAATATTGATGGGTTTAAGTTATATATCCCACCTCTCAAATAGCTTACAAGCTTCAATCTTCAACTCCACATGTTCCAAGGTTGAAGATAAGACTTCTTCAAGCTCCACGACTTGGCCTCCAAGCTCTTGCATGATATCTCCAATCCAAATGGAGGATATCACCTCACTTGGTTGCTAAGACCTACTTTGGCCGATATCCCTTATCTTGGCCGATATCAAGCTTCACCACTCAACTCTCTTCACTATGGACGTCACAAGAGAGTATGCATGATACAAGAGGGAAGGGTACTAACAAGATTCGAAAATCTTACTAACAAGTGAAGGTCAAGGTATTTATACTTGGGTTTTATGGAAAAGAGTGTAATAGGTGTCATTAGACTAAGTTACTTCATGCCACCTAGCCATGCAAGGTCAACACATACACTTGCATGCATGATATTATTATCTTACCATGCAAAAAAATAAAAATCCAAGGATAATATAGGGGATAAGGGTCGACTCTTGAGTTATCTTCTAGGGCAAGTCTTCTTCCACTAACTATATTATAATATTCAACCTAATCCATTCCAAGACAAGTTGCTAGCCGATTCATATTTCTTCTTTGAAGTGCCTTGCCTGTCATGGGAAATTCTAAAACCCACAAACTGATAGGATACTCTTCTTATAGCTCTATGGACGATAGGGACTTCCTTCTAAGTCCACAACTCGATACGCTCATATGTATAACTTTCAACTTGTGCATTTTCTTGGTATTTTCATTATTATTAAGAGTGATAACACTTTAGGACGATTCAACATAATGTATCCTTCTTTCTCTCTCCTCTAGACAATACTAGGTAAAAGTATAAACAATCTAGAGGTGGTAATTTGCACATTGAACCTATATTTTGTATATATTGCAAATTGTACCAAATTGATACACCAATCACTTAGCATTATTTACACAAGTTCTCACTTAGAATTTAGGCTTTGCACAATCCACCACTTAGCATCATATTCTCTTTCATGATATTAAAAACACTTAGAATACATTCAACATGTGACATTTGCAGTATAACCCTTCTTCTTGGGTGAATTGCACTTTTCACTTAGATTATCATATAATGCACACATAGTTTGCATATAAGCTCAAATTTGAAAATAAACTTCACAAAGGAAATTAATTACTTTTCAAAAGATAAGAACAAGTTTGTAAGCAACTTACTTTAAGAAAAACATCTAGGGTTAGGCCATAACCCAGGTCAGGGGTGTTAGAATTACCATCTCTTACATTAATCTCTGGATCAACATCTTGTCACCTCTCACTAGGCAACAACTATTCACATGGCTCATAAGGCCATTAAACATATTGTCACCTCTCACTAGGCGAAAACTATTCACATGGCTCATAAGGCCATTAAACATCTTGTCACCTCTCACTAGGAAACAACTATTCACATGGCTCACATGGCTCACAAGGCCATTAACATCTTGTCACCTCTCACTAGGCAGCAACTATTCACATGGATCACAAGGCCATTAAACATCTTGTCACCTCTCATTAGGCAACAACTATTAGGGTTAGGGTTTCCCTTTATAGCCGAATAGGGTTTCAAGTTCATATTATCAATCCAAACCCTAATTCATTGCTCCACACATCTAGGAGCATACATTGATATCATAAGTATTCAATCATACTTTATTTATTCTCATCATTTATCATTAAATGATTATCAACACAAAGTATGAGTTTCTCTCTCATCCTCACTAGGATATTGATTACATCATACTTTATTAACTTGGCTTAACCTTTTCTCAAGGTATGTTAGCCTACACTTATCAAAGTGCATTAAACTCATTACGTCTTAATGTAACAATTGACATGACACACTTCATGTGTTACTCATTCAAGTATATTGGATTTGAGGTGCATCAAGGTGTATCAACCTTGAGGTGTTGGATGTGATATTTAACATGCCTTGGTATATCACTTCCCTCATCACTTTTAACTTACTTAAGTTTTCAACTTATCTTGTATTAGGGTATTTCCCATCCTAATACTTTATGCACTAACTCATCACATTTATCCTATAGTGTATTGGCCATAAGTCACACATTTGAATTACCCAACTATCATCAAGTGATATAGACTCATCTCGGGTTAAGGCATTGTTGATATAGGGTTGACCATTATCAACCACTTTAGGTGTTTCACCTATCAAGGTATTAATCACACCATTACTTGGTGTTACACTCATCACTCCTAAGAGTGTCTTGCCATCACCTTTACAAGGTGTATCGGGTTGAATCATGTATGTCAAGTTGAACACATGTATTAGATTAGGTGTATATCGGGCTAGGCATCATCATATCCCTCATATCCTTACCCATCAAGGTATCAACCTTACCAATCATATGGTGTATCACCTTCACCCTACATGGGTGTAACATCCTTACCTCACTTGAAGATATTGGCCACACCATACTTTAGTGTATTGGCCATCACATGTTCTAGGGTATTAGCCACCTTAACACTTTTGTCATCTAGTGTATTGGGTTACCCACCATATTGTTTTAGAGATGTGTGCTCAACACCATATCATCTAAGAGGTGTATGCTTAACCAAATATCGATTTAGAGGTGTATGCTTGCTACCCATATCACTTTAGAGGTGTATGTGTGCTCACCATATCGGGCAAGAGGTGTATGCTTGCTTACCATATCACTTTAGAGGTGTATGTGTGCTTACCATATCGGGCAAGAGGTGTATGCTTGCTTACCATATCACTTTAGAGGTGTATGTATGATTTACACCATATCAGGCAATAATGTGTGTGTGTGCTTCACACCATATTGGGTAAAGAGGTGTCTGTGTGCTTCACACCATATCGGGCAAAGAGGTGCATGCTTGCTTACCATATCACTTTAGAGGTGTATGTGTGCTTTACATCATATCAGGCAAAGAGGTATGTGTGTGCTTCACACCATATCGGGTAAAGAGGTGTCTGTGTGCTTCACACCATATCGGGAAAAGAGGTGCATGCTTGCTTACCATATCACTTTAGAGGTGTATGTGTGCTTACCATATCACTTTAGAGGTGTATGTGTGCTTTACACCATATCGGGCAAAGAGGTGTGTATGCGCTTCACACCATATCGGGCAAAGAGGTGTGTGTGTGATTCACACCATATTGGGAAAAGAGGTGTATGCTTGCTTACCATATCACTTTAGAGGTGTATGTTTGCTTACCATATCACTTTAGAGGTGTATCTGTGCTTTACACCATATCGGGCAAAGAGGTGTGTGTGTGCTTCACACCATATCGGGAAAAGAAGTGTATGCTTGACCTCATATCATGCAAAAGGTGTATACTACATCACCATATCGTCCAATAAAGTATAAACTCATGTCCATATCGTTTTAGTGGTGTCGGTGCATCACCATATCGGGTTAGAGGTGCTTGCTTATATGCTTGAACCCGATATCACTTTGTAAGGTGATACCATAATCTTCAAGCTATAAACCTTCATTATAATTGTTCTAGTATAAGGATAACAGGTCTAAGAAACTACTAGAACTCATAAATATATCAAGTATTCAAAAAAATTTCGGAATTGAAAGTAGATCATCATGTATAGCAAGAAAGATGGTGAATAATAACATGTTTGGGTTCAAGTTATATAACCCACCTCAAGAACAACTTGAAAGCTCCAAGCTCCAAAGATTCACATTCCTAAGGTTTAAGATGACTTATAAAAATTCCAAGTCTTGTTCACAACTCCTTCATATACAAGGAATCACCATAGTTAAGAACTTGGTGAAGAAGAAAAGAAAGAAAGATCATAACCCTAGATCCATGCTTCAATCCAAGGTTGAAGATGATCATGGCCTCACCTTAGGGTTAAGAATTTATCTCCTTCTTGATCCTTAGCATCTTTCTAGATACCTCACTACTCATGCACAATATGACCTCATTTGTGGCCGATATTCCTTCACTTGTGGCCAATATCACTTCATTTGGCCGATATCAACTTGCTATGGTCGATATCAACATGCTATGGCCGATATCACTTGCTATGGCCGATACCCAAGGCCCTATGCACGATAACAAGACTCTATGCACGATATCTAAGAGCAAGGAGGTGGTAAGATTCGAAAAATTTCACTAGGGAGTGAAAGGAAGGGTATATATACTTGAGGTTCATGGGAGAGAGTGTAAGAGGTTTCATCACCTTACTACTAGGAGGTGCCACATGGCCATGCATGGATTGACACATGTACTTGCATGCATTCCATATTTATCTTGCCATAAAAAATAAAAACTTGAGGATAATGCAAGGGATAAGGGTCGGCCCCCTTTGGTTATCTTCTAGGACAAGCCACTTCCACTCACATTATTATTATATTCACAATTCAATGCAACCTTTCCCAAGGAAAGTTGCAAGTTGATATCCATTGCTTTATTGAGGTGCTTAGCTCGTTTTTGAAAAGGCAAAGAGGTAACAACACGATATGGGGGTCTCCTCTTTGGCTCCTTGGCCGATAGGGACTCCCATTTAACACTATAACCCGATACAATCAATACAAGCTCAAATTAGGTTTTCCATTCAACCCCTTTCTTGGTCTTTTCATCACCAAGAATACTACCACTCATAAATGATTCAAACATGGTTTCTCATTCATTCTCTCTCCTATACATGATACATATAGGAAGTAGGAACACTCTAGATGTGGTAATTTACATATCAACCCTACATTTTGGGTAAATTACAATTTGTACCAAAATTTGTGTACAAGGTACTAACATTATTCAAACAAGTTCAAACTTGGTATCACTGCAAGAAATTACATTTTTAACATCAAAGATAGCGTCAACTTGACCTGCTGGACGTAATTAGATATTAAGAAATGACTAGTAAATAATATGGCCGCTACTAATACAACCAAACACGACAAAATATTTTTATCATCGTAATTGGTGTCACGGCTCTGCCGTTAATGCCTCCAAATGATTCGGGTCAGATAAGAAAAACCCACGACCCCTATTTTTTTTTCATGCCGTCCACGGGAAGAGGCGCCTTCCACGCACCATAGTCATCTCGTCTCTCCCAATATTCACCACTATCCCCAGTTCCTTTCGCTGCACCGGCGTGAAGACAACCTCTCACTTCTCCCACTCTTCCCCTGCAACCCGCATCAGTCGCGACCATGATTTTCCCTCTTTTCCCATCATTATACGTAGTCGTTATACAGTACAACACAGATTCTTGACAATCAATTATAGGGCACGGATGTTCCTATTGATGTGGACTGATTGGCGGTAGAAAGTATAGGAGTCTCTATGGCAGTGTACCCAGGCCGTCATCCGGGTCTGTAGACCCAAGATTTTTGGTGGTGTAGCGTCATCTCCAGATTGAGGTCATTTGTGGAGTGGCCTCTACAGATTAAAGTTGGTTCCGGTGGCATCAATCTTGTCCGCGGTGATGACCTCTCCAAATCAAACTTGGCCACTGCAATCTCAGACCAAGCTCTTACACAACGTCATCTCAGATATGTAAGATTCTACCCCTTCTCACCCTCCCCCAATTTCAGCGGCAGAGCCTTGAAGGCCTCACCCTTTTTCTAAAGAAGAAAATAGTTAGAGACAAGCTGCCGGTCAATCTTTCATTTAGATAATTGTTTTACTTTTTGTGATGGTTGTTTTCAATTTTCAATTGCACCTTAGGAGCGTAAATGCATTCACTTGCAAATACCAAGCACGCCTCTATGTGAGTGACCTTTGGAATTTGCTTCTCTCAAAATTTTCCTTTAAATACTGTCACTTTTTTATAATTGCTCTGCCTTATCCGTCTGTTTGTGTTTTCTATCTCCAATATGTTCCAATCCCAATCCAGTAACTATGGTACAGTCTGTATCTATTATATTTATTAATCTCTTCTTAGTTTGTTTTCATCTCCTTTCACGGTCACGGTGCCAGACCTTCCCAACTCCTTTTCTCCCCCGTCACAATACTTCTTTTCTCAACTCACTTTCAATTCTTCTATTCCTATTTCCATTATAAATTCTAACTCTTATTTGCATTCGTTGAACCACCAACACTTTTTGTAAAATTATCCTCTCACCATTGCTTCTGATTAAGATATTATTCATGTGGAAGCTTGGAAACCTCCGAGCCAAGTACCTCTTTGGTGGCCTAATTCAACAACTAGAGAATCACGAGGATATGTCAAGAAGATTCCACAAGAAATCGATAAGTGAAACATGTAGCCCATTGGTCAAGTAGTGTGCCATATTATATGTTTTAAAATTCTTATGTATTGTATTTTTAGCATTTTTTGCAGTTTCTATATATATGTCCTTAGTTTTGACTGTTGATTTGATTTATATTATCACTTGTTCATATTATCTTTCTTCATTGAGGTTGTTCGATTTTGTTAAGTATGCATGTAAGTAGTAAACATTTCTAGAATTAGCCTCTTATGTTAATGTCTTACCCACTAATAATTCAGACTCTGCCACTGCCCAATTTCTTATTTTCCCATAACACGATTCACCTTCTCTTTCAAAGGTGATGACACTGTATGATATTTAATGTCAAATTTTGGTCTGCTTGTTATGATCTCTCACTCTGAACTGCTACATTTATTTACAATTTTTTTGGATTGAGTCCACATCTAGTTGAAAAGAATGCGGCCCAAGTATTTTAGTTTTCTTCTACTTAACCAGTTAACTATTTTTAAACCTACAATTTATAAAAAATTAGTTTTAGATGACTGACTAGGGAATTGTTTAGTACGTGATTTGCCTCTTTGAAGCCAAAAAAGAAGTAAATAAATTTTCTTGCAGCGATACAACTCTATATTTTTTGGTAGTTTCGTCCCTATCTAATAATTAAGAATTCTAATACAAAACTATTTAGCCTAATACACCCAGTTTAGCTTTTCTGTGTACAATTAATATTTGAGTTGCCCCTTTGCTTCTATAAATCTTAGCGATCAAACAATATGGGAGATCTTTTGAGCCTAACCAGTAGGTTAACCACTTTCTCCTTTGTTAGACTTGATGAGATTTAGGAGGGCTAAACTACACACACTACAGTTTCAAGAGTAGATGGAAAAAATTCGATCATTAACTCTATTTAAAAGTGACTTTTAGTTCTCTTACACAGTCCATTCCAAATGCTGCATGTTTGTATAGGACTAGGGAAGAGTGATCGAGATTTGATGGAGAAAGGGTAGAAAATTCAGTGTAGTAATGGCTTATGGCTTGTGAGCATCACCATGACAATCCATAGTTGTATACGTGTCTAGGTGGCCAGACATTGTTTGGGGACGCCTAGACAACCTAGGTGTCTGGGTGGAGGCCTAAACTTTTTTATATTTTATAATACACACACAAATATATATATATATATATATATATATATATATATATATATATATATATATATATATATATATATATATATATACAATAATTATACACATATAGTATAGTTATTGAATCAGTAGAAATTACTAAGAGGAGCATGAAAATTGAAGAATAAGAATGAAGGAGCTTTAGTTAGGGAGGAGATGGATGATAAATTAGAGGAATGTTGGGATGAAGAAGAAGAAGGTAGCGACACATTTGTTTCTTGGTGGAACAATAAGAAAACACAACCAAGAATCTTGACGGGGATCATTGCATAGCAGCAACGTAGCTGCTTGATGGAGAAAAAAGAAGAAAAATATTAAGAGTGGGAGGAGAATGAGGAAAAAATAAAATAAAACTATAGCAGATCTACAAAGATCTCAGTATTCCAATGAAGCTAGAGAGTAGAATCGCAATACAGACCTTGGCTATCTTTTTCGGGTTTGGTTGGATTTGTACATGTTGTTCCTCCTCAAGTAGTGTGTGTGTTTACATGGTGTAAGACTTCGACTTTGTTTTGACTAAGCCAGAGTGCAAGTTTGAACTATGGTTAAGTCTTAGTAGGAACTAATAAAAGGTAATGAGCCTAGCCAAAAAATAAAGCAGTATTCTTAAATATATCTTGTGTGATTTTTAGTTTTCATAACCACATGCATACATGATCATACATAATCGCAAATCATGTAATTTAAATTAATGAATAATAATTAGGTGGAAAATGATTTTGTTATGAGAGTTCAAAAATGAAAAAACATGAATTTAACAAATCAGTAGTTAAAGATTGTAGCTAATCTATACTTCCACGCAACATAAATCTGATTTGCAATTTACAGATCCAATTTATCAACGTGAATCACTAAAATACAATGTTTTGAAAAACCTAGAGCATGTATAGTTTAGATATTAGTTTGTAAGTATTCTAACAACCATATGTCAGGTTCGAATGTGCAAATCTAGTCGCGAGTAAGAAAATGATGAAGGGAGATTTTTTTGACAAGTTCACTACTACATGTAGTGTATTCAAGAGGTTTTCGTGCGCATATTATCAACATTGCAACAAACTTAATTTTATCTAAATTATTGTTCTCTATTGTTTGGCTACATTCAAGAATAAGAAAATAATTGTTGTAAAGAATGTACATAGAAAATATACAAGTAAATAGATATTTACTAGCATACCTTTGAGTCTTAAGTAATGTAATTATTGTCTTTTGTGGAACTACTGAATAAATATCGAATTGAAGGTTTAGAATATGAAAACTCAAACATATGTGCTAAGAGTATTAGATCCAAATAATAATGTTGCACATACCATAATTTTGAACATTGTGATAGCTACTTAGATAAAACCATGAGCTATATCATTGGATCCACAAAAATAGGTCAAGGTGGAAATATAGGAAAGTCATAGAGCAAGGCACATCCCATAAGATACCTTGACCAGGCCATGTGTCGTAAGTATAAATCATCCTAAACAAGAATTCAAGTTGTAATATATTTATTAGTTACACTGTACCTAGCTGCCCACTTGGGTTCTAGGTCCTAGGAACCTAGCCCAGTTAGTTATCCGTGTGGACGCTTGGGATGACACCAAGACATTTAAAGGACTTATTTTTTTAGTTTTTTTCCTATATAGTTGTGATTGAGCTATATACTTATAGTTGCTGCCAAAGCTTCCAATTTACTTCCACATTCAAGATTTCTAATTTATTGCATTCTCTGCATTTTTCCCTCCACTTTTCAGAGAGGCAACTTTGCGAATTGACCAATTTACAACTACTCATTTGTTGGTAATTCGGTGTCGATGCACTTAAACTAAAAATTGCTCCACCAAGCAGCAACTTTTCTACTCCACTCTTCTTCCTCCTAATGTTCCTTCCATTCTCTATAATAGTTTCATTTTTTATATGTTACCCTCTAAATATTTGTCATTGTTTATACTTATTTCCTATTTTTTGTCTTCCCATGTTCATGCTATTACATTTTTTTTCATCTGTCTCACTAATTCTCCTCCAATCTTACTCTTTCATTCAATATTTCCTACGAGTTCCTAATGATTCGTATATCACTATAGATTAATATATAGCTATATATGTATGGATATATAATTACATACATATAAATATACAAACAACAAATAAAAACTATGCCTAGAAATACATAGGACTCTACTAGGATCTCATAGGCAACACATGTACTCCCAGACAATCTTGGTCACACAAAAAAGTTGTTACACATACTATCATTATATATAAAAATGTTGTAGACACATATGTCTAACAACAATATTGAATGTACCAAATTAATCTGAATTGAATTAGGGATACAAAATTATGACCTACTGCTTGTTATTTGATCGTATCCTCTGGCATATTATATATCTTGTATTATAGATCTTGAATTGAATTAGGGATAGAAAACTAGACCTACCTCAATAAAGTGATGAACATAATATGAAAATACTAATGGTTGGAATAATATTGCAAATGTGAAGGGATTTAAAGATATCATAAACCACCTGTAGATCATGTAATTATGTCTCATTTATTTTGAACACAATGAATCATTAGACCATAAAATTAATCCATGCATTTTTCAAAAAATACAACAAGAATTATATCACATGGAAAAGAAAATCAAAGTATTTTTCACTTGAAATATATTAATTCTCCAATACTTTCCGTATTTATTTAGTCATAAATTTTCCTTACGAATATTGATTAATAGTTTACTCAAATATGTAGTTATCCATAACTTGCATAAAGGTAATACATGAAAAGACACAATTATAAATTTTTTAAGTTCAATTATAAGTGTTTCTATGTTTAAAAATAATATTCATTTTTTTCTCTGTAGAAAATGGTACCAAATAAGCATTGGATTAGTCTTGTAGATGATCGACTTGATGATCCAACATATGGAATTGGTGTTGAGGAGTTTCTAACTTACACTTGCCAAAAACTCGGTGGAAATGAATTTAGGTGTCCATGTGTGCGTTGTGTTAATACTTCTTCATTCCCTCATGGTTTGGTTAAAACACACTTAATGGTGTATGGTATGATGAGGAGTTATACTTTATGGTATCATCATGGTGAAATGGGACAAAACTCTGATTCAGATACTGAAAACAATGAGAATCAAGAAGATGATGAAATTGTTGATGAGATGTTAGATCTTTTGGAAGACATGCACCCTAACCATCATACTTTTTAGAGGAACGTGGAAGACATGGGGTTTAATAACCATGATAACAATGAAGAAGAACCTATCAACGAGGCTAGAAAATTTTTTAGGTTGATAGATGACCTATATCAGCCTCTTTATAGGGGATCAAAGGGTTCAAAGTTGTCTGCCTTAGTAAAATTGCTTCACATAAAGACTCTTGGGAAATGGAGTAATCATTCTTTCACAATGCTTCTTGAATTGTTGAGAGATGAATTATTCCCAAATGACTAAACTTTTCCCCACTCTTATTATGAAGCAAAGAAAACAATCAAAGATCTTGGTTGCTCATATGACAAGATCGATGCATGTGTGAATGACTGTATGCTCTTTTGGAAAGAAGATATTCTTCTTAATAATTGCAGAGTGTGTAACACTTCGAGATGGAAACATGACAAGCATAGTGGAGAAGAGAAACTAAAAGCAAATGGTAAGAGAGTACTGAAAAAGATATTGCGCTACTTCCCACTGAGGCCTCGTCTTCAAATGTTGTTTATGTCAACGAAAACATCAACACTAATGAGATGGCATCATGATAAGAGTGATGATGGGAATTTGCGTCATCCAGCTGATTCTTTGGCATGGAAACATTTTAATGAAATTGATCCAACTTTTTCTACAGATTCAAGAAATGTCAGACTAGGTCTGGCTAGTGATGGTTTTCAACCATTCAATAATTCTAAATCATCATATAGCATTTGGCCTGTTATTCTAATTCCCTACAATTTGCCTCCATGGATGTGCATGAAGCAACCTAATTTTATTCTGTCTATGCTCATTCCTGGTCCTGATGGTCCTGGTGATGCTATTGATATTTATTTGCAACCTCTAATCAAAGAATTGCTTGAGTTATGGAGTATTGGTATGCACATATTTGATGCAACATCACGTCAAAATTTTAATATTCGGGAAGCTCTTTTGTGGACTATCAACAATTTTCCAGCTTATGGGATGTTATCTGGTTGGAGTACTAAGGGAAAACTTGCTTGTCCATGTTACCATAAGGGTACTTTTTCGATTAGGTTATCTAACGGTGGAAAGGAATGCTTCATGGGTCATCGACGTTATTTGCCTTTGAGTCACCGATGGAGAAAAAATAAAGCTACATTTGATGGAACTATAGAGAAGGGAACACCACCTACACCATTAACGGGTGATGATATACTTATTCAAGTCCAGAATCTTGAAGGGATTGTTTTGAGCAAATGTTCTAAAAAGATATCCCACAAGAGTAGGGGAGATAACTGGAACAAGAAAAGTATTTTCTTTAAGCTTCCTTATTGGAAATTTTTTTTGATACGACATACTTTAGACGTGATGCATATAGAGAAGAACATATGTGATAGTATTTTGGCAACACTTCTGAATGTGAAGAATAAGATAAAGGACAATTATAAATCTCGTCTTGATTTGCAAGCAATGAACATTAGACAACAATTGCATCCAATAGAGAGGGATGGGAAAATTGTGTTGCCTGATGCACCATTCACATTATCACGAGAGGGTAAGCATAAATTTTGCAAATTTTTGAAGGATATAAAAGTTCCAAATGGATTTTCTTCAAATATTTCACAGTGTGTGAACTTAAAAGAGAATAAGATTTTGGGATTGAAGAGTCATGATCACCATATTTTGTTACATCACATACTTCCCATTGCATTGCGTGGTCTCCTTCCTAAAGTTGTTTATGAACCAATTCTTGAGCTGTCTCATTTTTTCAAGGTGTTGGGTTCTAAGTGCTTGAATATGGGGGACTTGAAACAGATTGAAACTCAGATTCCAATAACTCTATGCAAGTTAGAACATCTTTTTCCACCATCATTTTTTGATGTGATGTTGCATTTGCCTATCCATCTGGCACACGAGGCTATGTTATGTGGACCCATTCATGGTCATTGGATGTATCCAATAGAGAGGAATTTGTGTACACTAAAGTCCCACATCCGTAACAGGACCCATCCAGAGGGCTCGATAGCAGAAGGATACATAGCAGAAGAATGCATGCATCTTTCTTCAAGATATTTGCATACAGTTGAGACAAGGTTCAACCACCTTGATCGGAATTATGATGATGATGTCAATGAAGCTGCAACCTTGTCTATTTTTTCATACAAGGGAAGAGAGTTAGGTTGTGGTACAACAAGAGACCTTGATGCACTTGCATTGCAACAGGCTCATATTTACATCCTAAACAATTGTGAAGAAGTTCAACAATTCATTGAGTGAGTCCTAACATATTTATGTGGCTCTCTAAATTAATGATCTTTACTGGACTTCTATTAACTTAAGCACAAATATTTGTTATTTATTTATTGTAGAGAATACTATCAAATATAAGAAGTTGATCCAGAAGATGCCCATCTTAAGGAAATAAATGAAAATTTCATAGAGTGGTTTAAGATGAAAGTAAGATGTTTATTTTGTTCCATATGGTAATGTACATATAAACTATTTTGTTGTATTTTTTTTATATCCATGGTATTTTAGGTTGCAGATGAATATGAGAATGATAAAAGCAAGAAGATGGATGAGCTACTTTCATTATCACGCGGCCGACTTAAATGTGTAACATGTTTTTATGGATACATAGTCAATGGATACCGATTCCACACTAGGTTCCATGATGAAAGATTACTAACACAATGTAGCGGAGTGGTTGTCATTGGTGATGATGGTAGTGGAGGTAGCATAGATTACTATGGGAAATTGATAGAAATTATAGAGTTGCAATACTTGGGTAATAACAAGGTGGTACTGTTTTGTTGTGATTGGTTTGACATTGCTGATAAAGTTAAAGGTGTAAGGACCGATGAGTATGACTTCACAAGTGTTGACTGCAACAGTATTTGGAAAACTTCCGAGCCATTTGTATTAGCCACACAAGCATCTCAAGTTTTTTATGCAAATGATCACAATAATAAGGGATGGCATGTTGTAACAAAAGTTGATCCACGAGACAAGTTTGATCCAGTTCATGTAGAAGAGGCACAAGATGATGTGATTGATATAGATAACATTACCTAGAACATTTTCTACTTTTATATACTTCCTAACATTTCAAAGATGAATAATTTCTTAATATGTGTACTTTTATAATTTCTATTTTACATATTAGATGCATATAAATGTTGTTTACATTATTTGTTTTAAAGATATCTTTTTTTTCTTCAACAAACCTTGATGGTGATACAGGAAAATGGTTACAAGCACATCCAAATATGACAAGGGCTTGATGGAAAAGTCTAAGGCTAAGAAATATATCCTCCCACAACAGTTAAGTATGATTGGAAAGGGTCGTGGTCGTGGAGTAGAGCTTAGAAGTTGTATGTCTAATACAATAGAAACTACCAAGAATGGTATCTGTGAGTTGCGTAACAGTCCATCGCCAATATTTAATAGTGGGCCACTGAATTTATTTTCCCAACGAAGCATTAGCCCTCCGCATTCTCTGCCACCAGATGAGAGTAATCCATCACCAAGAGATGTTCCTTCCCCACTAGCTGGAAATGATTTTATACCTCCTGAAGAAATTCATGTCCAACAAGAAGGTTGTGCTGCTACTGAAGTGATGGATTCTCGCTCCGTCAATGAGATATTAGCATGCATGATCACTTGCTTTTGTTCAACGATAAGTTTTCTCCTTTCTCAATTATTTTGGCCGTTAAAAATGATAGTACTTCTGTTTAGTTATGCATAATGTCCAATATTTTACCTTTTACAAATTGATGTCAGTTCTTTATTTTTTATCAAGTAGGTTTTCATAATATTATACCATGATATTTCTTGTTAGACATTGATGGTTTCCTAATGTTTCTCATGCTATTTAATAATATTTTAGTTCTTTTACTTTTATTATCTTACACTAACACATTTTTTAGACATTGTATATGATGCTATTTAAATCAAAATTCTGATCTTGATTGTAGCTAATGCAACTGAAAAGGTAGTGAGACGTCGAGGGAGTAACAAATGTAAAAAAGTTGCTAGATTGAGAGAAGGTAGTAAGATAGAAGTCACCTTCTATCAAGGACGCCCCATTGGGAAAAATCATAAGGTGTGGAGTAGACACTTGGGAAGGATTGTTCGTGATCAGAATATTTGTCCAGTAAAGGTGCATTCTTGGAATGAGGTCACTGAAAGGCAAAAAGAGCACACGTGGGCCGCAGTTATGGTAATAGCAATGAATTTACTTTTTAATTTGAATCACATAACTTTGTTCTCAATTCATATTCTACTTGTTCTAGGACAAATTTACAAATACTAAGATGGAGGATTATAAGAGTCATACTTTGAAACATCTCAAAGAGTTATAGGTGAAGTGGAGAGCATCAATGTATCAAAAAATTAAAGGGCTAGACATGTAATAACAACTACGAAGGAAGCCTTTGGCGATTGAAGTTGAGAGTGATTGGCAATGGATGGTTATGGAGCATTTTCATAGTGAAAAGTTTATTGTAGTCTACTGCAAACCAATTTCACATCATTTCTATTGACTTGTTGTATATTGTAAATTTCTTTCTATAATTTTTCTACATCTTACTATAGGCATTGAGTAAGAGAAACACCACAAATAGAGAAGGGATGAACAAAAAGTTACTTCACCATACTGGTAGCATGCCTCTTAGAGAAATATCATGGCAAAAGGTTTTTTCGTATCTATATAGTCTTCTTTATGCAATTTTCATGTATTTTCTCATCTGTATAACTAAATGTGGTACTATTATAGGGAGGAAAAGATGGAAAAGCACCCGACTTTGGCACAATGTACTTTGAGAGTCATAAGAAGGGAAATACATTAGCTACTACATAAGCATCCCAAGTTCATGTAAGTCATAATTAGCATGATCATGATCACAACCACTTGTTTTACATTTTTCTTGAATAATTAGTTTCTATTATAGGAAAAAATCATAAACATTCAACAAGTTGAGCCATCACTCCTCCCTGTTGAAGTCGTGGAAAAGGTGTATGGAGAATCATGAGCAAGGAAATACATAGTTGGTTATGGTGGAGAAATGACACCTAGAGATGTTAGAGGGCCGTACAAAACAAAGAATACCTTGTTGGATGAACTCAAATCAAAGGACCAAGCACTAAAATACAAAGAAGAGGCCTTAAAAATTCAAGCACAAACTCTTCAAGAAGTCAATGATGAAAAGCGAGCCACACAAAAGTGTCTAAGGAAGGTGGAAAATATAATTGATGTGATAGTCAACAATCAAAATTTTTAGCAGCTTTTACAGTTCAGTGAGGATGATGGTGGTTCTGCCTCTTCTGATTCTCTATCAGAAGATGACATTCTAAACTAGCTACAAGGTTAGCTAAGAGGATGTGACTATTTGGGTACAGTTTTTCTATTTATGATGGCTACTCTAATTATTTTCTTTGTCTAAATAGATTGCAATGCATGGATATATCAACTTATATTTTGTATTTCTTGTAGTGCTCTATCTTAATGATCAATACATCCATCTTTGATGTATGGTAGGGACTTGTGGATAAATTAGCAAAGGACACTCAAAATAAAATACATACAATGGGAGACAATGCAACATTTATTATTCTTTTTCGTCTACACGTGTAGTCCAAAATAGTTTTCTTTCCTTTATGTAAAAACTATAAATGATATTTATTTTATTATTTTGTTTGAACTATATCTATTGTTGTAAATATTACATCTGAATTCGTATTTTTGGAACATTATTAGAGAAGAATGAGTATGACCCATGTTGTTTAGTTTAAAACTTCTATTGATATCTCAATTGTTTAACTAATATGCATAGGATATTGGATAGGTCGTTGAATTGCCATGTATGCGCTACTTTATGGAACAAAAAAGCAATATTGAGAGTGGATCAATGACTTAAGTGAAAAGTCAAGCAGAGTGTTATATTAAATTATAAGAGGATGGGTTCCATCTCTATATATTATTACCTTCTTAGAAAACAATTACTAGTATTTTTCAACTCTGCTTTCTTTTGTATTTTCTTAATGAATAAGGGACAAAGAAGAATGGAGAAAGAGGATGGACATAAACTAAAATAGGTATGCAACATACACGTAAATAAGTTACTAAGAATCCAGAAATCATTATGCTACTTCCCAAGACAATGTCAACATTTGCAATTGAGAATTGCATATAGAGATGTTATTAAGAAATCATTTTGCATGACCCATCTTTCCCCTATCTAAAATCAATAGCCCAACTTGTCCTTTTGGCTATTCCTAGAGGGTAGACAAGTCACCCCAAGATTTATATTTTGTCTATTTATATTAAATATTTAATAACTCTAGTCTTAATTGATCATTCTTGTATTCTTAACTTCTATTTTGTGTAATGATACAGGCCACGACAACAACCCACCACAAGTCAGCTTCCTTGGCTCAACAACTCAGATACAAGCTGTGAAGTCCAATATGTTTGACAAGGTTTGTGTTACAATGTAGCTTTTATGCATTTTTATATGCATTACATTCCCATTGATACCTATCAAACAATCTATCCAAGACCTTTATGCAGGGATTATAGGAGTTCAAGCCAAAGGTCATATTGACAGTAAAGTTACTGCACAAAATCAATTTGTATTGCTTGGTATGTCACAACAAAAGCAAAGCAATTCCATATTCTACCAATGATGATAGTTGTCTAGCAACGCCATCGCCATACTATGCAATATAGAAGTGGAAGAGGAACCTTATGAGGTTTGCCCTAATGCTATGCAATATTTTTATGTCATTTGGTTTTTCTTGTCCATGTAGAAAGGTGTTTTTCACTGCTATCATGCTTGTGGTAGTTATAAAGGTGCGCACCTCCATCACGCACCTCATTGTTGCTACCCGAGGCTACCTAACACCATGGAAGATATCTACTATCTAGACATTATTTTTATATAACACCTAAAATGGGTCTTCAGTAATACATTTGTTTTGTGCAATTAGCAATATTACACATGAGTAGCGCCACTAACTCACGTGAACACACACACAATATTTCAACAACATATTTGTGAAAAATGTATTATGAACTTGTTTTTTCTATAATTATATAGGCCACGACAACCAACCCACCAAAAGTCAGCTTCCTTGGTTCAACATCTCAGATACAAACTGGTAGTCTAACTTTTAATACTTGATGTCTAACTTCTAAGGTGTTCTACGATTGCATTTGATTGAATTTGTAATTTGATTCCATAAGTTTATGCATATTATGTGATGTGTGTAGGTTATGTCCATGTTTTGTAATTGTGAACATGGAAGGCCACAAACCTCAAACCAATATTCAAAGTTTCAAATGAAACATTGGGTTGCTGGAGCTGCCAATGTGTGCATGCAGTTGGACTACAAAAATGGAAATGTAAGTGATACTGCCAATGGCCAATGTGTTTGACAAGGTTTGCATTACAATATAACTTCTATGCATTTTTATGTGCATTAGGTTCCCATTGCACTTGACAACAAAGTTATCTAAGACCTTTGTGTTGGGATTATAGGAGTTCAACACAGAGGGCATACTAAAAGAAATGTTGCAACTCCAACAGAGAATGGTGGCATGCTAGGGCGAGGAGAGTGGTGGCGCATGAGGGCAAGGAGAACGGTGGCGCAAGACGTAAGGTTAATGGCAGCAACGATGAGGTGAGGGTTGTTTGTCCATGTAGATGATGTGAACAGTGGAGGTGTCTGCAAGGCGAGCGAGAAGTAGTAAGATATACTCCAGTAAGGTTCGATGGAGTGATTCTTTGAACTTATTGTGCTCTTTTGGTTATGATAAAATAGATTTCTCTTATTTGTATTTATGGGTTTTGATGACATTATATCTAATTAAACAAGTATCTGTATCTCTTCAAACTTTTGCCACCCATTGTTATCCTACTTGAATTTTTCTTGTTCCTGTTATCTTCCACGATGAATTTTTTTTAAGATGTGTTTGAATGCTCTGTACATGGCCTCAATTCCTATTGTATAGGTTTTATTGCTCTAAGCCTTAGTTTTGTGATAGCTCATATGAACTTCATTCATACATGTAATTGTTACCTTGTTAAGATTGAGCTTGAATTAATATTAATGTCTGCTCGGATGTTCAGCCCCAAATGTTTACGGTTTTGACAATTAAAACTCTAAGATATGTTCAAGTACCATGTAGCTATTTATCTCACTGTGATACTGGAAGCTTACTTATTAATTAGCATATGATGGAAAAATAACATCTATAGAGATGTCAGGCTTGTAGTTTTTGCCTACACGTCATGGTCTATCTAAGGATATTATTTCAGAAAATTTGTGCATTTTGTTTGAACTACACTAATCATGGCCGAGTTTGTGCAAAATGATCTGAATATCATACTAATTATTAACAGAAACTTGTTGTGTTCATTGATGCTCATACTCTGCTTCATGCATTCATTATAGGGCATACCCAATTTCCACCTCCTAGCTACAAGGCTTCAACATGGACACCGACAACCTGATCCTGCACAAACCGTGAAGTTATTGTAGCAGCTGATGGGGAATCTAAACGCTTGCCTACAGAACACGATCAATCCTGCCAGGTTCACCATGAGGTATGGCCCATTCATGTCCGGATTTAATAGACACATTCCTCAAGAAACTACTTGTTACAATTATAAATAAATTGGAATTTACCATCCACATTGTACATGTGATATATTATCTTTCTATTATTACTGTGTGATATGTTACACACCATTAGCATGTGACACAACTTTACCCATCATCACCTTCTTTGCTTTTCTAATATATTCACTGAGTCCTTTTACCAAAAAATGTGTTTTTCCTATCAAACATTCCACTCCCTAGTCTTGGTAAAGAGTAGCAAAAGACAAGACAATTGTAATTTCTAGACTGAAAAAAATACTGTATATAATGTAAAATCAGACCAGATCATATTATAATTCCTAGACCTTCAAGCTGGTGAAGGGGTTCGAGCATGTATGCATTGGAGTTTTTCTTCCTAAACAATTGCATGATATATGTTTCATAATGTACCCTTCTTATTGCTCTTCAAAAAATATATTCATACCTAGTCATGCGGTTTGTTTAGCATAACAGCTATAGAGGAGGGGCAGTTTGGGAGATGACACATGTGGCATCAAAAACATTCCTCACTGAAGTCTTGGGATGAGTGTATCTATTTGTTCAGGTGGTACATATGGGCCATGACATAAGTTCTTGAGTGGGATATATATATTAGGATGAATGTTTGATGAAACTAGTAGCACTGAGTTTGTTTCCTCCATTATACTAAATGGCATGAGAAACTAGTTCGTACATATTTTCCTAATTGTTGAACTTCCCCGCTTTACATATGTTAATTAGTTACCTTGGCCAATCAATGAAGTTATTACGTCAATAAGTATTATGACAATATTGACCAATCAATGAAGTTATTACGTCAATAAGTACTATGACAATATTTAGGTGTTAGATAGAGATGCAAACCAAAGCAAGTTAGGCGGTAGTTTGGACTAAGGCCCATGTCTTCACAAGAGCCCAAAATTGATAAGTTCCTTGTGTGGGAGTGAACCTTAACCATGCGGGAGTGGATGGTGCAAGAAACACAATATTGAATCTTTGCATCCAACACTCCTTCATAGATACATGTTTCCTAGACGTCCTTGAAAAAAACATGCTCGACGATGTTCCTCACTGGAAACCTCTTGATGGCCTTGTCCTTTGGGCAACACTTGTTGTAGTTAGAGCAGCAGATGAACTTGACATGATCGCGCCCGTGCTTGTTGTGGTTGTGGTTTTGGTTCTATCTCTTGAATGTCGTTGTCCATGAAGAGGATACGAGAGGGGTCATCCAATCTCTATGCGGAGGTAGCAACTGGGTGAGGATACATGAACAATGCTAGTGAAGATTACATTTGGTCGTATGTCTCTAATATCTTTTTGACCTTTCTATATACAATTGTGAGGTGGGAGTTGTTAGTTGGTGAGGATCAATAATGACAACATGTCGTGGGCTCATTCATGGATCATAACTCATGGCCGAGGAGGGAGAGATCATGTCAGAGGAGACAAAGTAGGCAAGTTCTATGGGGAAGCATTACATGAGGGAGATGGTTTGGATGATGACTACATATGTTCCCACACCCTGAGGCCAGCGTCATCAACTTATACCATCACCACTCCAAGCACACACCTAAGCAGTGATGGAGGGAAAGTGAGAGTAGAGACCGCCATCCATCGTTGATGTAGCTGATGCATTAGGTGGCAATGCGATTGGTGTAGTCATTCTTCAGCTTCGATACTATCATATGATGACAACGATATGTTGTCGTTTGGACTAATGTTGTCAAGATTAATCATTCAACAACATGCTAGAGGTTGTAGTTGACATGTCACATGCCAATGATATGCATTGAACTCCATCATGCACAAACAGTTGATGGGTGCGCACCGCCATCATGCACCTCATTGTTTCTACCTTAAGCTACCTCGCACCATGCAAGATATCTAGACCTTATTTTTATATAATACCTAACATGGGTCTTTACTAATACAATTTGTTTTGTACAATTAGCAATAATACACATGAGTAGCACCACTAACTCATGTGAACACACACACACACTTAATATTTCAACAAGATATTTGTGAACAATGTATTTGAACTTCTTTTTTCTATAATTATACAGGCCACGACGAAAAACCCACGACAAGTCAGCTTCCTTGTTTCAACATCTCAAATACAAGCTGGTAGTCTCACTTTTAATGCTTGATGTATGACTTTTAAGGTGGTCTATGATTGCATTTGATTGAAATGGTATTTTGATTCCATAAGTTTACACATATTCCCTGATATGTCTAGTCTTGAAGATCTCAAATTGACACACGTTCTGTCCATGTTCTGTAATTGTGAACATGGAAGGTCACAAACCTCAATCCACTATTAAAAGTTTCAAATGAAACATTGGGTTGTTGGACCTGCCAGTGTGTGAAGGATGTTGGACTACAAAAATGGAAATGCAAGTTATGTTCCCAATGACCAATGTGTTTGACAAGGTTTGCATTATAATATAACTTCTATGCATTTTCATGTGCACTAGGTTCCCATTGCACCTGAAAAACAAGCTATCCAAGACCTTTGTGTTGGGATTATAGGAGTTCAAAGCAGAGGTCATACTAAAAGCAAAGTTGCAACTCTAAAATCAGGTTATATTGCTTGGTATGTGAGTGGTTGATGGAAGACCAACAACAGAAAAGATCAAGTGCGTGAACCGAAATTTCATGGAGTTCAAATTTTCTCAGAGTAGAGAGAAATATATAACCTAAGGTGATAATACCCTACCTCGACAATATGATGTTTCATCATCCTTCACAATTTCATCTCACATGCATGTTATCATTCATTTTTAGGTCTTCCACAAGTTCATGCCCCCTTTAAGTTGTGGATCTGTTCTTGACTTCTTCAATGCTTCCAAAGTGTCTGTTGTACGCCCGTGAGTATATGTCTAGATTAAATTTTACTTGTCATAATTTTAAAGAACAAATAGATACTTGAATATGCTTATTAAAATTGTTGTTATTTTTAATGGCTAGTCCTGATTGGTTTTAAGATTGATCTAATGAAAACCTTTCCATCCATTCTCCTATGTCCAGTTGGATGTTGTGGTGCATCCTTTATTTGGAGAACTATGAGACCCTAAAACATGTTTACCAAGTGAAACATATTGACTATCACTCTTAAATTTCAATCTACACAGAAATTATTAGTTGTCTTTGGCTGATTTGTATAATACTTTCCATAAAATTGTTCAGAGTGAAGTGCATAATCAAAGTTGAGTTGGTTGATTCATGTCCCTTGTCCTACTTTATTAAAACCAGAAGTAAAGGGAGTTCCCATGGGGTCTCTTTTGAATCTAGTTCATCCCTTCAACTATGACTGGAGGGCCCTTTGCACTATTAGATGCAAAATGGTTTCCATGAGTGGAATCCCATCTGAAAATTGATGTGCCCGCGTTGTTGACATCCCTAGGAATCCCGTGTCCATGGATTTCCTTCTTGTAAGTAATATCTTCCTAGAACCTCAATCTTCACTCCTATTATCCATAGAATTTCCTAGCCACCACGAAGCATACTTGTAAGCCCATCAAAGTCACACTTAAACTTGGTGACCTCAAGGCCCATTGTCGAAGAAGTATTTAGTCCAGCTAAAATAAATTCAGTATAAGATTCCTTTCAATCACCTCCATTGATAGGTGCATCCATAATCATGACTAGTCAGTGCATCACAAAGGTCAATCCTAACAAGGCCCCCTACATATCCTTTTTCCACTTCATGTTCTGATAGTTGAAACATTATACATACGTTCATCTTCAAACAATTGGAATCAGGTGGTTCCCATTTGAATTTCCTTAAATTTCATATCTTATAGTGGTTCCCGTCTAACTATGCAACATTACTGTGTCCATATTTTAATTAGCAGCGGACCATTTAAACATCTTATGAGCATCAATATCCACAATGAGACGTGTAGTGCACCCCCAAATATGATTTGTTGATAACACCTTCCCATTAAATATCTTAACATAATGGACTTTTCAAACTAGTAAATAGTTGAATTGGAGTATACAGACTCTGATCTTGCTGATCAAAGTTCTGCTTGAAGCAATGTCCCAACAAAAGCTAAGCAATTCAAAATGCTACCAAAGATGACAACCATCTAGCCGATCAAAGTTCTGCTTGAAGCAATGTCCCAACAATAACTAGTCCTTTCATCGGTTCCAGTGGGTAATAACTCTGTCAATGGTCCTCATTTTGTTGAATTTTAAGATGCCTATGAGTCTGAACCATTTTCCATACTTCCTATTCAACATTATGCTCCTTCTTTCCCTCTAGCTGCTCACTATCCCCTCTTCTTGATGATGTCTCCTTCCACTTTCAGTATCATTATGTTGTTCATCATCACTAGAATATGTGAATCTTGTGTTGTTACTTATAGGTTGGGGCTGGGAGGTGCTTGCTAGGAATGTCCTTCCCTCCGCATGAGACGAGCCGTTCTGTACGTTTGAAGCTATTAGTTATCATAATTTATTGTCTTTATTACTTCCACATTACTATCCTGGAAAGAACTGCGGAAAGATGCCAAATTTTTTTTGTAGCATAGGTGTGAAGGACAACATACACGTCTTGTTCCACCTATGTAAGAAGTTTATGTATTATCTATTTCTCTTGTATTCTGCTGATGTGTGTGGTCTGTCATGTTCATACAAGGTGTTAGAAAAGAGTTGTAGACATCAAATTAAAAACACTTAAATCTTTGCGGAGTGACAACTATTAATGCTCTAAATTTTTGCCATATTATTGATTGCTCACAAATTGCTCTCTAAACTTCTTTTATTGGTAACTTTGTTTAAGCAAATTTAGATAGAATGCAGATATTGTTTTTCAATTTGGTTGCTTATTTGTTATATTACCATTCTTATCTACCATGTTACTCATATGGTGGGGCTTGGTATTTTCCTTCTTTGTCCGTCTAAGATGGGGTAATTAAATCCATGTATGTCTCTCTTTTGTCTTATGATTAATTGTTGCTATTTCATTTGAAGTCGAGACTGAGAACTATGAATTCTTATGATTCAATGTGTGATTTTGTGGCAGCAGATTGAGAATTTTCGTGATGAATTTCAGTAGTATTTCTGAATATATAGGTTGAACTTTTTCTATCAACAGATTGAGTTTCTTGGTATTACCATTGATTTGAATCCTAGTCACCCTATTTGGTTTTGTTGCTGAAATGTTATCCTGACTTTGCTTTGTGGCTGCTGTATCTTAAAGTTACTACATTGACTGATTGGTCTTATTTTTGGCTATTTCATGAATATTGTTGTTCTCAATGTGGATTTATCTAAACGTTTTTTATTTATAAATCTATTGATTAGTTTATTTCTCTCCTATTTGTCACAACGATTACCCCTTTATTTAATGATTTCACTCTCAATGATGCATGTAATAGTTGGGGATGAGTATAGCTGATGTGCATGTGACAGACGAAACATATACACGACTAAATCAACTCAATGCCACTCAAATTGTCCAAAAAACTTGTGAAGAAATAAGCTGGCTCTCTATGAGATGAGCATGCTGTATTTACACATTCGTTGTTAACTATAGGAATGTGACCATCGTAACAAGTTCAACACGTGGGGAAGAAATATGCCAACAAACTAAGTGATCATTGTGTTTTAATATGGAATCACCATATGGACATGCTACACATTCCAAAGACATCAATGCATATTGCTTCTTTTACGGAAAGTGATGGATGTGTATGAATCAACTTACGAGATGTGGAAGATGTACACGATGGTTCCAATATGTTTAGGAGTAGTAGACTTTTCAATCTAGATTGGATCATTAATTCAATTTGAATTTTGTACAAGAGGCAAGGGGCCACGTCCCCCTCAATGTAAACCAACATTTTATTACTATAATAAAAATAAGAATTAATTTCTCTAACTCTTTCTTCTGTGAATTATTTAAATGTGTCATGAACGGATACAATTAATAAATAAATACACCAATTGAACAACTACGTCAGAATTTTCTTGTAATCATAACTACTAACGTGAGAAAATCGATGTCTGTGCGGTTGTCGCTATCAGTGTTTTGTGGTGGAATATGGATGTCGTTATTATTATCAACGATGAACATATTGTCTTGCCATTATAACCATTGTCGGATGAATATAATACTTGTCGTAATTGTTATCAATGACGGAATGAAATTAGTCAACACTAATTCTAGTTACGGCAAGACTAATAATGGCGAAATGCGACGATTCATTTATTTTTTTGCTAATAGTAATAGCGGCCAACTATTTCACATTTGTGGCCAACTTTTTCTGTCGTTGTTATTGATATTTCCTGTAGTGTATTTAGGCTTTCCAAAAGCCACCACTTAGCATAATTATCTTTATTATAATGCTAAAAAACTTAAGGCATGTTAAACATGTGACATTTTGCAATATAACCCCTTATCTTGGGTAAATTGCACTTTGGTCCAAAATAAAGGAACATTGCTCAAACAACATTCAATCAGGACCAAACTTGAAACATAAGTGTGTCACATGATAAAAAAACACCTTATAGGATTATATTAAATTTCTAAGCAACTTATTGATTTAGACCTATTTTAGGGCTTCATCTTGTGTCATATTGCATTTCAATCACATCTATACTTGTTAGATTACATGTTATTTCCCCCAATATGCTTATTTCTATCAAATACACTTATAGAGGCTTTTTGCATGTTTTATAAATACTTTTTCCACTACTTGATGCCATGGAAAGAAGATGGTCCAATCTAGGGTTTCCTCAGGCTTGGAGGAGCCCAAAATGAGGCCAAAATCACTCCCAACCTACCTCAAGTGGTCAAAGAATGTTTTGAAGCAATACCCTCCATGGATGATCAAGTTCAATGCTCAAGTGCATGGGAGGGACACCAAAACGGCCGTGGTACTCCACCACGACCATGGTGGACATGCTCCAATCACAAAAAATCACTGTAACTTCCAGAATTTGATGAATATGGCCAAAACGGTCGTGGTGAGTGTTATGCCCGTGGTAAAAGGTTACCACCACGACCGTGGTGACCCCCCACAGTTGTGGCCATCCATGTACATCTCCCTGTGATCTCCACCATTTTAATTGACATGACCATTGTACACCACCACAACTGTGCTCACCCTTACCCACCACAACCGTGCTACTCACAAAACCTACCCATTTTTTCACTGCTTCATCTATTTTTCCCTACTTGACCTAGTGAATCCCCACACCTATATATACCTAGGTGGTGGCTGGGGCACAAGGATTGCCACCTTAGCTACCCCACAGATAATCTAGCCTCCCCATTTCATCTTCCATCCATTCCCACCTCATTCCACCTCCATTTCACCATTTCCACCACCAAAACCCTAGTTTTCCATTATTTTCACCCATTTCCACCATACATCCATGCCATTCACCTACCTTGGAGGAGGGAACTCAAGATACAGCTGCTGGGAGGTGGAGAAGGAGGAGTCTTCACTGAGTTCATCATGGCTTTTCACTCCTCTACTCATTCTTTCCCCTCTCTTTTTGTATTTTGCTTTATTATGAGTAGCTAGGCCCCTTGGGTGGGTTGTTTGGGGGAAATTATGTTACTTTGATAGCATGTTGGGGGGAAATGACATGTAAACATTTTAATTCCATTTGTTAATGATTATATTCTATTTGCATCTCATTCTCCATGAATTGCTTGTTGGTTTGTGTGTGAAATCACCTAGGAATTTAGGCAAATTGCTTATATGTGTGAATTTTGGGATTTGCCCCTAGGTCCAATTCTTGGATCCCTAGGTTGCCTCCCATCTTCCTACATCCTAATCAATCTCCCTAAACCAAAGTGAGAGATCTAAGTAGCTAGATTAGATAATTCTAGTGGAATTAGCATGGAGCCTTCTCAAGGCTAGAATGTGGGGGAATTGGGGTCCAAAGCCCTAGTTTCACCTCCCCATTACTACCCTCGGCCCCTAATTGCCCTAGGAATGCTAATATAGAAACCTAGACTTTATTAGACTCTAATTGAATTGAACCTAATCCCTAACCCAATTGAGCCTCGTAAGTGTAGTAGGGGGTGTTAGGGACTAGTTCCCCTATACACAGTCTAGCATATCCATGGCCAATTAGTAGCTTAGGTTAATATATTAGACTTTAACTTGTTGTTTGGTTTGGATGATCTAAATGGAATCATAATGTTCATATGTCACCCCAACTTAAGTGATAAGTCCATACCCCTGAATAGCCCATACCTCTCTTTATTTCTTAAAACCCTAGTTTTTTTGCTTGCTTAGCTTAGTTAGCTCTTTCCTTGCTTAGTTAGCTTCTTGCATTGTTCTTGCCTTATTTATGTCAGTTCAACTCTTTAATTGCTCTTTTGCTTCTCTCTTGCTTGACTTAGTGTAATTTGCCTTTTCATACCTAGCTTAATCATTTCTTGCCTGTTTAACCTTAATCTAGTCTAGGGTTAATGTAGATTTCATTCTTGCCTTTAATTACTTTCTTGTTCATCCTTAGTTAACAATCAAAACAACCTTTAAACCCTTAACCCTAGTCTCCGCAGTAGGAACCTAGCCAATCTAAAAACCTAGCTCTAGTGCCCCCTCTTCTCCCTGTGTATCGACCCTATACTTACCGCTTACCTATACTACGACACGACCCCGTGCGCTTGCGGGTGTAGTTGTTTTAGTGTGAGTAGGTGTTAAGTTAGGTGTTATAAATATCAAAAGTGAAACTACCGTGTGCTTCCGTCCGCGAGGTTGCATCTATTCATAACTCCAATTGAGTAGTGTGTAACACCATTGGCAGGAGCTAACCAAGCTTTTTGGCACCATTGCTAGGGTTCCGAGGTGCTCGACCTAGCCAGTTAGTTTTGCTTTGACTTTTCCTACTGCCCTCATCATTTCTATTCTTTATTCATTATTCTTTGCATTCTTTGTGTATATTGGTTTACTAACTTGTTCTCTTTTGTTTGGTTGTGCTTTGTGTATGTGACAAGCCATTCGGGGGAAGACAAGATGGAAGGCCAAAATGCACTTCACAAGCCACTTCAAGACTACTTTATGCCTAGAAACTACAAATCACCAATTGCTAACAGGGTTGATCAGATGCCAGGGGAGTAATTCTCCATCCCTCCAGGTCTTCTGGGGCTCCTTCCCATCTTCTATGGCTCAGAGAGTGAGAACCCCTATAAGCACCTGGACTCCTTTCTTAAAGTATGCTCCACCTTCAGGACACCGACAACAAGTGATGATACAATCAGGTTGACTTTGTTCTCCTTATCCCTCAAAGATAAAGCCAAAGAGTGGTATGATTCAAGAAAGGACATCATGAGTTGGGGAGAGATGAAAAATGCTTTCTTGAGGAAATTCTACTCTATAGCAAAGCTAACACAAATGTGGCATGCCATAGCAAGTTTCAGTCAAATAGATAGTGAGAGATTCCACGAGGCTTGGGAGAGATTTCAAAAGATGTTGAGAGAATGTCCACATCACGAGATCCCTTTGTGGTAGCTAGTTCAGTCCTTCTACTCCGGTCTATCTCATGCAAGTCAAGCTACAATGGATTCTTCTTGTGGGGGAGTTTTTATGGCTAAACCACCTGAGGAGACGTGGCATTGTTTGAGAGTTTGGTAGAAAGTTCAAGGATAAAAGCTTCTAGTATGGTCAGTGACAGTGACCTATCTTTTAGTGTGACATATCCAACTTACGATGATTCAAGCCCACAATTGATGAAAATGTTTGGTGAAATGGTGAGCTTCATGAGAAACCAAATTGCCAAACCTCCCTGTCATTCAGTCAATGCTATTGAGTTCTATGGGGAAGAAAAGAAGACACCTCACTCCTATAGCTTCCAGGAACCACAAAGCCCCACATATAGCTCAAGGTTTGAGGAAGAGGTTCTCTCTAGATTGAAAGTATTTGATGATGTTCAAAGAGATGTTGCAAGGTTAGAAGAGAGAATTGAGCAACTATCTTCCATAATCGTTCTCCAAGAAGAAAAATTGTCTTCAAAACCCATCATGAGCCACCATGAAGCAAGTGGACCTATGCCTTCTTCCCACGTTTTCTATAGTCCACCCCCATGCAAGTTCATCCCATTCACTCCTTCCAAGGCTATTCCAAGCCTTACACTCCTCTACCACCTCCCTCACCTCAAACTTCCCAAAAATTCACTTTCCAACCCCACTTCTCTCCTCCTCCTCAATTCTCTTCTCCACCTCAATTTCAACCCCAAGTGTCACCTCCACCTCCTCCACAGCAACAACATGCTCCCCCTTTCCACCATGAGCAAGGTAGTGTTGTGACAGTTCTAAGGAGTGGAAAGTCTCTTGAGCAGCCCGCAAGTCAAAGAAAGGTTGATAAAGCAAAACAAAGGCATCCAAGTAGTGATACTGTGATTGATATTGCTAAAGATGATGTTGTGATACCGCATGTTGAGTTTGGGATTCCATGTGATCCACCACATATCCCCTTTGTAGGTCCTACAATCCCTGGTATTCTGCTTCATGTTCATGCAAGTACGACAAAAACTAGTGATCCTCCATTCGTAGAAGCACTAGATGAGCCACCAGAATTGAAAAGGAGGCAAAAACACAATGTTGATATTCTTGAGGTGTTTCTCCAAGTGAATGTGAACATTCCACTTTTGGATGCTATTAAGCAAATCCCATCTTATGCCACGTTCCTCAAGAACCTATGCACTGTGAAAAGAAGGTCAACATGGAGGATTCAAAGAAGGTGAGATTAACTGAACAAGTGAGCTCCATCATAAAACACTCACTTCCCATGAAGTGAAAGGACCCATGAGCCCCACTTATACCTAGTTACATAGAGGGACATCACATAGACAAGTCCTTACTTTATTTGGGATCTAGTATGAATTTGATGCCATACAATGTCTATGTTGAGCTGGGCTTAGGCAAGTTGAAACCGGCACATTGCACTCTCCAGTTGGTAGATAGATCCATTAAAGTGCCTAGGGGTATAGTGGATGATGTCTTGGTGATGATAGACAAAGAGAAAGGTGTGGTGTTCCCAGCGGATTTCATTGTACTTGATATGGAGCCGAAAGATAGGAAGATTCCCATCATCTTGGGAAGGTTGTTCTTATCTACAGCTGATGCCGACATTCATGTGCACTGTGGCACTATGACAGTCTCATTCATGGACATGAAGATCAACATCAACATGTACAAGACCTCAACTCGACGAATTCGAGATAGGGATATTGGACATGATCACTTCACAAGTCCAAATGGGCATTTGAGAGGATACCAAGGTGAAGAAATTGGTGATGATTATTATGATGAAAGGGATGAGGAACCTAGATTGAGTGCAAATGAGGGATGCATGTTTTGCAAGAATGGACACATGAGAATTCTAAATGGGTGAATTTTGAAGAATCTTCAAGAAGTCCAGCTGAAGGCATGAAACTTAGCGCTAGTGGGAGGCAACCCACACAGGTTTGGGATCTTTTATACCCAACCTTCACTTTTTGATATTTTTTCTTTATTTTTACACTTTCTAAGAAAACACACACACATACTTGTGTTTAATAGTGTCTAGTTTTAAGATATGCAGGTGATAATAGGGTGAAATGAAGGAAATTTGAGTACAATTGAGAGAAGGATTCAAAGAAAAATCACTTTGGGTCAAGTTTTTGAGTGTTTGATGTTCCTCATTTTGAAAGGAGCAGCTACAGGGACTAGCACGGCCATGGCACATCAATACGACCATGTTCATTTGCATAAAAAACACACAAAGTCCCTGGATTCAGAAGTAAAATTGAGAAAAACTACCAAAGGACTGCACCACGGCCGTGCCAGGTAGTACAACCGTGCAACCTAAAGCCACTACGGCCGTAATGCGCATCACGACTGTGCTGCAGACCAATTTCAGCCACTCAAGGAAGATTAGTGGGGCAGCTACTACTCATATCCTCCACCACAGGGAGGAACATCGTCGGAGCCTTGAGAGACCCATGATTGTCTACCCTATCATCCTAAACTCTAAGATCATGCTGAGGACAACATGATTCAAACGTTTGGGGTGGTAGGGCAGGTATGCCCTAGTTTCACTTTGCATTTCACCTATCACATCCACTTTTGTTTTCTTGTTTTTGTTATCTACCTTATTCATCTTTACTGCTTTGCATACTTACATGTCATGTAGTTTACTTTCTTGCAATTTTTGCGTAATTTAAAAAAATGCTCTTCTTGCCATGCATTGCATATCATGCAATTTTTTTTGGTAATTCTTGCATGTTATAGCTAGTATTTTCTTGTTTGCTACTTTAAGTTTAATAATATAGGATTAGATGTGATTGGAGGCAACTTGACACAGTTTCATCCAATTTTGCCCAAATTTGAGATTTCATGTCTAAAAGTGTGTTTTGACCCAATCTCTACTATTTTGAGTAAAAATGATAACCTTTGACAAATGCAAGTGAATTATCATTGTTTGTTGCTAAGTGGTATCAATGTTTGACTTTTTACATGTTCATCACCTCTCTTAGGATTGTGATTGATTTGGTTGAATTGTGAGTTGAGCAAGCTTTGAACGCTTAGTGTTTGTGGAATCACTTGATTGATATATCAATTTCATCTTGTTCATTCATGTGGTGTGATATCTAGGATGAAGTATTGGATTAATTTTCATGCATGATGTCTTATGTGGAGAATCATACCTATGACCCCTCTTTGACCTGACTTTTCACTCACCATCTTCTTACCCCTCCACCTCATGAAAGGATGCCAAAGTGCGCTTATCAGCCGTGGCCACCTCCAAAAGTTTGGGGTGGCCACATCTCCATCTCCCCGCTTCACTCTATCCACCATATGCTCTACATACTCCAAGGGCAAAGAAAAAAGAAAAGAAAAAAATGCAAAAAGAAAATAAAAGGATGCTCCTATTCAAGAGCATTCAAATAAATAAAAGATGAGTGGTCTATGTAATAGCACTCCAAAAAATCTCACCGCAACCCATTCTTCGACTTTCATACCTATTGAGCTAGGAAACATCAAACCTAGCTCATTTTGCCCTTTTCCGCAGCCACGTGGGTCATTTGGTGTGATTTGAAACAAAAGATTAAATGCATGAATGTGAAACAATACTCCTAGTCGTCTTTGATTAACACCATCATGAAACGGTTACCCAGAACTTTATGGAAGAAATATGGATAACTTGTGTATTCTATGCGCTATATTTGAAGTTCATATGCTTTGTGCTCTTTTCATGATTAGATTTTGAAAGTAGGAGAAAAGAGAGGTGGAATGCATGTACTTAGTCACTATTAATCCTATTAAGCAATAATCATTCTTTACATTGCATTTGTCATTTCTTGCTTGTGAAAATTTTTGCAGAGAGATTGAGTTGGAGCATACTTGAGGACAAGTATGTTTTAAGTTTGGGGTGGTGATTTAGCCCTATTTTAGGGCTTCATCTTGTGTCATATTGCATTTCAATAACATCTATACTTGTTAGATTACATGTTATTTCCCCCAATATGCTTATTTCTATCAAATGCACTTATGGAGGCTTTTTGCATGTTTTATAGGTACTTTGTCCACTACTTGATGGCATGGAAAGAAGATGGTCCAATCTAGGGTTTCCTCAGGCTTGTAGGAGCCCAAAATGAGGCCAAAACCACTCCCAACCTACCCCAAGTGGTCAAAGAATGTTTTGAAGCAATACCCTCCATGGATGATCAAATTCAATGCTCAAGTGCATGGGAGGGGCACCAAAACGGGTGTGATACTCCACCACGGCCATGGTGGACATGCCCCAATCACAAAAAATCACTGTAACTTCTAGAATTTGAGGAATATGGACAAATAGGTTGTGGTGAGTGTTATGCCCGTGGTAAAAGGTCCCCACCACGATCGTGGTGACCCCCCCCCACAACCGTGGCCATCCATGTACATCTCCATGTGATCTCCACCATTTTAATTGACATGACTATTGTACACCACCATGGCTGTGCTCATCCTTACCCACAACGGCCGTGATACTCACAAAACCTACCCATTTTTTCACTACTTTACCTATTTTGCCCCTACTTGACATAGTGCGTCCCCCACACCTATATATACCTAGGTGGTGGATGGGGCACAAGGCTGGCCACCCTTAGCTACCCTACAACCACTCTAGCCTCCCCATTTCATCCTCCATCCATTCCCACCTCATTCCACCTCCATTTCACCATTTCCACCACCAAAACTCTAGTTTTCCATTGTTTTCACCCATTTCCACCACACATCCATGCCATTCACCTACCTTGGAGGAGGGAGCTCGAGCTACAGCTATTGGGAGGTGGAGAAGGAGGAGTCCTCACCGAGCTCATCATGGCTTTTCAATCCTCTACTCATTCTTTCCCCTCTCTTTTTGTATTTTGCTTTGTTATGAGTAGCTAGGCCCCTTAAGTGGGCTGTTTGGGGGAAATTATGTTACTTTGATACCATGTTGGAAGGAAATGACATGTAACCATTGTAATTCCATTTTTTAATGATTATATTCTATTTGCATCTCATTTTCCATGAATTGCTTGTTGGTTTGTGTGTGAAATCACCTAGGAATTTAGGCAAATTGCTTATATGTGTGAATTTTGGGATTTGCCCCTAGGTCCAATTTTTGGATCCCTAGGTTGCCTCCCATCTTCCTACATCCTAATCAATATCCCTAAACCTAAGTGATATATATAAGTTGCTAGATTAGATAATTCTAGTGCAATTAGCATGGAGCCTTCTCAAGGCTAGAGTGTGGGGGAATTGGGGTCCAAAGCCCTAGTTTCACCTCCCCATTACTACCCTCGGCCCCTAATTGCCCTAGGAATGCCTAATCTAGAAACCTAGACTTGATTAGACTCTAATTGAATTGAACCTAATCCCTAACCCAATTGAGCCTCGTAAGGGTAGTAGGGGGTGTTAGGGACTAGTTCCCCTATACACAACCTAGCATATCCATGGCCAGTTAGTAGCTTAGTCTAATTCATTAGACTCTAACTTGTTGTTTGGTTTGGATGATCTAAATGGAATCATAATGTTCATATGTCACCCCAACTTAAGTGATAAGGTCATACCCCTAAACAACCCATACCTCTCTTTATTGCTTAAAACCCTAGTTTTGTGCTTGCTTAGCTTAGTTAGCTCTTTTCTTGTTTAGTCAGCTTCTTGCGTTGTTCTTGCCTTGTTTATGTTAGTTTATCTTTTTAATTGCTCTTTTGCTTTTCTCTTGCTTGACTTAGTGTAATTTGTCTTTTCATACCTAACTTAATCCTTTCTTGCCTGTTTAGCCTTAATCTCGTCTAGGGTTAACGTAGATTTCATTGTCACCTTTAATTGCTTTCTTGTTCATCCTTATTTAACAATCAAAACAACCTTTAAACCCTTAACCCTAGTCTCCACAGTAGGAACCTAGTCAATCTAAAAACCTAGCTCTAGTGCCCCCTCTTCTCCCTGTGGATCGACCCTATACTTGCTGCTTACCTATACTACGACACGACCCCGTGCGCTTGCAGGTGTAGTTGTTTTAGTGTGAGTAGGTGCTGAGTTAGATTTTATAAACATCGAAAGTGAATCCACTTTGTGCTTCCGTCCGTGGGGTTGCATATATTCAAAACTCCAATTGAGTAGTGTGTAACACCATTGGTGGGAGCGAACCAAGCTTTCTGAGAAAGAATGTTTTGAAGCAATACCCTCCATGGATGATCACGTTTAATGCTCAAGTGCATGGGAGGGACACCAAAATGGCTGTGGTACTCCACAACGGCCGTGGTGGACATGCCCCAATCACAAAAAATCACTCCCAACCTACCCCAAGTGGTCAAAGAATGTTTTGAAGCAATACCCTCCATGGATGATCAAGTTCAATGCTCAAGTGCATGGGAGGGACACCAAAATGGCTGTGGTACTCCACCAATGGTTCGCACCCGCCAATGGTGTTACATACTACTCAATTGGAGTTTTGAATAGATGCAACCTCACAAACGGAAGCACACGGTGGATTCACTTTCGATATTTATAAAACCTAACTCAACACCTACTCACACTAAAACAACTACACCCGCAAGCACACAAGGTCGTGTCGTAGTATAGGTAAGCGGCAAGTATAGGGTCGATCCACAGGGAGAAGAGGGGGCACTAGAGCTAGGTTTTTAGATTGGCTAGGTTCCTACTGTGGAGACTAGGGTTAAGGGTTTAAAAGTTGTTTTGATTGTTAACTAAGGATGAAGAAGAAAGCAATTAAAGGTGATAATGAAATCTACGTTAACCCTAGACTAGATTAAGGCTGAACATGCAAGAAATGATTAAGCTAGGTATGAAAAGGCAAATTACACTAAGGCAAGCAAGAGAGAAGCAAAAGAGCAATTAAAGAGCTAAACTAACATAAACAAGGCAAGAACAACACAAGAAGCTAACTAAGCAAGGAAAGAGCTAACTAAGCTAAGTAATCACAAAACTAGGGTTTTAAGAAGTAAAGAGAGGTATGGGCTGTTTAGGGGTATGAACTTATCACTTAAGTTGGGGGGTGACATATGAACATTATGATTCTAGTTAGATCATCCAAACCAAACAACAAGTTAGAGTCTAATGAATTAACCTAAGCTACTAACTGCCCATGGATATGCTAGGTTGTGTATAGGGGAACTAGTCCCTAACATCCCCTACTACCCTTACGAGGCTTAATTGGGTTAGGGATTAGGTTCAATTCAATTAGAGTCTAATAAAGTCTAGGTTTCTAGATTAGGCATTCCTAGGACAATTAGGGGCCGAGGGGAGTAATGGGGAGGTGAAGCTAGGGCTTTGGACCCCAATTCCCCCACATTCTAGCCTTGAGAAGGCTCCATGCTAATTGCATTAGAATTATCTAATCTAGCTACTTAGATCTCTCACTTTGGTTTAGGGAGATTGATTAGGATGTAGGAAGATGGGAGGAAACCTAGGGATCCAAGAATTGTACCTAGGGGCAAATCCCAAAATTCACACATATAAGCAATTTGCCTAAATTCCTAGGTGATTTCACACACAAACCAACAAGCAATTCATGGATAATGAGATGCAAATAGAATATAATCATTAATAAATGGAATTACAATGTTTACATGTCATTTCCCTCCAACATGCTATCAAAGTAACATAAATTCCCCCAAATAGCCCACCCAAGGGGCCTAGCTATTCATAGCAAAGCAAAATACAGAAAGAGAGGGGAAAGAATGAGTAGAGGAGTGAAAAGACATGATGAGCTTGGTGAATACTCCTCCTTCTCCACCTCCCAGCAACTGTAGCTCGAGCTCCCTCCTCCAAGGTAGGTGAATGGCATGGATGTATGGTGGAAATGGGTGTAAATAATGGAAAACTAGGGTTTTAGTGGTGGAAATGGTGAAATGGAGGTGGAATGAGGTGGGAATGGATGGAGGACAAAATGGGGAGGCTAGAGTGGCTGTAGGGTGGCTAGCCTCGTGCCCCATCCGCCACCTAGGTATATATAGGTGTGGGGGATGCACTAGGTCAAGTAGGGGCAAAATAGGTAAAGTAGTGAAAAAATGGGTAGGTTTTGTGAGTAGCAAGGCCGTGGTGGGTCACCACGGCCATGGTGGGTAGGGGTGAGCACAACCATGATGGTGTACAATGGTCATGTCAATTAAAATGGTGGTGATCACAGGGAGATGTACATGGATGGCCACGGCCGTGGTGGGGACCTTTTACCATGGGCATAACACACCATGACTGTTTTGGCCATATTCATCAAAATTTGGAAGTTACAATGATTTTTTGTGATTGGGGCATGTCCACCACGGCCTTGGTGGAGTACCACGGCCATTTTGGTGTCCCTCCCATGCACTTAAGCATTGAACTTGATCATCCATGGAGGGTATTGCTTCAAAACTTTCTTTGACCACTTGGGGTATGTTGGGAGTGGTTTTGGCCTCATTTTAGGCTCTTCTAAGCCTGAGGAAACCCTAGATTGGACCATCTTCTTTCCATGCCATCAAGTAGTGGACAAAGTACCTATAAAACATGCAAAAAGCCCCCATAGGCACATTTGATAGAAATAAGCATATTGGGGGAAATAACATATAATCTAACAAGTATAGATGTGATTGAAATACAATATGACACAAGATGAAGCCCTAAAATAGGGCTAAAATACTTATTTAGCCAAAACAAATAGGATTAACTCATAACCCAGGTCAGGGTCATTACATTATTCATGCGATATGTACAGTCGAGTGTATTCTAGTCTGACTCTCTCTCTTTCTCCTCTCTCTCTCTATATATATATATATCTATATATATGTATATATATATATATATATATATATATATATATATATATATATATATATATATATATATATATATGGGATTAAGAGAGAAAGATCCCCCCCTCCCATGCCCGTGGCGGAGGCCGAATGCCCGAGAGGGTGGTAAATCAAGGCGGCAACTGAGATTCGAACCAGAGTCCCTTGATGAGGAGACACCTCGCTTGACCACTTGAGCCACTCCTTGTCGGCTATATGTATGTATGTATGTATGTATTTATGTATGCATGTATATATAAAGAGTGTGTGAGGCTAGAATACGCAACATACTTTTGCACCATTGAATTTTAGATTAAAGGTCACATTTTAAGAAATACTCATGCCCCACTCACTATCGTGATCCGACTCCACTCACACCTACTCTGTCTCAATTCTCTCATTTTTCATTATGCCCCTCTCTCCTCTTGTGTGATCCATTTTTCACGGCTTCTCCACTTATTGCTTCTCCCTCCTCTGAACAGAGGAGACTTGTCCTCCCAATGAGAACCCAAAGGAAACGATATAGGGCTCGCTTCAAACCAGTAGTGATCTCATAATTGCCATCTAAGTGGTAGTGTTCCTACCCCGGCAATGTGTTGACAATGAAGTCATGGCCTCCGAAAACTTACAACTAGACCTGTAAATAAATATCCCAGATCCGCACATTGATCTAGATATAAATCTGAAATTTTGAAGAAAAAAAATTTGACATCAGAATTCAGATCGGATTTCGGATATTGAATTTCAGTTCTGAAAAATTCGGATCGGATATCGGATCTCTATCCACTCCGAAAAAAACCCAAATTTGATAAATACATACATATATCATTAAATATATATTATTATATATAGCAATATAAAAATATAGACACTTTATCATATATGTTTAATATAATATCAATAGTTTCTATATATAATATATTTATTAATATTATGATTTTTAGCTTTGTCTCTGATTATTTATTAGAATTCGATTAAAATCAGATCGGATCGAATTCAGATGTTAGCATATGATATCCATTGGATATTGGATCGGATCTCGAATCGAACTTTTTTTTTAAATTCGAATATTACATATAGCAATATCCGCTTCATATTCTATCCGTTTACATATCTACTTACAACGGTGTCACTGCATGCACTTGTCTGCAATGTCATCTCTGTTTATATACGTAGAAAACAAGCACACGGGCGACAGCGGAGCTTTAGAGGACAACAATAAGAAAAACACAATACCAAAATGGTAGCGCACGACCGGATTAATGGTAATCACCGGCAGCGCCTGAAGTATATAATCAACAGCTTGTACAAATAGGTTACCGGCATTCATATGGGGAAGTTCAACCCATCAGTTGTCCTACTGTGAAATCATACACTGATAAGAGTTCTTGAAGTTCATCTGCTCATATGGACTGTAAACATATACAACGTCTAGGGCTGTAAATGGGTACGGATAGACCCGCGGAACCGTAAATCCGGACCCTTAAAAAATCCGTCACATGTTTAATTTTTTATACCCGCATACCCTTGGACCCGTATACCCTTGGACCCGCATATAAGCGGGTCCAATAATGGGTATGCTTGGACCCAGACCCGCTAGACCCGTGTACCCGCTATACATAAATAACTACTAAAATAATATGTTATATATATTATACTTTTTTAGTCTAATCAATATAATTATTGAGATTATATCCTACTCTAAGGTTGAGACTAGTCATATAACTAAGAATTAACTATTCTAGTTACAATAACGAACATCATATGTAAACTTAAAATCAAAATGTCTACTAATGTACATTACTTTTTACATAAATTAAATGTTATGATCATGACTACAAATATGTAAACAATTACTCAATTAATTTTATTGTATAGAATATAACATTGTCTAATATAACTATTACATGTTAATATACTATATGATAACAATATCTTATTGTGTTAAATATATATAACATAATCATTTCTCTTACATAAACAATATGATGTTTTATAAAACCGCTTACCCGCATACCCGCACCGCATACCCGCTATTATTGTGGGAACGGGTATGGTGCGGGTCCATGTTTTGTATTATGTGGGTCTAGAACTAGAACCGGACCCGCTAAATTAGATGGGTATGTGTATGGGTATGACCAGACCCGCACCGTACCCGCACCGTTTACACCCTTAACTAACGTCGTCGTGGCATGTAGCCTCGAGTTTGTGGCAAACAACAAGAGTTGTTGGTATTCATCCACTCGTATGGCTTTGTTTCTCTTGTTTGGTAGAGTTGAAGTATATATGATGCACACTAGAAAGAATTGAACGTTCCGGGTTGTAATCATTAAAACTTATCAGCAGACCTGCCCGTAAGATTCCCACCACAAGGAGACCATCATTGTACCTAACTGGAACCTCCTTGCTATCATTTTCATTCTAACGTCATGACAGGAAATGGGGTGTCCATGAATGTGGAGGCGCACATGCAAGCTGATTAAGATCCTCAATTGGCTCCCCAATTAAGCTATGTTGAGTTAGTGCACTCCAGGTTCCTTCTGTCCAGCCCCGACTGTAACGACAAGGTGTTTACTGTTTAGCATGTAAAGATTGTATATCATCGGCAGTGGCGGAGCCACACTTGGGCACGGGGGGGGGGGGGGGGGGACATGCCCCACCCACCGTTGTCTAGATTAACATTTTTGTACTGTGTATATAACTCGATCTATCAATCTTACAAATATTGGAGTCGTGTGCCCACTCTGGCCTGAAGATCCGCCGCTTAATGTGTCTGCCCACTGCAGAAAAGGCCAGTGTAAAATGTGTCCTTTCTCCTTTGACTGGATCGTCCCTATTAAATGTTCATTTTCCTTTATCGAAAAGTAAAGTTTGCACTTTCTGTTACAGAAATGATTTTTTTACTGCCAAGGCCAATGAGTCGTATATCTCTTATTCATATTATAACTTTATTGTCTTCTTTTATGAGCGTCACCGTTTCCCAATATCCATAGATGAGTATTGTCTTTGAATACGAGGATGCAAGATCTGCAAATAACAGAACTCACAAGTATTATCACAAATATTCTATTCATGTTAATCAAATCGCTAGTGTACTATTTTAGATATTGAACTTGTAGAAATATAGGGCTACAATGGTATATAGAAGTTTGAACGCTAAGTATATGATAATGACAGTGATAAAAGCACTTTTTATTTGAGTTTATGCACTACCTTTTGACATGAAAAATATATTTGTGGCTTCATAGAAATATCTCTACTGTTGTTACGATAGTGGAATTTGTTCTTGGTTAATAAACTCAACATAGCTGTGATGCAACATAGACAATAACACTATGAAGAAAGAATCATTTAGTATATCTTAGTAGGTAATCACTTGTTATATTTTATTTTGATGTTGTTTTGTTCAAAAGTTTCTATTTTGTCGCATTTTATTATTATGAGATACTTACCAAACTCAATAAATATTTTTTTTCTCTAGAAGTTGGGCACAAAGACACTTGATCTTCTTATTCTTAGTATAATCTAAATGATCGGTTTAGACAATGTTGAGAATATATTAAGGACAATTATTATGAGTGATCTAGAAAATATTAAGGAGTGCTTTTTATATTTTCTTATTGTATAAACACCATAAATATATGTTACAAGTGGTTTTTTATGTATATTATTTTTGTTATATTCTCATGGACACATAAGAAATACGTTTACTAGATGGTCCATCTCAACAAATGCAACCAATAATAAGTTGAATACCATTTTATGGATGTATATTCTTGAGTGATGATGTTGTGTGGTGCCCCCCTCAAACAAAAATCCTGACTTCGCAACTGATCGTCGGTGTCTTGTCATGTTTGTTCAGCATGTATGCATAGAATCATTAAAGTCATGTGTTTAATTTCATCTCTTGTGCACTATGGTCTAACAGTTTAAGTATTGTCATCTCTACATTGCTAATAGAAACTACGATGCTTAATGACTGTCTGAATAGCAAGTGCTGCAACACGAGGATCAGAACTGGGCATTTCTCATTATTTTTAGTGCAATAGCGATGATCTGTACAAAATAAAGACGGCCACCGTCAAAATACTATATACTATAGATCCATAGATCTAGATACAAGTGTTGAGATTTCTCGTAGCATACATATATCAAAATCTTTAAACGATACAATTAGATCAAATTATGGTATCTGTAAGTAACAATATTAAACACCCCTTTATATATTCAAACAATAGATTTGTAGCCGGCAAGGATTTCATATGGGTTATCCCCATTGCTAAATTACTATGTTCAAGTCGTCTTACATTCCCATGATTCATCATGTATGGACTAGTTAATCAATGAGTAGAAGGCCTTTACTGCCTTTGGCAGGAAGGAAAAAGCAGAATTTTATGGACAAGAACCTACAGGCAGGCCTATGAACCAGATATAGTCGAGGTATAACCCACCCATTTGGGTGAAACAGCACTATGAACCAGATATAGTCGAGGTATAACCCACCCATGTGTATCATCACCACTCACCTGATCGAGTTTGATGTATCCTTATTAGCTGCAATACTTGTTCTTCATAGTTACAGTAGTTACTCTTCTTCTCCTCCAGGACCTCCACCACCCGGGGCTTCTATTTCAGGTGGTAGGGAGACTAATACCTTGCTTCCCCACAACTTCTTTTACACTGGGGTTGCTGCAACATCACATTTACATATTTACACTGGGGTTGCATACTAACAAAGTTCTTCAAAAATCGTTCATCTCGTCGTCTACATGTATGATGTGTTGAATGAATACAAGAGGGAAAACCTGCTACCCAGAAAATCTCAATCGGAAAGGAAAAGAAGAGGGAATAGGAGAGAAAAGAACTCATGAGGAGGAAAGAAAACGAGGCATGACAAAAATAAGCCCCAGTTTGGTTCGGAACTGAGATTGTATAGTCTGGACTGGGTTAATCGAGGTTAGTCAATGGATCTAGATTGGGGTAGTCTGAATTCAGCCTGATTCTGTTTGGCAACTCAGTCTGATTCTGGTCAGCTGGTCAGGATTGAGTCAGAATTCAGTCTGATTCTGTTTGGCTACCAGTCAGGATCCAATCTGATTCTGTTTGACAACTTAGTTAGGACTGACTATCCTGTCCTATTCTTACAGAATAATTTTAAAAATAATGACCATAGAATTGTGTTGACTGTGCAACACAAGATTAAAATTTACAATAAATATATAATTTTATACAAGATTGATTTTGTTTGTTATTTTTCTATTATGAATGTGAGTTGAGTATTATTACTTTTATATGTATATTTAAAATAAATATTACTTTAAATACTACTGTGTGAATGTATAGCATATGTCTTGTTGTATGTATGTATACTTGTACATTTTAGTATAAATCGATAAGTGACAAAATAATTAGCGATAGACAACTTAAATTTGTCATAATACACAATATTTTGTGACACAATACAACATAAAATACACACAAGTATCATCACAATTTGAAATATAAAAAGATCAAATGATGTTGGGTACTTTGTCTGTTACTCAATATTTAAGCACCCATAGACAACTTAAATTTGGAGACTACAAAATAAAAGCTTCAGTACAAAAGTTTAAGAAAAGGCACTAATATGCATTCGCTGCATCCGTTTTCTGCATCATTATTGACTCCAACAACACTAAGTTGTTTGTCTGTCTCTCTAATTATTGGTTGTTGCGTATGGTTGAGAGCTTCCCACTTGATCAAGTTGTTGTTGTATTGTCGGTGGGTAAGTACGGGGACTGGTCCAGAATGTGCGTGGAACTGCATCTATAATTTATAGAACTTTCTACCTTGCCTTAAAGATAGCCATATTTATAATTTTCCTCCCAGTTAATGTATAAAATTCTGTAAAGGCATCACGCCAACCTTGACGTACATGAGGACCACGTAAGCGCCACAAGTAGTACTGACAACACAACACTATGCTGAGTGCGGCATCTGCGCTCGTCATCCCATTGAAAATGATTCATTGTGTGCGAGAGAGTCTGTAGCATAGATTAATAACTATCAAACCAATATATTCGATGACAAAATAGGTGACCAAAGTGAGCCAATATATTCAATAACAAAAAAGTAGGTGATAGAAATGACCTTAAAATAATATAGATATTTGATACATGCGCAATAAAGGATAAAATAAAATGTAATTAGATGTAAAGTACAAGAAACTTTGTTCAACCAACCGCACTAAAATAAACCAAACGTATCAGATTCATATTCTAATTCAAATACATATAAAAGTAATTATTCCACATAAATTGAGATGACATAGCTTATATCACAACTTAAACTGTAAAAAAAAGATAATATCATGTCTAGATACTGGACAAATGCGGCATGGTCCAAGGGAGAGCAGACAAAAAAAGGAACGACGTGTCCTGGGCAACATGTCATGGTAGTTACCTAGATCTAGAAACCCACCAGTAGTCTAAGATGGCGACCAACCACTATGCTGCCCATTCTTCAGTGCAGAGGTAGGTTTTTTTTATCCCAGGTAAGCCCATCCCAGTTGGCCCAGTTTAGGGCCTCATCATACTCATCCCATGACACGAGATACTCTTCCTGCAATGTTGTCTTGTCTTGTTGTTTGACGTCGTCTTTCAGCCAATCAAACAACACCAACAGATGACAAACTGGATGAGTGACATCGACGTTGCTTTATTCTGTGCTCGCATTTGGAAAATGAGACTGGGAAGGCTCACAACACTTCTTCTTGCATATGAGTTTTTCGTTTACATATTTCTCTATCTCTGCATGCGAATATTTTTTCAAACTTTGAACGCGACTTTGAAAAGGACTTCGACATCTAAACATAATAAACAAGTATAAGTTTGAGCAAATTATGATAACAACAAAGTAAGGATGACAACAAGTTACACAAACTAGGAAAATAGGTAAGGAAAATTGAAATAAATAGTTAGTGTATTTGACATAAACTTCAACATATAGTGGTTCATAATCATTACAAAAATAAAAGTTAGCGAACAAATATAAATAAGTTCTCATTTGCAACAAACTAATGATCACAATAATTTACAACAAATATAAATAAATACTAATAACAAACTAACGATCATAATAATTTGTAATTACTGTTCAAAATCATCAGATCAAGTACGTTTTTAAATGCATACAAAAAAAATGAACGTCCCTAAGGTGGTGAATAATTTCTTACAACTTCATTCATTACCTTCACCACCTAATCCAGCAGCTGCATCATTTTTCTTTTCAACATTGTTTAGGTATTCTACAACTTTTGGGGGGGGGGGTAAGTGCAATGATTCATCACAAAATTGTGTGGAATGATGTGTTGCATGACCAATGACTGAGGAGGCACAAAAGCTCCCAAAAGGAAACAAATTTCTCTAATAAACTCTCTCTTGAGGTAATGTCATCGAATTTGCACATTGCTTAGAGATATGTAAGGCACCCCCTTTATGTTTTGAAAGTCACGCCACACCTCCCTCCAATCATGTGCAGTATATACTCCATTCATACATCTCTCCAGGTCATATTGGTTTCTCATAAAACCTTTGAGGACCATATCGTGCTCTGTACACCATATAACACACGATGTTGTGCCTTGCCCAGCCATAATTACAAATTATGTATGTAATTTATTGCAATGGTAAAGGTTCATTTCACAATGGTGCAGACATAATATGATAATTCAATTATAAAGATTTAATGTGCATATATCTAGTGAAGTCATAAAAAACCAACATTATGATAAAAAAGAGCATACATAAAGTAGCAAGCTTGTGATGTAGCTTTAATAGCAAGCAAACCCATGGGTCCGATTGTAGGAAGTAAAAATACAACATAAATAAAGAAGTAAAAAGAGGTATTCTTGAAACTTCATTCGTTGCCCTCATGACCCACTGCTACAACTCCATTGTTATTGTTTTCAACATTGTTTAAGTGTTCTACAACTCTTGGGGGATGACATATTGCGCTAAGGGATGAGGAGGCAATAAATGTACCAAAAGGAAACAATTTTGTCTGATAAAGTCTTTCTTTAGGTTCTTCCAAAGGGTTTTCAACTAGTCCAAAGATATGAAATGCATCTGAGTTATGTTTCCTTATCTCCATCCAAGCCTCTCAAGTATAAAATCCATTGACAAATCTCCCCATGTCAAACTGACTTCTCATGGCATCAAGTAGGATCTGATCGTGCTTTAGATGCTATAAAGCAAACACGCTCGTGGGTTTCCCAACCATATTATAGATTTTGTATGTAATATATTTCAGATTTAAGGGTGTATATCACAATTATACATATATAATATAATTTTTCATATATAAAGGTCTATACATAAAATATTCATCGGCATTACGATAAAAATCAGCAACCTTATAATGTAACTCAAACAACATTATGATAAAATTAAATAAGTTTATAATGTTAATAACATTCATCTATATCTAATATTGTCATTCATGGTTATGGCATCATCGGAGGTGAAGGAATGTCCAGAAGAAGACTACAAATTTCCTCCATCTTTTCAACAGAGGTTTGTATAACTTCATACTCATACTTTTTGGAGGTGTAAACATCTTCGGAGTTGTGATGGATTTCAACAAAGTCCTTCATGTTCATCACCAGGACCCACACTGACTTGCACTCACCAGTTAGTAATGTAATCTCAGCCTTTAAAGAATCAATTGTTGGGGGGGGGGGAGATCGACTCCCAATGAAAGTATCTACATCGATCTTTTCCCTAAAATGTATTCCCAAGTTCGAGTTAATGGCAACGAATGTGCAGTCTACTTAGGAAGGAAAACTGATTGCTTATGGGTTTACTATCACACCTGACTACTAGGACATATGTAATACATTTCACCCGTCCTTTCACTCAAAATGTCAAAGTCATATAACCCTACATCCTCTGTGTTAATCTGTAATGCTGCAACTAGACCACAAAGACACCTCATAACTTCAGATGGATCCATTGACATCTAAACATGATTTTTGATTAGTAACATAATGTGGAGTTCAAAACATAGATTTCAAATATAATTTGAAGAGTATGTCGATAGGACAAGGTGAATGTTCTAACATACACGTGACATTTAATTGGATAGCTCATACTATATTACAACTATGATGTATTGTAGCCCTCTTCCTCTGATGAAGAGTCACTATCAGTCGGTAGGTTAAGTAGTTCATGAAGATATTGGCACCTCTTAGTCAGAGTTGATTTTTCTGCTACTAGCATATCTGTGTCTTCCCTTGTCAAACAGACAAAGTTGCATTATTTAGACCAGTATCTTCATTCGTTGCATGCACAAGTAAGTTGTGCTACTAGCTCATCTCTAATTACAGTAAGGGTGGCCACGTTAGGTTGTACTCGTTGCACGAGCAACATTATATGACATATGTTTGGAATAAAACCCCTACCATGTGTAAAATATGGCATGAGGGGGGTTGTTGTCTTCAAACCATCCATTTACTGCATCTGTGGCATCCATGTAGACTCGTACGGTGCATTGGAGGCCACATGGACATGGTGGCATTCCATTCTCCATTTTAAGACAATCTAATGAAGCATAATGTAATATTTGTAATTAGGAGCCATAGAAACATTGTACAAAACAAACCTAATGAGGATTAGAGCACATGTCAAGTGGAAAATGAGTTTAAAAATACTACATAATTTACAACAAATACAAAGTAAGGTTGTCGATTTTCCCAAATTAAAGAAGAAATGTTTTCACACAATACATCACCCTCCCGAGCATCGATTTGAGTTGTTTGTTGGAGGGAACTCAAGTCGATCCCAATTCCTGGGAGTTCAGTTGGTAAAATGTCTTCTACAAACTCATCCATCATAACATCGCCATCATTTTGGCGTCGTATGAAATTGTATACAATACACCACGCCAATATTAGGCGACATTGTGAATGTAAAAAATATGTCACACCTTTTTTAGGTTAGCAAACCTCCTCTTCAACATACCAAAAGCTCTTTCAACAATATTGCATAATTGTGCATGTTAGTGGTTGAACATCTCCTTCTTGTTGTTGTACGTGTGTCTATTTCCCCGATACTCATCTATATGGTAAGCTGTGTTCCGATATGGTGCTAGGAATCAACAGGTGTTGGCATAGCCTACATCAACAAGGTAATACTTTCCGATGGGTACTTTGAGACCACATGTGGTCTGTGCATATTGTAGGATCCTCTGGTCTGTTGCAGAACCCTCCCATCTTGTCAAGCCATACGTAAGCTCCATTGAGAAGTCTACTACAACCTTGACATTTAGTGAGACAGACCCTTTTCTATTTTGATAACGTTTTGCTTATCGCGTCTAACTAGAACTGGGACATGTTGTCCCATCAATTGGCCCAATGACATCCTAAAACAAGATAGTTAAGTGTTCAGCTAGCATTTCAATATTACCATGAATCACCATTTTACGTAAAAACTATTACCTTAAAGTAAGGGTAGAACCTTGGGCTTTCCAAGATGCGATGGTGCAACATTGTAGTTGCGGTTTGCATCACAATATATCCGTGACACAAGCCACACACCACGTCTAATACTTTTTAAAACTTTCAGCTTATGGTCTCACCAGAGTGAATGTAGTCCTTAGCTAAAACACGATTGTTATGGCTATGTCTAACCATATGAAGGAAGTAGCATACAACCTCGATGGATGAGACACCTCTAGTACTACATAATAAGCCATGACTCTCAAGCTTGTCCACGAGGGCTAAAACTATACGTGGATGCATTCGGTACATGTCATATGCCCTATGTTCATGTCCATGTATGATTTCTAAAACTTTTTGGTGACCACCCCCTATACTAACTGACCTAGGTAATGGATGTATTATGTCATCTTCAGTGGGATTGTCTAGAATGGCAGTCACTATTGAGTCATATATTTCTTGAGCAATACAATTCGCTGGCCCAGACACGATATCTAGAATTTCTATAACTAGGTCTGGTGTACATGTGCGGTCAGTACCAGCCATGCTGCCTACAATTATAAGGATGAAAAAACTAAGATATGATTTCTATAACAAGAATAAGATAACAACTCATGATGTGCATAAACAAAACTGCAACTAAATTAGATATGAATATCAAGTTAAATAATATCAAATTACATATGGATATCAAATTAAAATATTCGCTACAGATTTAAAATTTACAACAATAACCATATGTAGGCAATGTTCTCAAACTTTTCAAACAATACAAGAAACAACTAACTGATGGTGTTGAGTCTAACTATGGTATGTGACCTCTGCTTGTCTCACTTGTGCCAACATCATCACTGGTAGTATGACACATGGATGGCATACTTGATGTGCTAAAAGCCCAAGGGAGGGACTGTGAAGCAAATACCTATGTAGATGACCTAAAAGAGGGGTGATCGGCCTAAATCACACGTCCAAAAGGAGCAGATTCAGAGTAGTCAGACTTTTTAAGAGATAACCTGACTCTCAGGCCCCTACAACGATAAATGGGGTCTGATGTAGCAATCGGGGCCAAACACAGGGACAAGGTTGGTAGTGTTAAGTGCACATAATCTAACACTCTTATACTCCAGGATAAGAGGGTATTTTAAGGGGGTGTTCCCTGAGTAACGATGGCTCTCAAACTAAAGTAAAGCAAGTAAAATAAAGATAATAAGAACAACTGAAAACAAAAATATGATGAAACAAGTATATGGAAGGAAACTCAGATCGTGTTTCACCTACTAAGACATCTCTCCAACATGCAACATCGCCTCTCTCTCCCGTATACTCCCATCAAGATTACTAGTAACCATCTATAGTGTCTATTCCACTCTCTCTCGAGATGAGGATGGATCTAAGTCTAAGGGTGTTATGACCACATCAAGGTTAGTTAACAAGTACCTTGATTAGTGTGAAGTACCTTGATTAGTGCTAAGTATCTTGTTAAACATCATGGTTAATCAAGATAAGTTAAGATGTGAATCAATAGTCGAGATTGATTCATCTGAGGTAATTGGTGATAATTGCATTGTTAATCGTTAAGTTAACTACATAAAATGATTAACCTAGCTAAGATTGTCTATTTGTTGTGTTTTTATGCCTTGAGGTTGTAGTGGATCTCGTGCTTGAAACTTTGCGAAAAGAATCACTCGATTTGGACATCCGAGGCAAAAGATACAACATTTTCTAGTTCTTTGGAGTTGGCTGCAATTTTTCCAATAATAACAACTTATTAACCCCCTTTCCCCTTTCTTCCTTATCTCTTTCACCCGATCATTTTCTAGAACCGCTTAAAGTGGCGCCCAGCAGTCCGATCGGGAGCAGCGAGGGGGGGATTATGGGCGATTTAGGGCATCACAGCAAGGATCCAAGCTCCGTCCACCCTCATCTTCCTTTCTCCTTCCTCAACCTCACCCTAGCGGTGCTCCTACCAGTGACCCGACCAGCCAGGAGGAGCAGCCAGTAGCAGTGCCAGCCAGTTGTAGGGTGCCGGCTAGGAGCCGCCTTGGGTGCGAGGAGCAACTCAAAAATGCCGCCTCGACTCCGACTTGGTGGTCCATGCTCAAATCCACAGCCACCTAGCCGAGTTTCAAGCTTTCCCTAGCCTTTCCTCCACCTGTGCGTGACAAAGCACCTGCTTCTTGCAACAGGTCCAGCCAGGGGCCATCTAGGGTGTGAGCAAGCACCAAGCAAAGCCCACAAGTTCAGCCAAGGGTCTAAAACTCGATTCCATAGCCAACAAGCCACGAGCAGCGATGATTAGCTGAGCCCCTACTTCCTGTGTGTGAGTGTGTGAACCTGTGCATGAAGAAGGTTGTTCCAGAACAATTCATAGGTAGAAGAAGACATGCTGATGCCCAGAAACTAGCCTCTGGATGTGTTTCCAGACAATTTCAGTCATCTTGGACCACTGTGAGTAGAATCTCACTCCCAACGCAAGTATAACTCAAATAATCAGACGTTTTGGTTGAAATCAGTGTTATTTGTGGATGTTAGCGTTTACCCAGGTGCCGGGCAGTGTCAGAGTCGCTTAATTTCTAAATTTCATGAATTTCTTAGTTACACTTGTAGGATTCTAGTTAGTTGATTGATGAGTCTGGTTTAGATTAGTGAAATTACACGATTGATCGAAACCTAAATTGCTTAGTTAAATGTTGAAAACAGTAGCACACGACCAATAACGGAACAGTTTGGGTATAAACCCAGGCTGTATGATTTTAATAATTTAATAGATGCATGATTTCAAAGAAATGACGATGACATAAAAATGCCAATGAAAACCTAGTTGCACGCTCCCTATTATATTTAATGTGCGTGGTTTAGTCTTAACACGAATTGGCACATTTCTCAAGGACATCATTAGAAATTCTCAGTTATCATCAATAATTCGTGTCATGATAAGTAATTAACTCTTAATTGAGTTATGTGATACACAACTCAGGATTTGGGTTGATATGCACGTTTTCCAAGAATGTATAATTAATTTACATATGTTAATGACGATTGCTCATATGTCAAGCAATTAATTTTTATTAGTGGACATGTGATCTATTTATTTAAGAATGTAAATCTGCCTTCAAGTATAGTATGTTGATTTCTCAGTAAATTACCGTGTTTGAGCATATTGCACTGCCAAGTTAGAAATGATATACGTGTTGTATTTATAAGTTTCAGATAAATAAACTCGGTACCATAGAGATACCAGAGTCAAGAATAAGTAAGAGAAAGGTACAATATATAAGAGCTTTTCCAAGAATAATAAATTATAGATTTAAGGGCCCTGACACCGTAGAACCCCTATGTGAGGTCTGTGCCTTAGGGGTGAAACGACCTAACCCTGGCAGCGTCCAGTATACAAGGGTCATAACGTGCTATCAGGTGGCACAGGGGGGTGAAGCCCTAGTGGAAGTCTCCTTAAATTATAGTTTGCAGTGTTTAACATCAACTAGAAGTCCTGGTGGTACTAGAGTATAGAAAAGCATGTCTAACATCAACCAGAAGTCCTGGTGGAACGAGAGTATAGAAAAGCTAATAGATGGCTTGACTCTCTACCTGTGTGCTCAAGTTAGAGGAGGAGTCCAGTTTATGACACCATAGGAGTGTTGAGGCCAAAGAGCCAGTATCCCTGTTGCAGACCAGGAGAGTAGTCAGACTTAGCTATCCTGGTGTGTCAGTTAAGTCTTGTATGGTGGGATCATAGTTCTCTACGAGTTTTCATATGGAGAGTACACTGCATATGATCAAGGCATAAGATAAAATATGTTCATATAGGTTCGCAAAGTTTCTTATAAGTTAAAGCGTTAAGAAAGATTTGAGTTAGTTTCATAAAAGTTGTCCTTTAAATGAAATTTTCGTATTTTTCTATTATTTAATCATATGTATAGCTTTGTAGCAAGTGTTATCTTAATAATATGTTGACATCTTCTGTCGTTTAAATTATATTGCTTAGATCTGCTCAGTATAGTATTATCTTGAATTTTATTCCAATTAATAAACATAAATGATTTCTCTGTGATGGTTGGGTGAAATTTTATTCACTGAGCCAGTAGCTCACCAACCTACTGAAACATTTTTCAGGTCAGTGTCAGCACGAGGAAGCTAAAGGATCATATCACCTAAGTTCTTAGAAGGTAGTACGTAGTTAGATAGAGGTCTATTAGTCCTTTCCCCTCAGTCCTTGGGCATGTGATGTGGTAGAGAGAGAATGTAATGTAATATGTAGTTTAGATTTTAGTTATCTGTTGTGTTTTACTTTCTGCATGAACAATGTAATATGTCGTGTAAGTTTGTTTTTCTTCCAAGTAAGGTTAATGGTAAGTTGCTTCCGCAATTTTATTACGATCCGATGTTATTCAAGCTAATAGGTTTTTCCTTTAAGTTAATTCTAAGTAACTAAGTAAAGAAAAGGTTAAGGGTGGTTTACCGAGGGTGACTCCCCAGTCTCCAGGGTCATTGGAGATGGCACGGGGATCAGGGTATCACAATTTTTTTGGTATCAGAGCAAGGTTATCAGAGCATAGGTTGAGTACATAGTTACTCTAAGTCAAGGTAGGGGATGATAAGAGATCAATAGGATTAGGATTAGGGTGTTTTCCTTCTAACTGCAATTTTCTAACAAGAAGTGTTCTGTTATACTATTGCAGATGGCAGGAAGAGGACGTGGTCATGAGGACCAAGCTGAGATCCACATTGGACCTGACCCTCAAGTGATGGGTCCAGGTGGAGATGATGTGGATGAGGCATCAAGGATGTACATGATGTTTCTTGAGACCAGGGAAAAGTATAAGATGGAGAGGTGAGCTTCTACCTCAAGAAGCAAGGAGCTGATGAGATCCTATGAGCTGGTTCAGAATCTTGGAGGTACTGAGTTCACTGGAACTACGGACCCTGTAGTGGCAGATGAATGGCTGAGGTAGATAGAGAAAGTGTCATGTCTGATGGAGCTGTCTGAGGAAAGACAAATCAATCACACAGTTTATTTGCTTAAAGGTGATGCATAGCTCTGGTGGCATGGAGTGGAAGATAAAAGGAGGGACACGGTACTGACTTGGAAGGATGTTGTTGATGAATTCCATTTTAAGTACTACCCACCTACCTTTCTAAGTGAGAAGATAAGACAACTGCAGAATATCAGACAAGGAAGTATGACAATTGGTGAATACGAGGCACATTTCACAAGGTTGGCAAATTTCTGTCCGCAACTTGTTCCTGATAATGTAGAAAGGTGTAGAAGATTTCAAGAAGGATTAAGATCAGAAATTAGATACACTATTTCAGCTATTGATCGAAGAGATAGAGAAAACTTTGGGAAATTTGTGGAAGCAACAAGACGTGTAGAAGAGTCAGTTAATGCTGATAAGTAGTCTGAGAGTAACAAAAGATCTGGAGACTTTATTAGAAGGGGACAAAGCAGTGGTGGATACAGAGGAGGTGGTGGTTTCTTTTCAAAGATAGGATGGGGACTTGGCTATTTTGGTAGACAAGGATCTAGTTCTTCATCAAGTGGAGGAAGGCCCAATTCCAGAAGATGGAGTACACAGTCTACATGGACACCACCAACTAGGTCTTTTGGATCATCAGTTTCAGTGATAGGTCCACCAAGGAGAGAGGCACTGAGGTGTGATATCTATGGGAAGTCGCACTCTGGTCAGTGTTGGGGTGCAAATTTTTAGGGTTGTTATATCTACAAACAAGTTGGACACTTTAGAAGGCAATGTCCTCAGCTTCAACAACCAGCATCACATGGCTCTGCTACCAATTGTAACGACCCCTCCTCCCAGTAACCCCCAATTAAGGGAGAATCGAAGGACATAACCGTTATTCAATTAATAGGATCAAAGGTTCAACAAATAATCAATAACAATTAATAAACTTTACCAACTAAACCGAAAACTGGTATAAAATAAAACTTTTCTTCCCTTGGAAAAACTAGGATTTCTAAACTTCTATCCATGAAGATGCTAATCTAACTAATCCTCCTATGCACATTATTTCTCACTTAGTTCCACATATGCCACTTTACTATTTATTCTTTTCATTTGTACCTAAAATGCCGACAAATAGATAGTCAGTCAGCAAGAAGCTGGTATGTGGGGGAAACAATAATCATGCAACTATAGTAACAAAATAATCAGCCAATTATCATTTAACAACCAAGATTACAATTTAAACCTTACTACTCAATCCTTTCCTATCCCCTATCTCTGTGTTGTCCCTGCAGCGGACTGAGATACTACCTCTCTCTAGGTAGATCCTTATTAGACCCCACATGATCCTACCTAACAGGTAGATCAATATCTAGGGTTGAGTCGCATGGCACTACCCATAGGTAGTCCAATCTCTAACTCAATGTGACTTGATGGACCTACCCCATTGGTAGCCATTTACTAAGTCATTCAATGACCTGATGGGCCTACCCCATTGGTAGCCATTTACTAGGTCAACCCATTAGGCTACAGAGGGGACTAGGATCTGAGCTAGTAGGCATATCTCTTATGTGATAGTCATATTCACTTTAGAATTTGCATGAATTAAAACATCCAATAGTTTAGTTCAAGTCACAATGAAAACATCTACAGAATCCCGGAAAACTAATTCGGGTAGTCATAAGCGTAACCACATACCTGTTAAGCAGACTTGAATGCAGAAATAACTCAATCAATCAAGAAATCAAGCAAGTACACACAGGTTGATCCTGAAAAAGGCATCCAATATATCTATCATTACTCATGTCATCATGATCTATTACTCTTAGTTGTTTTCTAGGGTTATTACTCCTTTTAGGGTTTTGACCATAATTAGGGTTTCACTTCCTTTTTACTACTTTTACCTTACTTTTATCAAAATATCCATGAAACCCTAATTATCTCAGTTTATTTTCTATTAAGATCTTAAGATCAGATTGCGATCACCAAAAACCCTAATTTTCGGATTATAATATCCTTTCTTCCCTTTTCCCCTCACTTAGGGTTTCTAAGGGTTTTAATCAACATATTAGGTTTAAAACCCTAATCCTTGCAATTCCATCATTAAAATAGGTTACACTATATCTTAATCATTAAACCATCTAATAATGCTTGAAATTACAACTTGCAAGATTAAATCTATTTCCGATCATTAATTAGGGTTAATACCCACAAATTAATACTTTTTCCATCAACAATATACACTTTTGCAAAACTATACTGATTAAGACTTCCAAACCTTTTTTAAATTATTCCTTATATTTTTTTGATCAATTTTCATGTATATATTTTTCTCATCCGAGTTTTCTATCAAAAGATACATTTTCAGCAAGAAAAGCCCTTTTTCTGAAATATTTAACCGAGAGGAGTATCTACTAAAAGAAACTAGGCCGCTCGATCGGTGGTCCACAGGACCACACGAGATCCAAGGGCCCACGATCGCACACCTTACTAGAGATTAAACTTGCGGAAAAGGGCCAGAATACCCTTACCGGGTCAGTGCGAGCATGAGGGCAAAGGGGTCTTTACCCCTATTGCTTCTTCTTCCTTACGATCTCTGTTTCTCGCGAGTGAAGCCCAACCAGGGTCAGCGCCAGGGTTGACTTCGGGATCTAGTCTCTCTCGGTACTAGACTAAGCCACCACGATCTCTGCCGCACCTCCACAAACTCAACCGTGGCCTCAGCTATGCCCAAGCCAGCCGAAGTTGCTGGAATGACTAGGAGGTGTCGCCGACGATGGTCCAAAGAAGGTTGGCCAAGAAGGAGAGTGTTAGAGGAGGAATTGGCGGCAAAGACGGCTCCCATAAGCCTTATGCTATCCGGTGTAGAGGCACGTAGCCTCGCAGAAGGGGCACATCCCCTTTTTATAGCCCCTGGCTGTGGAGGCGGCCAACCAGCAAACTTGAAAAAGGGGCTTCCTGAGTACCCCTCCCAAAGGTACTAAAACCTAGGATGAAACAGAGCGATTTCCTCTCTCAGTTTCATCAAAGCAACTTCCAGATCTTCTCATTGATCGTGCAAAAAGGAAATCAGTTTGGAAATCCCCAAGAACCATTCTTCTTTCCTGTTCCTACTCAAGGTAGGCGAGAATACAGCTACCGTTGGATCTCAGATCCAACGGCTGTCTTTCCATGCGCCCAAAAACAAAAGTGACGTTTAATATAAATTTCCTTTATCCTTTCCACTTTAGGAGATTTTGTAAAAATAATATCTCTCAGACCGATTATCCAATTGCTCCCAAATTTTGAGGGAAAGTCCATAATGACTTAATCTACCTCCCTACAAAAATTGGGATCATTATCTCAAAGAAAAAGTTCATTTTCTTTAAGTGCAAGATATCTCTTAATATATATGCTTTTCACCTATTTTCTCTTTCCTTTGCTGTTAAATTATTATTTTGAGTTCCTTGAACCTCAAGGAACCTTAATGGCTCGAAATCCCCTCTTGGGAATATTTCCTTAACCTCTTTTCTTATCTTTCATCCATTTTCTTATTATTTTACTTTTTCTTTATTAAAATATCTCTTTTTGAGTATTTCTCTTTATCTCTCTTTTATTTTCCTCTTTGGTATTCCTTTTATCATTAGGAATCCTTGGAATACGAAATTCCACCAAGGCTAACTCAAATATACCTCTTTCCACTTATTTTCCACATTTCATCATTGTTTTCAATTTCTTTCTTACTAAAGATTTACTTAATTAATATTTTCTTTTCTTATTGCACTCTTTATGCAACTTTGGACTCCTTGGAACCCAAGGAACCCAAGAGGCACAAAATTCATTCTTGGATTACATTCCTTTTCCTTCTAGAGGTTTCTACCTCATCTCTCTTTTCTTCAACAACTCAATTATTCATTAATTAATTGAATTTCCTTGTTATTGGGCCCAATAGCCAATAAAGCCCACAAATCAAACAATAAGGCTATTTTAAACGAAATCCATTTATTCACAACAAATTATATCATTATTTGTCCAAATATCTTTAATATGAGAAATTACATTTCTCACCAAAGGAACCCAAAATTTGGGGTTGTAACATCCTTCCCCTCTTATGAGAATTTTGCCCTCAAAATTCCATCAAGCAAGCAAACAAATAGGATAAGTCTTCTTATGTTCATCAGGGCTCCCATGTGGCTTCACCCTTTCCATGGTGTTTCCCAAGAACCTTCATTATCTCATTTTTTCCATCTGAGTTCTTTCTTACCTTGGTACATCGTACCCTCATAGGTGACTCAGGACTTTTCAGCCTTTCAAAAGCTGAATAGGTTCAGGGCACATCACCTGGCTTGGGTACCTCACATAGTGCTCTAGATCGGACTCATGCAACACATCATTTTATCCTGAGGGGTAAGGTTAAACACAACCATCTCCACCAATCCATCTCAAATGGACCCATATATCGGGGACTCAGCTTTCTCAGCTGTAGCTTAGAGGGGTCGGATTTTCACATCACATATTCCCCACAGTGAACTGCATGTCAGTTTGCTTTGCATCAGCTCGTGACTCATGTCACCACTGGGCTCTCTCTCGGCCATTGCACGATCAAAGCGACTTCATCTACACACACTATGGTTCTTTTCTGACCTTCGCGAGGCCTCCTTCACCAACATCATCTTAATGAAGTGGTGACCGACACAACCTCCTTAACTTCTTGCATCCCGATAAAGGCTATGGTGGTTAACATCATATCTTAAGAACTGTCTCTATGTATCACCCTATAATAATGAACAATATGATCCAGACTAGAGGGTCTGATGAGAGCATGTGTGCTCCTTGGAACCCAATTGTAACGACCCCGTCTTCCGGTAACCCCCAATTAAGGGAGACCCAAAGGTCAGAGTCGTTATTCAACTAACAGGATCAAAGGTTCGGCAAATAATCAATAACATTTAATAAACTTTACCAACTAAACTGAAAATTGGTATAAAATAAAACTTTGTTTACCTTTTAAAATCTGGGATTTCTAAACTTCTATCCATGAAGATACTAATCTAACTAATCCTCATGTGCACGTTACTTCTCATTTAATTCCACATATGCCACTTTACTGTTTGTTCTTTTCATTGTACCTAAAACGCCGACAAACAAAACGTCGGTCAGCAAGAAGCTAGTATATGGGGGAAACAATAATTGTGCAACTATAGTAACAAAGTAATCAGCCAATTATCATTTAACATCCAAGATTACATTTTAAACCATACTACTCAATCCTTTCCTATCCCCTATCTCTGTGTTGTCCCTACAACGGACTGAGATACTACCTCTCTCTAGGTAGATCCTTATTAAACCCCGCATGATCCTACCTAACATGTAGATCAATATCTAGGGTTGAGTCGAATGGCACTACCCATAGGTAGTCCAATCTCTAACTCAATGTGACTTGATGGACCTACCCCATTGGTAGCCATTTACTAAGTCATCCAATGACCTGATGGGCCTACCCCATTGGTAGCCATTTACTAGGTCAACCCATTAAGCTATAGAGGGGACTAGGATCTGAGCTAGTAGGCATATTTCTTATGTGATAGTCATATTCACATTATACTTTGCATGAATTAAATACATCCAACATTTTAATTCAAGCCATGATGGAAACATCGATAAAATCCTGGAAAACTAATTCGGGTAGTCATAAGCGTAACCACATACCTGTACATGTAGATTCAGGTGCAAGAATAATCCAAACAACAATGAGCATGCAAGCATTCAATAAGATCCTGAAACAGTTATACAATTTCTTTTTATTACTCATGTCATTGAGATCTATTAAATCTAGCTCACTTCTTAGGGTTTCTAGTCCACTTTTAGGGTTTCCATAGCAATTAGGGTTTCCCTTCATCTTTTACTATTTTAAACCCTACATTAACGCAATTGATTACAAACCCTAATTATCTCAACATCTAATCCTCAGTTTCAGATTAAAGGCATAAATAAAACCCCAAATTTTAACCCCCAATTACGGGAGACCGAGAGGTCGAAGCCGCACCCATAAATTCCGGATCAAAGGTTCGACAAATAATCAATAACAATTAATAAACTTTACCAACTAAATTGAAAACTGGTATAAAATAAAACTTTGCTTACCTTTTATAAACTGGGATTTCTAAACTTCTATCCATGAAGATACCAATCTAACTAATCCTCCTGTGCACGTTAACTCTCATTTAATTCCGCATATGCCACTTTACTGTTTGTTCTTTTCATTTATACCTAAAACGCCGACAAAAAAAATGTCGATCAGCAAGAAGCTGGTATGTGGGGGAAACAATAATCATGCAACTATAATAACAATGTAATCATGCAATTAATCATTTAACAATCAAGATTAAATTTTAAATATAACTCCGCAATCCAAGGGTACCCTATCCTCTGTGTTGTCCCCATTAAACCCCTCATGATCCACCTATCAAGTGAACCAGTTTCTAGGGTTGAGTCACATGGAACTACTCATAGGTAGACCACTCCTTAACTCAGGGTGTGCTAAAGAGTCTCATGGCACTACTCGTAAGTAGCCCAGTTTCTAACTCTCGGTAACCTAGACCTTGCTCTAGGATTACCCATTTTTTTAGCCTTTTCAAAGCAACAGTGGTGGACCCGGATCTAGCGAGTTATATATGAACATTTATAGTAATAATCATAGTCACTTTATAGTTGCATGAAATAAATAAACATCCAACAGCTATTTTCAAGCCATAAGGGAAACATCAATAAAATCCTCGGAAAACTGGTCGGAATAAACATAAGTGTAACCACATACCTTTAATTGCAGTTTTCAAGACAGATTCAAGTATGTAGAGAAACCCAATTAATCAAGCAAGGTTGAATAGAAATCCTGAAATGAAAGTACCAATTTCCTTTTATTAATAATTATCCAATTCCATTACACTATTTAGAATTTCAATTCCAATTTTAGGGTTTCTATAAAAATCAGGGTTTTGCTTCAATCCTTAATCATCAAGGTTCCTAATTCCATCAAATTCACTTAAAACCTTTATTTTAACATTCTCAGTATATTTAAGTTCACATCTTGGCAAGTTACTCCCTTAATACGTAATAACTTAGATTTTATCTCCTTTTCCCTAAATTAGGGTTTTTATTACCTTCCTATCCAAAGAAGTGTATCCAGAGTTCTACAACCATCCTTCTACCACATCAAGGACTAGGCTGGCTATCCAAACAACCACTAATCTTGATCAACCGATCTCGTTATATCTGAGTGTTAGCCAAACTTATCTCTTTTTCTCAACTTAAGGTTAGCCTAACATTCTCAACTTCTTCTAGCTTCCAGCTAGACTAGGCAGCTATATCTCAACCTGCATATCTTGCAAATTCTAGATAGCTCATGGTATCACATCCTCACAAGATGATCTCCTTCATAATTTTAGTGTTAGTAAACCATCCATGTATCATTCGCTCTACAAGGGTATGTTATCATCTTTGTCCTCATACCTTGTAGCTACGTTCCAACTCTCATCATCTTTATCCTTGGTGTATGGCATGCGTACTGTCCTATCTCTCTCTCCCATAACACGAGGAAATAAGCATTTGGCTGCAGTCCAAATACAGAGTTCTTCCTATTCCAAGAGTAGATATGGTATAGCCCATCTTTCCAGTACACTTTCAAATCTAAGTTGAAACGTGTAACATATGTCTCTACTTTACAGTCATCCTGATATCAAAGATTACTTCCATGGAACACTGGTTTCGAACTGACTTGGGTTTACACACAATCCTTGGTCATCTCCTCTAGGTCTATAGGGTGCCGACACTTTTGGGGTCATCCCTCTTCCCTTATGCATTCCAGAGAGCGCCCTACTCATTTGCCCTTTGGGTCTCATGAGTTCATGAAGGTGATCAATCTCCTAACCCATGGCCCTCAGTCAATGATAGCTGTTACCTCTCGACCCTATGGTCATGTGCAACTAGGGAATTAGGCAACTCCTACTTCCATTGGTCTTATCCCTACCTGATCCTAGGATAGACTTAGGATTCTCCATTTATAGTACATGTCCAACTTAGAACCTTTCCCAAGCCTTCATAAAAGTATTAAGATAACCACCTTGTAAGGATGTTGTCACATGAGTTATATGGAACTTGCATGTGGTACAAGGTTAAGGTTGAGTTTGATCACCATGAGGATGAGCTTAGAGTTTCTTTATGAAGACAAACTTAGAGTTTGAGATGAGGTGATAAGTGGAGTACATGGAGGTGTATGTCTTCAAGATTACCTAACCCCTAAGGAGGAGAAGTGGTAATGAATGCTCAGGTTGAATGACTTAGTAAATGGCTACCAATGGGGTAGGTCCATCAAGTCACATTGAGTTAGAGATTGGACTACCTAGGGGTAGTGCCATGCGACTCAACCCTAGATATTGATCTACATGTTAGGTAGGATCATGCAGGGTCTAATAAGAATCTACCTAAAGAGAGGTAGCATACAAGTCCACTGTAGGGATAGCACAGAGTTAGAGGATAGGTAAGGATTGAGTAGTGTGGCTTAAAACGTAATCTTGGTTGTTAAATGATTAATTGAGTGATTACATTGTTAACATATTTGCATGATTATTGTTTCCCCCACATACCATCTTCTTGCTGACCGACGTTTTGTTTGTCGGCGTTTTAGGTACAATGAAAAGAACAAACAGTAAAGTGGCATATGTGCCCAAATTTTGGGTTCCTTTGGTGAGAAATGTAATTTCTCATATTAAAGATATTTGGACAAATAATGATATAATTTGTTGTGAATAAATGGATTTCGTTTAAAATAGCCTTATTGTTTGATTTGTGGGCTTTATTGGCTATTGGGCCCAATAACAAGGAAATTCAATTAATTAATGAATAATTGAGTTGTTGAAGTAAAGAGAGACGAGGTAGAAACCTCTAGAAGGCAAATGAATGTAATCCAAGAATGAATTTCGTGCCTCTTGGGTTCCTTGGGTTCCAAGGAGTCCAAAGTTGCATAAAGAGTGCAATAAGAAAAGAAAAGATTAATTAAGTAATTCTTTAGTAAGAAAGAAATTGAAAACAATTATGAAATGTGGAAAACAAGTGGAAAGAGGTATATTTGAGTTAGCCTTGGTGGAATTTCGTATTCCAAGGATTCCTAATGATAAAAGGAATACCAAAGAGGAAAGTAAAAGAGATATAAAGAGAAATACTCAAAAAGAGATATTTTAATAGAGAAAAAGTAAAATAATAAGAAAATAGATGAAAGATAAGAAAAGAGGTTAAGGAAATATTCCCAAGAGGGGATTTCGAGCCATTAAGGTTCCTTGAGGTTCAAGGAACTCAAAATAATAATTTAACAGCAAAGGAAAGAGAAAATAGGTGAAAAACATATATAATTAAGAGATATCTTGCACTTAAATAAAAGGAACCTTTTCTTTGAGATAATTATCCCAATTTTTATAGAGAGGTAGATTAAGTCATTATGGACTTTCCCTCAAAATTTGGGAGCAATTGGATAATCGGTCAGAGAGATATGATTTTTACAAAATCTCCTAAAGTGGAAAGGATAAAGGAAATTTATATTAAACATCACTTTTGTTTTTGGGCGCATGGCAAGACAGCCATTGGATCTGAGATCCAACGGTAGCTGTATTCTCGCCTACCTTGAGTAGGAATAGGAAAGAAGAACGTTTCTTGGGGATTTCCAAACCGCTTTCCTTTTTGTACGATCGATGAGTAGATCTAGAAGTTGCTTTGATGAAACTGAGAGAGGAAATCACTCTGTTTCATCCTAGGTTTTAGTACCTTTGGGAGGGGTACTCAGGAAGCCCCTTTTTCAAGTTTTCTGGTTGGCCACCTCCACAACCAGGGGATATAAAAAGGGGATGTGCCCCTTCTACGAGGCTACGTGCCTCTACACCGGATAGCATAAGGCTTATGGGAGTTGTCCTTGCCGCCAATTCCTCCTCTAACACTCTCCTTCTTGGCCAACCTTCTTTGGACCATCGCCGGCGACTCCTCCTAGTCGTTCCAGCAACTTCGACTGGCTCGGGCATAGCTGAGGCCACAGTTGAGCTCATGGAGGCGCGACGGAGATCGTGGTGGCTTAGTCTAGTGCCGAGAGAGACTAGATCCCGAAGTCAACCCTGGCGCTGACCCTGGTTGGGCTTCACTCGTGAGAAACAGAGATCGCAAGGAAGAAGAAGCAATAGGGGTAAAGACCCATTTGCCCTCATGCTCGCACTGACCTGGTAAGGGTATTCTGGCCCTTTTCTGCAAGTTTAATCTCTAGTAAGGTGCGCGATCGTGGGCCCTTGGATCTCACGTGGTCCTGTGGACCACCGATCGAGTGGCCTAGTTTCTTTTAGTAGATACTCCTCTCGGTTAAATATTTAAGAAAAAGGGCTTTTCTTGCTAAAAATGTAACTTTTGATAGAAAACTCGGATGAGAAAAATATATACATGAAAATTGATCAGAAAAACACAAGGAACAATTTAAAAATGGTTTGGAAGTCTAAATCAGTATAGTTTTGCAAAAGTGTATATTGTGGATGGAAAAAGTATTAATTTGTGGGTATTAACCCTAATTAATGATCGGAAATTGATTTAATCTTGCAAGTGTGTAATTTCAAGCATTATTAGCTGGTTTAATGATTAAGATAGATTGTAACCTATTTTAATGATGGAATTGCAAGGATTAGGGTTTTAAACCTAATATGTTGATTAAAACCCTTAGAAACCCTAAGTGAGGGAAAAAGGGAAGAAAGGATATAATAATCCGAAAATTAGGGTTTTTGGTGATCCCAATCTGATCTTAAGATCTTAATAGAAAATAAACTGAGATAATTAGGGTTTTATGGATATTTTGATAAAAGTAAGGTAAAAGTAGTAAAAAGGAAGTGAAACCCTAATTATGGTCAAAATCCTAAAAGGAGTAATAACCCTAGAAAACAACTAAGAGTAATAGATCACGATGACATGAGTAATGATAGATATATTGGATGCCTTTTTCAGGATCAACCTGTGTGTACTTGCTTGATTTCTTGATTGATTGAGTTATTTCTGCATTCAAGTCTGCTTAACAGGTATGTGGTTACACTTATGACTCAACCCTAGATATTGATCTACCTGTTAGGTCGGATCATGCGGGGTCTAATAAGGATCTACCTAGAGAGAGGTAGTATCTCAGTCCACTGTAGGGACAACATAGAGATAGGGGATAGGAAAGGATTGAGTAGTATGGTTTAAATTATAATCTTGGCCATGAAATGATAATTGGCTGATTATTTTGTTACTATAGTTGCATGATTATTGTTTCCCCCACATACCAGCTTCTTGCTGACCAACGTTCTGTTTGTCGGCGTTTTAGGTACAAATGAAAAGAACAAACAGTAAAGTGGCATATGTGGAACTAAGTGAGAAATAATGTGCACATGAGGATTAGTTAGATTAGCATCTTCATGGATAGAAGTTTAGAAATCCTAGTTTTTCCAAGGTAAGAAAAGTTTTATTTTATACCAGTTTTCAGTTTAGTTGGTAAAGTTTATTAATTGTTATTGATTATTTGTCGAACCTTTGATCCTGTTAATTGAATAACGACTCTGTCCTTCAAGTCTCCCTTAATTGGGTGTTACTGGGAGGCGGGGTCGTTACAATTGGTATCAGAGCATAGGTTCCTCACTTAATCGTTAATAATTATTAAATTTTACAAATTCTATAAAACCCAAGGGAGTTATTAGAGGATTATCCGAAAGACAGAGGTGTCTAGAAAAGGATCACGTCCGGGGGCTGGCAATATTTTCCTCCGCACCGCTAGTCGGAATACGAGGACTCCCGGATTGTGTGACTGCCTGGCCGATGTCTTAGGACATGACTTGAAATAAGATACCTTTAGGACTCTCTCATCTTGTTCGTCCCTTCTCAACTCAAATTCTGTTAAGGACCTTAAGGATTAGGGTTTCCTCTCTTTTCCTCACCCTCTTGAAGTATGGGTCAGGTTGATAAGGATTAAGGAATCCTCCATCAAATTAATAAAAAGCATGTAAATAAGATGTCATGGACATAAGCTTAATAGAGTAAGCGTAAGGAAATAGGTACATGCTTAGGTCGTATGACACGAGTTGTCAGTGCCCTCAGGAGAGACCTGAGGATAGACCTCCTTGGCAGGAGGAGTAGAGAGAGTTAGTCTTGGAGGCAGAAACCTCCATTAAAAGTAGAGACCTAGCACATCCTCTGAGGATGATGTTAACCCTAACCCTAAGTGAAGGTTAGAGAGAGAGATGACATGACAAGTTAGATGTCATGGTTGACTGAGTGTTTGGTTGAACATGCCTTTGGGATGCCATAAGGGGGTAGATGACCTAGTACCTTGGGCGACCCAACCCTGGAGAGGGTCGTGCATGCTTGAGCGAAGGGTAGTTCCTTCATGGATGAGGTTAGAGGAGAACCTATAAAAACCCTATGGGCGTATGCAGGTAGGGTATAGCTTGCACCCAGAGTACGTCAGTAGACGGCAGTAGGTTGAAACCCTGGCCAGTATACATGAAGGATGGATTATGGGATGAGCATAAAGGGCTAAGGATAATCTTTAGCCAAACATGAGTTGAGCAATGGCTTCACCCACGTAGGGGTATGCTTGTGAGCTTGAGCCTTCATGGAGAAAGGACCTCTAGTAGGAGGGCTAGATGTGGAGTTAGCTCTGGAGAGAGAAAGCGGGACCCAACATGAAGGTTGGAAGCTTAGGTTCCGAGACTTAGGAATAGTGGATGGTTGAGGATGATGCGACCTAAGTGGATGATAGTGGTTGCCTCGTGTTTGATCCATGGAGGATGATACTATCTTGATGGCCTTAGGGGAAACAAACCCTAAAGAGAGGATGATGCTTCTGGAACTTATGTGCCTAAGGTATAGGAGTTTACCTGCTGAGATGAGACAAAGAGTGCCTTACACCCTGAGGAGGTTCAGGTAACCAGTAGTGGGGCTTTATACCTAGTTGGTTGTCCTTGAGGAGGACTCAACTCTGAGGTGTTGCTCATATAAAAGGATCATGGGAGTACCTGGCATACCTTGGACATGCTTGATTCATGGTTAAGAGGTTGATCATGTAGTTGGATATCCAAAAATGAACCTAGGGTTCCTGGCTGAAGAGGGGAAGTGGTGTACCTAATGCTCATGATGAGAATTGAGTCTCTATAGTTTCGAGTATGGTACTCCTCATGTGTATAGGTAAAGGAAACCCCTTAAGTTAATGGTATGTTTGATGAACCCTTCACGCCTAAGTTGATCTAATGTTGAGGAAAGAGAACAAGTATGACCTAGAATGGTTTAATAGGTGACCTTCTTGTGCCTTAGTAGCTGTTGGGTTAGGCATGTTCATGTGTATGTAAACCCTAAGAACGGTTGTGACCTTGTTGTCAAGAGTTGTAGTTTCCTCCCATCCTGGGAGAGGGGCCCTTTGGTAGGGTGTATACCAGTTTTGCTGGTTTTGAGGTAACCTAAAGAAGTTTCATAGGATCTTGAGAAGCTAAGTGAAAAGTACATGGTATGAGATTGAACCTGTAGATCTATAGTTAACCATCTCTAAGTGCATATGGATGTGTTACCATGGAGGTAACCGGTATGGGGCCTGACCAAGGTAGGCAGGTTGCCATGACCCCTTTGAAGGGATGAAAGTCAGTCATGGATGCAGAGAGAAATGATGAAGGATTGGGTAAGGTTCTATGTTGGACATGTACTATAATGGAATCCTAAGTCTATCCTAGGGTCAGGTAGGGATAAGACCGATGGAAGAAGGAGTTTCCTAATTCCCTAGTTGCACATGACCATAGGGTCGGGAGGTAACAGATATCGTTGTCTGAGGGCCATGGGTTAGGGGTTTGATCATCTTCATGAACTCATGGGACCCAAAGGGAAGATGAGTAGGGCACTCTCTGGATGCATAAGGGAAAAGGGATGACCCCAAAAGTGCTGGCACCCTATAGACCTAGAGGAGATGACCAAGGATTGTGTTTAGACCAAGTAGGGTTGAGACCAGTTTTCCATGAAAGTAATTTTTATATCATGATGTTTGTGACATAGGTGGCACGTTTCAACTTAGATTTGGAAGTGTACTGGCAAGGTGGGTTGTACCATCTCTACTCTTGGAACAGGAAGAACTCTGTATTTGGACTGCAGCCAAATGCTTATTTCCTCTTGTTATGGGAGTGAGAGATAGGACAGTATGCATGCCTTACACCAAGGATAAAAGATGATGGAAGTTGGAACGTTGCTACAAGGTATGAGGATAGAAAGGATAACATACCTTTATGGAGGGAATGATACATGGATGGTTTACAACTACTAAGAGAGTTAAGGTAGTCATCCTATAAGGATGCTTCTAGCAGAAGCTTTGTGGAATTTGCAAGTTATACAAAGTTGAGTTTGATCATCAAGGAGATGAGCTCAAAGTATTCTCAATGAAGATAGACTAAGAATTCGAGTTTGAAAGGATAAGTGAAATACATGGGGGTGTATGTCCTCAACAATACCTTACATCTAAGGATAAGAAGTAATAATGAATGCTCTGGTTGAGATATAGCTACCTAGTTTAGCAAGAGGCTATAAGAAGTTGAGGTTGTTCGGATAACCCTAAGTTGGCAAGAAGATATGTTTGACTAACACTCAGATATAGCAAGATCTGTTGAACAAGTTAGTAGTTGTTTGGTTAGCCAGTCTAGGTTGTGATGCAATAAGAGGATGGTTGTAGAACCTTAGATACACTTCTTTGGATAGGAAGGTAATAATGCCCTGATGAGAGTGGTTTATTCTGAGGTATCGATCTTGAGGAATCATGACATATAGGTCATGGTTTTAAGATCACCATACACCGTGATACTATAAAGATAGTAAGTGATAGTAGCATTTTGAATGCTTAATATGAAGTTGCATGTAGCATGTGACCATGCAAGCCGGGGGTGAAGGACGAACACCAGTAACCTAGTGCTTTGACATAGAGGATAAAGAGTTCCTGAGAGGGAATGGGAGTTAACCTCTATGGGTGTTGTGGTAAGTCTCCCCTTGAACCCCCCCAAAAAAAATCAAGATGTAATAGGGGTTATGGTAGATCGCCTTACCTAGACGACATGAGAAAGAAAGGAGTACTGTCAAGGGACAGATTCGGTTGAACTACTTAAGAGAGAAAGATGGTTCAACCACATCATGATGCGATTTCAAAATTCTTGAGTATGACCCAGGTTTACTTCCATGAGGTGGAAGTGGATACATGAAGGACTTGATGATAGTACAATTTATCACCCCATAATAATGAACAGTATGATCCAGACTAGAGGGTCTGATGAGAGCATGTGTGCTCATTTAGGGTGATACATAGAGACATTTCTTAAGATGTGATGTTAACCACCATAGCCTTTATCGGGATGCAATAAGTTCTAGAAGGAGGTTGTGTCGGTCACCACTTCATTAAGATGATGTTGGTGAAGGAGGCCTCACGAAGGTCAGAAAAGAACGATAGTGTGTGTAGATGAAGTCGCTTTGATCGTGCAATGGCCGAGAGAGAGCCCAGTGGTGACATGAGTCACAAGTTGATGCAAAGTAGACTGACATGCAGTTCATTGTGGGGAATATGTGATGTGAAAATCCGACCCCTCTAATCTACAACTGAGAAAGCTGAGTCCCCAATATATGGGTCTATTTGAGATGGATTGGTGGAGATGGTTGTGTTTAACCTTACCCCTCAGGATAAAATGATGTGTTGCATGAGTCCGATCTAGAGCACTATGTGAGGTACCCAAGCCAGGTGTTGTGCCCTGAACCTATTCAGCTTTTGAAAGGATGAAAATTCCTGAGTCATCTATGAGGGTACGATGTACCAAGGTAAGAAAGAACTCAGATGGAAGAAAATGAGATAATGAAGGTTCTTTGGAAACACCATGGAAAGGGTGAAGTCACATGGGATCCATGATGAACATAAGAATACTTATCCTATTTGTTTGCTTGCTTGATGGAATTTTGAGGGCAAAATTCTCATAAGAGGGGAAGGATGTTACAACCCCAAATTTTGGGTTCCTTTGGTGAGAAATGTAATTTCTCATATTAAAGATATTTGGACAAATAATGATATAATTCGTTGTGAATAAATGGATTTCGTTTAAAATAGCCTTGTTGTTTGATTTGTGGGATTTATTGGCTATTGGGCCCAATAACAAGGAAATTCAATTAATTAATGAATAATTGAGTTGTTGAAGAAAAGAGAGATGAGGTAGAAACCTCTAGAAGGCAAAGGAATGTAATCCAAGAATGAATTTCGTGCCTCTTGGGTTCCTTGGGTTCCAAGGAGTCCAAAGTTGCATAAAGAGTGCAATAAGAAAAGAAAAGATTAATTAAGTAATTCTTTAGTAAGAAAGAAATTGAAAACAATGATGAAATGTGGAAAACAAGTGGAAAGAGGTATATTTGAGTTAGCCTTGGTGGAATTTCGTATTCCAAGGATTCCTAATGATAAAAGGAATACCAAAGAGGAAAATAAAAGAGAGATAAAGAGAAATACTCAAAAAGAGATATTTTAATAAAGAAAAAGTAAAATAATAAGAAAATGGATGAAAGATAAGAAAAGAGGTTAAGGAAATATTCCCAAGAGGGGATTTCGAGCCATTAAGGCTCCTTGAGGTTCAAGGAACTCAAAATAATAATTTAACAGCAAAGGAAAGAGAAAATAGGTGAAAAGCATATATAATTAAGAGATATCTTGCACTTAAAGAAAATGAACTTTTTCTTTGAGATAATGATCCCAATTTTTGTAGAGAGGTAGATTAAGTCATTATGGACTTTCCCTCATAATTTGGGAGAAATTGGATAATCGGTCTGAGAGATATGATTTTTACAAAATCTCCTAAAGTGGAAAGGATAAAGGAAATTTATATTAAACGTCACTTTTGTTTTTGGGTGCATGGCAAGACAGCCGTTGGATCGGAGATCCAACGGTAGTTGTATTCTCACCTACCTTGAGTAGGAACAGGAAAGAAGAACGTTTCTTGGGGATTTCCAAACCGATTTCCTTTTTGTACGATCGATGAGTAGATCTGGAAGTTGCTTTGATGAAACTGAGAGAGGAAATCGCTCTGTGTCATCCTAGGTTTTAGTACCTTTGGGAGGGGTACTCAGGAAGCCCCTTTTTCAAGTTTGCTGGTTCGCCGCTTCCACAGCCAGCAGCTATAAAAAGGGGATGTGCCCCTTCTGTGAGGCTATGTGCCTATACACCGGATAGCATAAGGCTTATGGGAGTCGTCCTTGATGCCAATTCCTCCTCTAACACTCTCCTTCTTGGCCAACCTTCTTTGGACCATCGCCGACTCCTCCTCCTAGTCGTTCCAGCAACTTCGGCTGGCTCGGGCGTAGCTGAGGCCACAGTTGAGTTCGTGGAGGCGCGGCGGAGATCGTGGTGGCTTAGTCTAGTGCCGAGAGAGACTAGATCATGAAGTCAACCCTGGCACTGACCCTGGTTGGGCTTCACTCGCGAGAAATAGAGATTGCAAGGAAGAAGAAGCAATAGGGGTAAAGACCCCTTTGCCCTCATGCTCGCACTGACCTGGTAAGGGTATTCTGGCCCTTTTTTGCAAGTTTAATCTCTAGTAAGGTGTGCGATCGCGGGCCCTTGGATCTCGTGTGGTCCTTTGGACTACCAATCGAGCGGCCTATTTTTTTTAGTAGATACTCCTCTCGGTTAAATATTTCAGAAAAAGGGCTTTTCTTGCTAAAAATGTATCTTTTGATAGAAAACTCGAATGAGAAAAATATATACATGAAAATTGATCAAAAAAATACAAGGAATAATTTAAAAATGGTTTGGAAGTCTAAATTAGTATAGTTTTGCAAAATTGTATATTGTGGATGGAAAAAGTATTAATTTGTGGGTATTAACCCTAATTAATGATCGGAAATAGATTTAATCTTGCAAGTGTGTAATTTCAAGCATTATTAGCTGGTTTAATGATTAAGATAGATTGTAACCTATTTTAATGATGGAATTGCAAGGATTAGGGTTTTAAACCTAATATGTTGATTAAAACCCTAAGAAACCCTAAGTGAGGGAAAAAGGGAAGAAAGGATATAATAATCCGAAAATTAGGGTTTTTGGTGATTCCAATCTGATCTTAAGATCTTAATAGAAAATAAACTGAGATAATTAGGGTTTGATGATATTTTGATAAAAGTAAGGTAAAAGTAGTAAAAAGGAAGTGAAACCCTAATTATGGTCAAAACCCAAAACGGAGTAATAACCCTAGAAAACAACTAAGAGTAATAGATCATGATGACATGAGTAATGATAGATATATTGGATGCCTTTTTCAGGATCAACCTGTGTGTACTTGCTTGATTTCTTGATTGATTGAGTTATTTCTGCATTCAAGTCTGCTTAACAGGTATGTGGTTACGCTTATGACTACTTGAATTAGTTTTCCGAGATTCTGTCGATGTTTTCATCGTGACTTGAACTAAACTGTTGGATGTTTTAATTCATGCAAATTCTAAAGTGAATATGACTATCACATAAGAGATATGCCTACTAGCTCAGATCCTAGTCCCCTCTGTAGCCTAATGGGTTGACCTAGTAAATGGCTACCAATGGGGTAGGCCCATCCCGTCATTGAATGACTTAGTAAATGGCTACCAATGGGGTAGGTCCATCAAGTCACATTGAGTTAGAGATTGGACTACCTATGGGTAGTGCCATGCGACTCAACCCTAGATATTGATCTACCTGTTAGGTAGGATCATGCGGGGTCTAATAAGGATCTACCTAGAGAGAGGTAGTATCTCAGTCCGCTGTAGGGACAGCACAGAGATAGGGGATAGGAAAGGATTGAGTAGTAAGGTTTAAATTGTAATCTTGGCTGTTAAATGATAATTGGCTGATTATTTTGTTACTATAGTTGCATGATTATTATTTTCCCCACATACCAGCTTCTTGCTGACCAACGTTCTGATTGTCAGCATTTTAGGTACAAATGAAAAGAACAAACAGTAAAGTGACATATGTGGAACTAAGTGAGAAATAATGTGCACAGGAGGATTAGTTAGATTAGCATCTTCATGGATAGAAGTTTAGAAATCCCATTTTTTCCAAGGTAAGAAAAGTTTTATTTTATACCAGTTTTTGGTTTAGTTGGTAAAGTTTATTAATTGTTATTGATTATTTGTCGAACCTTTGATCCTGTTAATTGAATAATGGCTCTGTCCTTCGGGTCTCCCTTAATTGGGGGTTACCGGGAGGCGGGGTCGTTACAGTTGTTATATCTACAGACAAGTTGGACACTTTAGAAGGCAATGTCCTCAGCTTCAACAACCAGCATCACATGGCTCCTAGTTATAGTACCAGAATGTCCCGAGACAGGATCCAACTGGAGGACCCGGTTCCTTTGTAGCTTCAGGTTCCCGAGGTGGTGCAACACCCAATGCTAGGGAAGGACAATGAGGACATCGTGGGAGAGGAAGAGCTTCAGGACGCTTCTTCTCTTTGACACCACAAGAAGGTATTGTTTCTTCTCGAGTAATTACACGAGAAATGCTTTTCTTTAACATCATTGAAGTTACGATTTTGATAGATCTGGGTGCTACTCACTCGTTTATACAACATTATTTAGCCTGTGATCTTAACCTATTAACCCATGAGTTATCAGTTGAGTTGTTGTTGAGGGTTACGTTAGGTGAACTGACAGTGTGGACAGAGTTTTTTCCCAGATGTTTGTTGACTTTTAGAGGTTACACCATTGTGGTTAATCTTATACCCCTAGATATTAACTCTTTCTAAGTTCTCTTGGGTATGGATTTCCTAGAGACGTATCGAGTTTAGCTCGACTGTTGGAAGAAGGAGGCTATCTTTCAACAGGGTGGATTTTCTTGTGTCTTTTCTGGAGACAGGAAGGTTTTTCCTATGTGTGTCATATCAACTTCTGTAGCTGATAAGATGTTGCAAAAAGGTTGTGAGGTGTTTTTGGCACATGTAGTATATACTAGAGATGAGAAGAGCACAGTCATCCTATGGGATGTGCCAGTAGTCTGTGATTTCCCAGATGTTTTCCCAGATGAGTTGCCAGGTCTACCTCCTGAAAGAGAGATAGACTTTGAGATCCATGTGTTGCCAGGTAGTCAACCTATAAAACTACCGACCTACAGAATGGCACCTGAAGAGTTGAAGGAACTCAAGATTCAGTTACAGGAATTACTGGATAAGGGTTTCATTCAACCTAGTTCTTCACCATGGGGAGCTCCAGTCTTGTTTGTGAAAAAGAAAGATGGTACTATGAGGCTATGTATAGACTACAAATAGTTGAATAAGATCACAATCAAGAATAAGTACCTGTTGCCAAGGATAGATAACTTGTTTGATCAGTTGCATGGAGCAACAATCTTTTCTAGGATAGATTTGAGATCTGGATATCATCAGTTGAGGATAAAGGCTTTAGATATTCCTAAGTCAACTTTCAGAACAAGATATGGGCATTATGAGTTTTTGGTCATGTCATTTGGACTGACTAATGCCCCAACAACTTTCATGGATAAGATGAACCGGATTTTCAAGTTGTTCTTGGATCAGTTCATAGTAGTTTTCATAGATAACATTTTGATCTACTCCAGAGATGATGAGCAACATGATCAGCATCTGAGGATAGCATTACAGTTGTTGAGACAACACTAGCTATATGCTAAGTTCAGGTTAGCTGGGGTGTCTTTCCTTGGACATGTCATCTCAGGAGATTGATCCGCCTCAGACGCGGGTCCAGAGAGTAGAGACATATCTAGGTCATCAGACTTTTATAATTTATAATACCTGAATGCCTGAGACACCTGCAACTAGCACATGGTCGAAGTAGTTCAGGGTCGAACGTAGGGATAGGAAGAACGACACTTCAGAACTTGAGTTTCACTTGTCTAAGCACATCAAATAGGTCATTGATTACTTACCTAGCATATCCATGGCCAGTTAGTAGTTTAGGATAATTCATTAGACTCTAGCTTGTTGTTTGGTTTGATAATCTAAATGAAAGTATAATGTTCACATATCACCCCCTAACCTAATTGATAAGTGCATCCCCCAAACAGCCCACACTTCCCTTTATTGCATTAAAACCCTAATTGACTTCCTGTTCAGCTAGTGTTACCTTAATTAGCTCTTTACTTGCTTAATTATGTTCTTGCTTTGTTCTTGCTAATTTAGGTCTTTACTTGCTCTTTTGCCCTATTTGCTAGCCTAGTATAGTGTAGACCTCTTCTTGCCTATCTTAGCATAGCTTGTTCTTTTCTTTCCTTTCCATGTTTTTCTTATTCATTAGAATTAACTGTCTAGGGTTAAGTTAGGTTTTATTCTTTCTTGCTTTCCTTTAATTGCTTGCTTGTTCACCTTTAGTGTAATCAATCAAAACAACCTTCAAACCTTTTAACTTTGAATTATATAGTAGGAACCTAGCCCAAAAACTAACCTAGCTCTAATGCTCCTTTTTCTCCTTGTGGATTGACCCTATATTTGTTGCCCTCCCATACCACGACACAACCTCGTGTGCTTGCGGGTGTAGTATTTTGGTGTATGTGAGTACATTTGTGTATGTCCTTATAAATTTTGAAAGTGATTGTAACGACCGATAAACAAATCATTATTGATTAAGCGGAATTAAACATTAGCAGCGGGTTACTGAAAATTACTAAAAATTAAAACCTTTTTCAAAGAGATCCAATCATAGGAAAACTCTTTCAACAAGAACCAATGTATTACATTTACATCCTGGTTCATAAGTACATATTTTGTACCATCTCTTCTCGAGAGTTACAACATCCACTGCCTTGTTAACAGCTAAACACAGACTGTATAAGAACCTCAAGGCATCAAGCTAAAAACTCATATCGATGTAAAAAAAATACTAACTACGGACTCCGAGGACCTGAGAGTACAGAGATGACACATAGGACTTCTATCTACAAGACACGATAGACAGTACACTCAACCTGAGCTGTCATTGTTGTCTCTGTTGCTGCTAATGTTCTTCCTCTGCAAGATATTCTTAATCTCCTTCGTGCTTGTCCACCTAAAAATGTTGGATCCCACAGGGGTGAGACAATTGTAATTGCCCCAGCGAGAGATATAACTCTCCACCAAAAACATTATCATTGCAGTTTAATGATATAAAACTGGGCAGAGGATAAGCAGCTTAAAGCATTTTCATCTTTTAAAGTATTGCAACTGTTTATGATAGAATAGTAAATCATATATTCTCTTCATAAGGAATAGGAAAAACATATATATCAGTTGTCTATCAAACTATATTATCATGTCAAACTTCTCTTGTAACACTCATTATCTTGATATGTCACCCCTGAGACATTGTTGTTTCAACCTACTGGCCTTAGTCAATCTGCTAAACAGATAAGGGATTACATCTACCATGTACTCATATATCATTAATACAGGCATTGGATTAATACCAATCATATGTCATCATTACAGGCATTGGGTTTTTACCAATCATGTGTCATCGTTGCAGGCATTAAGCCTCTGCCAGGTATTGGACTCTTCCAAACCTGATTACACTGCCAGGCATTGAACTTTAATCAATCTTGATTTCACAGCCATGCATTGGACTTTAACCAACCCTAATTTCACAGCCAGGCATTGGACTTTAACCAATCCTGATTACATGCTTCATGCCTCTACCAGGTATTGGATTCTAACCAATCCTGATTTCACAGCCAGGCATTGGAATTTAACCAATCCTGATTACAGGCTTCATGCCTCTGCCAGGTATTGGACTGTAACCAATCCTGATTTCATAGCCAGGCTTTAGACTTTAACCAATCCTGATTACACCACCAAGCATTAGACACTACCAATCCTGATTACACTGCCATGCATTGGACTCTAACCAATCTTGATTTCACAGCCAGGCATTGGACTTTAACCAATCCT